>JAFEMH010001672.1:0-436659 GCA_022495995.1 Adenophora triphylla var. japonica
GTCTCTAGAATTGATTTAGGGAAGAAAAACAAACAATGTGAACAAGTTTTATGCACACTTTGTTTATTTTTTGCTTTATTTAGGGCGCCTCGAGTAGAGCGAAAACAATGTATTCTTGTTTTATTTGCTTTTCTTATTTATGCTTTATTAATTTGCATATTACTTGAGCCTCGGGGCGGTTTTTTTGCTTGGAGATCTTATTTAAATGGCTGGGCCAAAATGATATATAATGATATATAAATGTTTCTTGGAGTGGTCTTTTAGACATGTTTTATAGTACGGGTTTTGGTTGGAAAAGTGGGGTGAAAACTCCCTTGGGCAAGCAACTTTGGTTCTTTGCAGAGAATTTTTTTGCCCTGCGCAGAGGGCTAATGTAGCCGTGCGGATAGGTTCTGCAGGGCAAATGAAAGCCGTGCGGCTCAGCGCTCGTTACGTGCGGGCTTGGGCCCAGTTTATTTTTACCGAATAAAAAGCAAGGCTTGGCCATTTTTATTTTCATTTTCAACATAGACACATCCCCCGAATTGTTCCCCGGAGCACATTTTGGACTTACAAGCACCATCTTTGATCATTTTGCGATGGAGGAAGCCCGTCGGATTGCGAAGGGGGAAGCGAGGCCGTTTCGTACATCCCGATCTTCAATCTTGGGTGAGACACAACTTCCAATCTCATAGGGGGAATACTTGATTCTTCCTTTCAAGATCAAGTCTTTATGGCATTTGAGGGATCTCATACGCCCGGTCAGGGACCTTTTGAGAGCCGCAAAGGCAAAGTTACAGGACGTCAGGAGACATGTTTCTTGCACCTTTTGCTTTACAAACCGAGGATCGTCCAAGGTCACGAAGACTTCTCGAGCTTTGATTGGGGGTCTCTGTAGATTGAGAGCTGCCTATCTATTCGGCTGATACGGATACGTGCCGGTGACGGTAAAGCTTACATCTTTTCTACGCGAGATTCCCCTTGGGAGAGAAGGCCTGAGGAGGATGATGATGTGCCCGGATAGGATTGACTCTTTCTGATATCCCGGGCGAGGTTTGGGTCTCCAGATATGGCTAGCGACCACGGTGGCTATGGATGCTTTTATCCTTTGCATATTCTCTGTTCTATTCTTTGTGAGTCCGTGGGGATATGTCATAGTGGCCTCTTGGACATGGTTAGAGGCTGGAAGTGGGAAGGATATTGTCCGTGGTTTTGGGAGAGACACTTCACGGGATTGACGGGATGGCTCGGGAGACCATTTCATGAGATCAGGGAGTCCGAGTGTTGACCTTATAGGCTGCGGGGAGAGGCTTGGGGCTTTGCCGGGGGCTTTGCCGACTCGGTGTCCTTGGGTGATTTCTCGGAGGGTGCACGAGGCGGCGGGACCGGGGTAGGCAGGAGGCGACGATGGCTAGGCTATCCACTTCGGACATCAAGTTGGTGGATTCCTCATTGGAGGTTGCGGACCGAGGAGGATATTTCGGGAGTCTTATCTTTGTGAGGGTTCAGGATTACTGCTGGTCGTCCTTCTACATACCTGCTTAGTATCCCGAGCGGTTTGGGGCTTTGACGGGAGCCATTGAGTGATTGGGAGGACATCCGGACCATGGAGGTGGTGTCATTGGACATGAGGATCCGGCCGGCTTCTCTTTCTTCTCGAGGGCTTGGACACATCTTTGCTTTCCCACGGGGCTATCTTCGGGAGCGGGAAGAGCACCATCTTGACCACTGTCTACTTGGGTAGTACGAGAGGGAGATGGGAGCGACTCGGGTCATCTTGGAGGAGAGACGTCGAGCTTATTGGGAGGCAGACTCGACTCGAGTAGGACTTTGAGGGAGGCGAGGCTAAGGCGAGTCGCCATAACCCGGTCTAGTGACTTGGTCGGGGATATGGAGGCTCGATAAGAGGTTGTCAGGGTCGCTCCTTTGGCCCGAGGCTCGGAGAGGGAGGGTGCGGACTCGTGCTCGGATAGAGAGCACTTATTGACACGGGTTTGGTAGAGGCTCCGGTGAGGATACCGGAGGTCGGGATGAGGGATCTGAGCATCATAGACAAGAGGAAGAAGACTCGACGGGGCCGAGGAAAAGGGAAGAAGACCAAAGAAGACTCGGCGAATGACGGCGACGGATCTTTTCTTAGGATTCCCTTATTGCCATTTTGCAAACACATTAGTTTATTTAGGCATTTTATTGTATTTTAGATCTTTGTAGCAGGCTAGCAGAGTCAAGAGGTAGACCGTGCTTGAACTCATCAAGAAGTTTTTAACTTGTAATGAACAAGAAATATTATCTTAGAAATTAGTCAAGACACATTTCATGGAAATTCAGATGTCTTTTTTTATTGATCAGGACACATTTCATGGAAACTTAATCGTCCTTTTTATTGTTTAGACCGAACCATATATGGTACACGTTCCCCTTTTACAAGAAAGACTTAAGGGGCTCGGGTATTCGTAGTTCATTCTCGTGAACTAATTTTTCATGTGCGACCATTTGTTTTTGCCTAGGCCGCCCTCTTTGGGGTTTCGGCCCTAAGTGTGCATTACTCTTTTTGCACTAAGATTTTTTTTTTTTTTTTTTATGTGCAACCACCGTCTTTTGCCTAGACCGCCCTTTTTGGGGTTTTTCGGCCTAGGCTGGGTATTACTCTTTTTGCACTTTTTTTATTATTTTTTTCTTTTAGACATAGTATCTTTTGAGCTTATCACCGTTATTTGGGTGGACAAAGGGATTGCCGTCAGTGCGCAAGCTTCATAGCTCCTCCCGATAGTATCTTACGCACCACATAAGGGCCGATCCAAACGGGTTCCCATTTTCCCGAGGGGTTGTCTGCAGTAGGGGCTTCACTTTCAACACTAAGTCACCCTCTTTGATGTCTCGGCCTTGACCTTTTATCAAACGCTCTGGCCATTCGCCTCTGGTAGGCTCGGGTGTGTTCCATGGCTTTTAGCCTTCTCTCGTCAAGCGGGCTAAATCATCATGCCATTCGCAACCATTCCACTTCATTGACACTTTGTTTTCCGGGAGGACCCTTAATGACGGGATTTCCAACTCCGGCAACACTTGCTTCCATCCGTAGGTTAAGGCAAAAGGAGTTTCTCCTGTGCATTCGACAGACGTTACGTAGCGCCCAGGAGTGCCAAGTGCGGCTTTTCGGGCCAATCACGACCACGGTGGCCATCTTAGGATGATCCGTTCGAGCGCTCTTATTAGCGGCTTCCACGGCTCCATTAGTCGAGGTGCATACGGAGACGACTTGTGGCGAGTGATTCTGATTACAGCGACGGCAACCTATCGCGGTCCCCTTCAAAGTGCGACCCATTATCGGAAATGATCTCGTTGGGCACCCCATATACGCACATTATGTTTTCTTTGATGAATTGGGCCACTTTTCTGAAGTGAGGACCTTGTAAGACTTGGCCTCTACCCACTTGGTGAAGTAGTCGATGGCTACTAGCACAAATTCATGCCCATTGCTTCTGCTGGGGCTATTTTCCCTATCACGTCAATACCCCGAGTTGCAAACGGCCAAGGAGTCGTCATGCGGTACGGGTCGTGAGGCGGGAGATGGTTGAGGTTGGCAGCCGGCGGCACTTGTCGCATGCTCGGACGTGCTTTGGACACGATCTGTTTCCATGGAAATCCAGTGGTAACCCATTACGAGGATCACTTGCATCAAAATCCGGCATTCATATGAGGACCGCAAGGACCATTATGGACTTCGATCATCAACTCTTTGGCTTTTTCTTGAGTGACGCACAAGAGGAGTGGTCCTTGGTATAGCTTCTTGTACGGAGTTGCCTCCTAGAATGACATAATGGGAGGCCAACCTTTTCGAGCTTGCAAGCTCTTGGCTCGACACCTTCTTTTGGTCTACCTTCTTTGTCTCGAAAGGCGACTCTCCATCTTTGAGAGTGGTAAATTTGATTGTACCGGCCCGTTCCTTTATAGGCTCAGTCCCAGTCTACTTCCTGACGAAGGTGGGGCTTCTCTTCCTACCCACTCGGAAGGGTTTTATGGCTTTTCCCTCGGGAATCTCTACCCAATGAGGCTAGAGTAGCTAATGCATCTGCGAATCTGTTTCTTTTCCCTTAGCAAGTAGTGGAAGGTCACTTCTCGAACTGTCCAGTCAACTCCTCCATATGGGCATGATACCGCTGCGGGTTAGGGTCCACAGTCTTCCATTTGTTGGAAACCTGGTTGATGATCGAGTGAGTCTCCGTAAACTTCTAGCTCCTTGACATTTCCTTTCTAAGGCGGCTTCCGAACCAGCAATGCGGGCTTCGTACTCGGCGACATTGTTCGTGGCGGGGAAGTTCAACTTGAGGGCTATGGGTGTATGCTCATCCTTCGGATCGACCGCGTAGCATCCCGATACCGTTTCCTCTTTTGTTAGCGGCTCAGTCAAAGAATAACCGCCATCGGTTCTCGTGTTCGATTTGCAAAGATCCCTTCATGCAGGAATTGGGGTTCGGGCCCTCTGCCTTCATTCTTGGGAAAGTTTGCCGGGTGGTCCGATAATGCTTGACCCTTGATAGCCTTTACGGTCACATAGTTGATGTCGTACTCTGCTAAGAAGAAGGACCACTTTGCTAGACGCATCGAGAGGGAAGGCTTATCAAAGATGTACTTGATGGGGTCCATTTTTGAGACCAAATTCACGGGGTGGGCTTGCATATAATGCTTGACTTGCCGACTACCCAGAGACCGATCCCGCACAGTCTTTTCACACGCCGAGTAATTGAGCTCACTTCCACTGCGGCTTCCGGTGACAAAGTAAATGGCGTTTTCTACCCGAGAGTCTTTCTTTTCTGAGCAAGCATAGCCCCAGCTGCCGTATCGGTGACGGTGAGATAGAGCGTAAGAGGTTTACGTCTATGTGGGGGCATAGCCTTTGGAGGGTGTATCAAGTATGCCTTGATGCGGTCAAAAGCATCTGGCATTCTTCGGTCCATTACGTGTCTATGTTCTTCTTCATGAGCTTGAAGATGGGCTCGCACATAGTGGTCAACCGATTGACGAAACGGTGATGTACTGCGGTTTTCCCTAAAGCTCTTGACTTAAGTGCAGGTCCGAGGTGGCCTCATATCCATAATGGCTTTGATCTTTTGGGGGTCGGCTTCGATACCTCGTTAGTGACCATATACCCAAGCACTTTTCCCCTTGTCACTCCGAAGGTACATTTAGCGGGGTTTAGTCTCATGGAATGTTGTCTCGGCCTCTCAAAGAACTTCCGCAGTCAACATAGTCTTTGCCCGTCCTCGCCTTTGGAGTGGATTATCATGTCGTCTACGTAGACCTCAATCTCCTTGTGGATCATGTCATGAAAAAGCACGGTCGCTGCCCTTTGGTAGGTAGCCCGGCGTTCTTAAGCCCAAATGGCATCCTTTGTATAACGATAAGTTCCCACGGCGTGGTGAAGGCATTTGTCTTTTCTTGGTCTTCCTCGGCCATCTTGATCTAGTTGTATCTGCAAAGCCATCAACGAAGGATTTGACTTCGTAGTTAGCGGTGGAGTCCACCGGGATGTCTATGTTTGGCAAAGGGTAATCGTCCTTGGGGCCCTTGTTCGGATCTCGGAAATCCACACAGCGGCGCACCTTTCCATTGGCCTTAGTGACGGTCACAATATTGGACAACCATGTCGGATATTCGATGACTCGATGAATCCTACCCGCGGTAGCTTCTCAATTTCTTCTTTGACCTGTAGAGACCATTACGGCTTGATCTTTCTCGGTTTACGCTTTCTTGGTTTAGCATCCGATGCTAGAGGGATTCTCAGGTTTCTACTATCGAACCTTATTCAGCCCCGGCATATCCCCCTGTATGACCATGCAAACACGTCGACGTATTCCACGAGCGGATCGATCGGTCGTCCCGTTCTACCCCACTGGAAGAAGTTTCCGATCTGTGAAAGATTCCTCGATAGTACCCAAGTTCACACTTGTCAAAACCTCCTCGGCGCTTGGGCCCGGTTTTCCTCTTTTCTCAAACCTCGCTAATGATTTCTTTAATGTATTGTTTATTTAGTGTGTTTGCATCTTGTTCAAATGATTCATTATTAACTTTGTTGTTAAGTTTTGAGTTAATTTATCATTTGTTAAGTTGGCAATAAGAGGATACTCGAAAGATCTGTCATTTCATTCAAAATAAGGGGAAAGATGACATCGATTACATTTTGATAATCCTCGGGCGTGAGGCCTTCGGATGACTCGTAGGACTGGAATTCAAAGATTCCTGACTCGACCGCATGGACAACGGGGTGTTTGACACGGCCGAAGTTGAGAAGGACGGGGTACCAATCCAAGCTCCTCTATCATTTGTTGTTGGGGCTATCGGTCCCGAGAACGTCTCCCAATTCTTCAATGGCATTTACGTCTTAGTTACCAAAGTGCGGGGATCAAAAGGATTTTCACCACCGTCTCCAATTACGGCAACTATCTCATCATACGAGTGAAGCTCGATCAAATGGGATCTGTGCTTCTTCATCAAACAAGCGTAGCAAGCCCCACTCACTGTCTTCACTCTTGGCGGCTTCTATCTGGCGATCTTCGGAAGAGCTAACTCGAAAGCGAAGAAGTCCATGACGCTCTTTTGCGAGTTTCCTTTGAAGACATACTCGTTACGAACGGTGGTGGTAGCCCCGGGAATGTACGGAAAGTCAAGGAACATTCTTCGAACGAGGATTGGCCGGCTTTCCCCTTACTTTCTCAAGATTCTCCGGAAGGGTTTTACGCAAGGAGATCCGGTGATCACTTTTATCGTATTGTGTCTCGCCTTTTGTAAAATAATGGGTCGGGGATAAAGCGTAGGGATGAAGGCTGGACCCCTTTATCTTTTACGCCATTTGGTTTGTACCCCAAGCCGTATGCGGTATTCTCTTCCTTTACATCGATGATGGTGTTGCGACCACTGAAGTCTTCCACCCAATCCAAGTCCGGAAGATAACCCATTTTCTCATCATTCTCATGGCGGGAGGGATTTGATCGGAAGTAGTAGTGAGGTCGGTGCTACACACTTGCGCTTTGGAAGGAGCTACGAGAGAATCACATCGATGCCAACCCTTCGTCATCATGTTTGATTTCCAATATCGGGATGTCTCCGATCTTGGTTCCTTCTACCGTGACACTTTGTCTCCGTAAATGGTGGTGATAGTACCATCATTTGACCGGAAATTTGACGCACTGGGTGCAAAGTAGAGGCTACCCCATTTATTTGGTGGATCCCGGGGCCGTCCCGGGAGAGCGGTAAATGAAATCGGAATATCAATCACTTGAAAATCGACGTCCATGGCCTTTTTCCGAACCACGGCTTGAGAGTAGCAATCCCCAGCGGCCAGTGCGGTGGAGTCATAAGCCTTAATAGTCGACTAGAAGGCTTCAAATCTGTTGGTTTCAAGTCCAATAAGTCCATCATCTTGGGTGGCAAGACATTCATTGCGAATCCTCCATCGACTAATACCAGTGGCAATCGACGCTCTTCTAACTGGCTGTGATGTAAAGAGGTTCGTTATGACTAGCCCCATACTTTGGCGGTCCAAGTTAGTGAAGGTAATGATGTTTCCGTAGTGGATACTTCCAATCATTTGGACGACCTCATGCGGGGTGACATCTATGGGCACCATGGTCTTGGCCAAGCTTTCTTCTAACTTCAACTTATGAGGGTATGAAGAGGTTAACAGGGACCACAAGGAGATATTGGCTTGGGTACACTTCAACTGAGTCAACACTAGATCCTCTTTGTCGAGTACGGCTTTTCTACTTCCAACTTATAAGGCCTCTTATCTGTCTTTGGCTCAGAAACGACATTCTTTTTGTCACCCTTAGGCTTCTCAATACTCATACATCTGAGGCCAGGAGTCATCACATAGACATTAGATTTTCCTGAGTCATTATTCCCTCTTGGAGGATTACATTAGCTCTTTCAAAGTCGAGGCGGGCTCTTGCTTTGGCGTATGGCCAATTCTGGCGATTAATCGATTAATGGCACTCTTTGGAGGTAGGCTGCTTCTCGAACTACGATCCCAAGTTAACGGCTTTCGACCTTCTCAAGGTTCGACTCTACGATTGGCTTAGCGGTGGGGTGGTTTCGGCTTTACCTTCTCCGTTTAAAGCCTTCACAAGTCTCATTCAAACTTTTCTAAAGTCAACATGCAACGGGAGTTATCACCTTCGGGGTTTGGATCTGGCAGCGGCTTTCTCATCGGGTCCAACAATTTTTTCAACGAGGCGGGATCACATTCCTCATCAATCAAGTATATCCCTTCTTTCTCTAGGGAATTCGGCCTTCGACGGCATCTTTGACATTGGCTAAACATTTTACGAAGTGAGAAATTCCATCATCAATAAGGATTTTGCGGGGTCAAACCTCATGGCGGGTTTTACGTTCTTCCTTTGTCGGGAAGGTTTTAAGGCTTTTTGGCTTCTAGGCTAACCACTCTTCTCTTTTGTTCCTTCCGGCACTTCGACCGTGTCTTCATCGGTATCACTGTAGTAACTCTCGCGGGAACTTTCGTCTTGACTCGATGACCAATGAGGGCAAAAAGCGAGTCGGGATACTTGACGCCATATAAGAGGTATCTTGGACTCCTCCTTTGACTTGGGAATTACTAAGAAAACATCATTGTCGTCACGGGACATAAAGGGGGGCCCAGGGTCGCCTCGAGACTTAAGACTCTTTCCGGGGAATCCATACACTCTTCTTCGGACAAGGTCTCGGGAGTGACTACTAACATTGTAACGAGTCTACTCTTCACGATGAGATTTTGGCTTCCGCAATGCTTACGTTTTCCGGATCGGTGGGTGGAGCCCATTTTCCTCTTTCGCCTAGGGCTTCAATCAAATCCCTCCATTCACCGACCAAGTCCTTATAAGGATTATTGAACTCTAGGATGTAGGACTCATATCTTTGCTTCATCTAAGCTAGCATCTTTTTCCTTTTACGAGCCTTCACACAGTTTGCAAATACACTTTGAAGTGATTTCATCTCCTATTCGGGTCGGTGGTTTCCTACCTCATCACGCCCTTTGGGTTTCACTTCTGCGATTCCAAGTCTATTCCTTCTACGGAGCTGTCATCATCGTAAATCCATCCATTCCTATTCTCGTTCCTGACCGATTCTTCACTACCACCTGTCCGAGAAATAGGCAAATTCACGAGGCGTTGACGAAATTAGAGAGGTCGGGTTGGTTTGGGATTCCAAAGGATTTGGATTAGGCTGAAAGGAGGGAAAAGAGTCACGGGGATGCAAAGGCCGTGAGGGTGTCGGGACCACGACGGCTCGGGATGTTGGGGAAAGGCGAGAAGGGGCAGTCTTTGGCAAAGGATTAGGAGGATGGGCTATAGGCTAGCTCTGCTTCCCTAGTCATGCAGTTACCCAAACCGGTGTTGTTCTCTATCGAATCGGACATTCGACTCTCTGGACTGACCAAACCGAGGATTCTCGCGAACCTGTTCGAGAATTCTCGCGCTAACAAGTCGGCGACCCGGTGTTCTCACCCACTTCTTTCTCGCTGCGGGAAAGGGATAGGAAAGGTTTAGACTCGGGGTAGGTGTTTAGGCTGAAGGCTCAGGCAATATACAAATTAGAATCATCCAGTTTACTTAAAACAGTGTCTTTTATTAATATCTATTTGGTTGGAAAAGGGGTTTTGCCCTTCTTTTTCGTAACTACACTAGATCCTGGATCAGTGGGTTCTGTCACTACGTCTATAAGCCCCTCGTATTCCACTTGTATTTCGACCTCCCGGGGTGGACGGCCCGGGCGAGGGTCACATAGGGCACGCAGATCCCACCGACCGAGAGTAAAGAACGCTCTTAACGGGTCTAGCGGGTCATAGGAACTTTCAACGCACGAGCGATGCGGATTATAGTCAAGGCAATACCGGGAAAGTCTCGTCTTTCTGCCTTGATAGGATTTTGGCAGAATTTCGCTTGAGCGAATGACGTTTTGACTTTCGGTAATGTCCGAGAAGATAATAGGCATGGGTCGGGCGGCAAAAGCCGGATGACACGGTGTCACATTGAACTTCGTTGCATACACCGGGCGGGAGTTAGAATCGAAGTCAATGCCGGGTCAAGATCTTGCCAAGTTTTCCTTGTCGGAATTTTAGCAGAGCTTCGCTTGAGCGAAAGATCTTTTGATTTGTTGGCAAAGACTCGGTCTTGACTCTTACGCATTCCGTGCAGGTCAAGGTCAATAGTCAATGTCGGAGTTGAGATCTCGCCAATTTTTCCTTGTTGGAATTTTGGCGTAGTTCTTCTTCCGTTATGAACTAAGGCTTGACCTTTACGAGGGTATGCAAGCTGGGCTATATGACACGGACTAGACCAAAAACCAACCAAAAGTCACGGTTTTTGAAATGTGTGACACGGGTGTGCATTGGTCGACATTTGCCGCCATGGGGAGGTTGGGATGATTCCGTGCGCGCCGGGAGCATCGTAAGGCTGTCCGTGGCTGCGGCTCGAACCACCCTCGGGTTTGAAGGACGTGCGTGCAAAAGTGTACGGGATATATCAAGTGCGCGTAGTGTGCGGTCTCCTAAAAATGTTCCTTTTTGAGTTAAAACAGATTTTCATAAATGTGTTTTAAAGGAATGATTTTCGGGACGGGGAGAATGCAACACATAAGCACGTAAATTTTAAGGAGCCCGGTCAGTCATGGAGCCGAGTAGCCCCAAGCCGCTAGGACTGCCCGGATTAGCCATGATTTTTCTGGTGGAATTGCCACCAGGTCGCTCGGTCGAGAATCCAATGAGGATTGAGCCGTACGACGCATGGATCAATTTTCCGGGTTCCACTCCTTTTGCTATTTTCGGGTTGTTTCCCGTTTTCAAAGTATCTGCACAGATTCCAAGATGCAAATGATGCAATGCATGGTAAAGAAAGCAAGCATGATTAATGAAATCGGCGACGGGAGTCTAACCCGCTCAAAGGGAAAAGCTTTCTTTTATTTTTTTCAAAATTTTTTTTCGAAAAGGGATACTGGTACGTGGATTGTTAAACCACCGGTTATCCCAACTCCCACATCAGGGAGTGTACATGAAGGGTAAGTGGTTTCCACCTATATACCGAGTATCGATTTTTTGTTTTTGAAAATAAAAGCTTTTCTCCTTTAGGAAGTCCCCAGCAGAGTCGCCAAACTGTGAATGTGTGCCCAAATTTTGTTTTTGTTGGATTCACGCGAGTTTGAAGACATCCGGTTTAATTTGAAAAACGGAGTCGCCACGCCATTTTGATTACCTCAAAACTTTGAAAAAAAGGTTTTATGGGTTCGGAGGTTAAGTTACCCCTTGGGAAGAACGTTTGGAGTTCACCCAAGGTGCCTTGCCGGAGCAAGTCTCCCATGATTTCATTAATCGTGCTTGCTTGCGTGCTTTCTTGTGTGCATGTGTTTGAAAATAAGGAGGGAATGTCCCAAGTCGTCTTTCGGACGTACAAACCATTTGTTGGTTGTCGCTCGGGATTCCTTGGTATTTATGTATTTGGGATTATGATCCCGCCCTCATCTTGTGACTTGTGATCATGGCATTTTAACCTCGGGACCCTCGGGACTTGCGTGATCGAGAGAATGATTCTCTTTATGGTCAAAGATGAGGTTCTTTAGAAAAGGAAGGTCCTTAGCCCATCAATCCTACGCTTTAAGACGGTCGAGCTCGTATAGATGCTTCATACTCTTTCTTAAGCGATAATTGGAGATATAGGGTTCAAGGTTGTCCCTTTCTAAAGAAATATGGAACCTTTAATGGAAGGAACGATGTAAAGATAGGATCTTTTACACCGGTCCGTTCCTAGGTTGCTAATGGGGGAATGGGGGAAATGTATGTAAAAATGACACTTTGATGAAAAGATGACATTTTTGGGTTGCAAATGATGCACTTAGTTTAAAGAAATGATTTTTATTGCAAATGATGCATAAAGATTTGATTTTTATGCAAATGATGCATTTTTGTTGAAGAAATTGGCATTCATTATGCAAATGATGCATAAAGATTGCATTTTGAAAAGCATATGATGCTAGTTTATGGTAAAGACATGGTCTTTAAAGCAAATGATGCTTGGAAAGATGATTTTGGATGCAAATGATGCATTTTGATTGGAAAGATTTGATTTTTATATGCAAAGGATGCATAAAGATGACATTTTTATTTGAAAATGGGGGTTTAGGTGCAAAGGATGCACCTTTATGGGAAAAGACTACATTTTTATGACAAATGATGTCTAATGCATGCAAAAGGGGAAGGGGGAATATGAAGGTATGCTCTTTATTCTACCAAGTCCCAAGCAATATAAAAGTAATGCAATGAGAAATTTATAAAGCAATTAGGATGCGAGGTTAGGGCGTGCGAGGTTACCAATGGCTTCCTTCTTCTTCGTCGGGCGGAGCTAGGAGGAGAGGTTGGTCTTGGATCTTCAAGGAGGAGGGAGGGAGCTTCTTGGCCTTCTTCTTCACCTTCTTGGATCTTCCAGCAGTGTTCTTCACGTCTTTGGAGTGTTTGTGGGTGATTTGTGTGTTGATTGTTGCTTATGAAATGGGTAGAGGAGGGCTCTATTTATAGGCAGTCTGGATAAGGCTAATGAAGCCGTGCGGCTAAGGGCAGCGAGCTAATGCAGCCGTGCGGCATTATCCACAATGACTCAGCATTCTAGAACCATGCAAGGTGGCAAATTCTAGAACCTTCCCTCCTAATTAAGAAAAACGTGTTTCTTAATTAGGAAGGATTCCCTTCAGCCCTTATTTAATTAAAAACAGTTCCGGAATGTTTCCGGAACACTAGGAAGGTCTGGGGAATTACCGAAAAACTTACCGAACTTGCCAGGAAATTTAACCGGAAGGCATGAGCCAGATTTGGGTACTTACAACTTGCTGCCTCAGTACACTGCACACTACAACCCCTAACCCGGGATGGCCTTATCAGTTGCACTCCGATTGGTCTGCCAGACACCTTTCGGGGGCGCACGGGGTCGTCCCAAACATCCCATCCTAGCCCGTGTAAGCCATGCACTCTTTGTGTCACACTTTGTCCAAGACCCCGGTTGGTTTTTGGCTTAGCTCGTGTCATAAAGCCTAAGTGTATGTTTTTCACGCCGGGCCCCGCTCCGAGTCAAGCTCGAGAGTTTGAGACCGAAGGTCGTTCCCGACCCGAAGTCTTGAGCTTTTCAGCCTTGACTTTGACGCGGAGCTCTGCCGGAAAATATACCCGAAGGTTCAATGTGACGCCGTGTCACCAAACCTCGCCGTATGTACCGTGCCAGCCACAACTTGGCCAACGCTAATAAGCTAAGGTCTCTCGCACAAGCGAGTCAGGAGAGGTCATGCCCAAATTTTGGCACGATCCCCGCCTTAACTTAAGGACGTTGACTTCGACCGTGGCCCGTACGTCACACACGTTGAAAGTTTGCGTGATCAGCTAGCCTTAAGTTCACTTTTTCCTTTGTCGGTGGAACTCGCTTGCCTTATCAGACCTCGCTCGGGATAGTCCGTCCTGAGAAAGATGATCTACAATGGAAACGAGGGCTTATAAGCGTAGTGACGAGATCCACCGATTAGAGCTCTAGGATTAGTTGCGAAAAGAAGACACGCTCTTTTCCAACCAATTAGGACTACGAGAAAACGCGCTTTAAGTAAACTTTAATCGGTAATCGCACATTGCACAAGCCCGAAAACCTTGAGCCAAATACCCTTTTTCGAAGCCTAAACCCTTCCTTTCGTTCCTACGCCGAGCGAAGTGGTTCAGATTTCCGGGCCGCCGCCTTGCCGGGATCACCGTAACGGCAGCCAGCCGACAGCTTCTTCGGTTCCCGGTTCCCTCTCACCCAGAATTTCCGACATGTCTAGCTCACCGAGAAATCGTGACGGGGAAGGACCCCGCCACCGGTAACAGATATGACATTGGAAGAAGCTTTCATCCCAGGGCTTGTGAGGTTCACAAGAGGCGGAAAGAAGATCGCCATAATTTCGTGGTATAACTTACGAATGAGCGAGTTATAACGGCTATCCCCCGACGCAGACGGTACTTTTGTCTCCGGTCGAGGATGACGATTCCCCGAAATTGGTTCACCAAACCTTCAATCGGGTTCCTCCCCCGCCAACTTACGGGATGCCTTCCAACCAAGGAAACAAAGGCCTAGGCTCCATGTTGCCACCTCTCGTGGCAACCCTGTCAATTTTGGTCGGCCCGGTGCTACGCCCATCACTCAATATCACCGGCGCACCCGGACCATCTCAGGATGCCAATATCCCTCAATACCCTCCCCGGGTTCGTCCCTTTGCCTATACACGAATCTCTAAACACCGGGGACAAACCCCGATACAGCTTCGTAAAAGGCTCCCGTATATTCTCATATACCAAGCCTTCCACCTCCAATCACTACCGCTCACGTGGTAGCACCCGCGCCGAGCCTCACAAACCCACCACTGGACCCAACCTTAGCCTGGATGGTCGAGCGGATGAAAGACCCGAAAGCCACCATGAGCGGCTCAAAGCGAAACGCTCAAATCCACGGATCCGGAATGGTCACGCCTCTCCCTGCCAAGTTCGTAATGCCGAGATGGACCGATTCGATGGAACCGAATGTCCTCAAACGCACGTCGACACCTACTTTCTCGGCATGAGAGCAAAAGGAGCAACCCTCCAAGAAATGGCCGACCACTTCCAAGATACGCTCAAAAGTTCGGCGTTACGATGGTTTCGAGGGTCAAGCCTACGGATCGCCACACACTTTGGGAACAGATCGGTAACATCTTCTGGAACGGCAGTGCAGATCCAACTTAGAGTGGGAAACAAGTCGCGAGGACTTAATCACCACCGAGCAGAAAGCGGATGAAAGTGTTGGGGAATTCTACAAGAGATGGAGCTGGAAACTCTCCGAGATCGTGGAGCCACTCTCCAAAGACGAATGTATGCGGATCTTTAAGTCTCGCTTAAGACCGTCCATCGAACTCTCATCGATCACAATTTCTTCCCTGCACCTCCGGGCCATGGTCAATCTTGTAGGCTCCACGGTTCGAGAAGGATCTCAAGGAAAAAGTTGGCTACCGCACGGCACATGCCGTATACCGCTCAGCGGTTGCATTCAATCCCGCACCGGCCCCGTAAGAAGGGAAAGATACGTCCGTCAACTACGTCCATCGGGGACAACGGTCGGGTAACGAAACCCGAGCCCCACAAAGCAACAGCTTACTATTCGAAGCGGCACTGTCGTACACTTCGACAAGTTGGACATGCCACCGAGCAAGATGCTGGAAGGGTTAATCAAGGAGGGTGTCTCCTTATGCCCGCTGCCACAATTACAAACCCAAAGTTCCCATAGCCAATGCGGACAAGAGCAAATATCGCGCCTTCCATCGTATCACGGCCGTACCACCGACAATTGTTTGGGGTTACGATACGAAATCCGAACTTGATAGAAGAAGGCAAGTTAGAGCGCCCCCGTGGGCCCAATACGATCGGGAATCCACTTTTCCGAACAATAACGGCGTGAATTCCATTGAGTGGGTGCCCAAGAAGAGTGCCACGTAAACCGGTTTTCTCCGCCTCTTTTCACTGGATCCTCCTCTAATGTCCACATCGGCTACAATGTTTGCATCGCTCCGCCTCGCACGAGTACGAGTCTCGAGAAACCTGTCCGGAGCAATCCTTCGAGAAAACAGAAGAAGAAATCCTCTCAACAAAGAATCGAGAGAAAGATACGAAGCTGGAGATACCAAGGTGTAGGTACACTTGGAGAAACCCTCCGGGAGGTTCGACTACTACGTATTGTACTCCGGCCGGTCCTCTTTGCCTCCAGGCCATGCGGCTTTAGAGCAAACAAGGGTGGGAAAGCCGAAAAGTCCCTGCTCAAACCGTAATTCGGGCCCGGGGACATCGGAATACCTTGGATCTTGGTAATCTTATCGCGCCGTCGAAGGCTAACCTCCGCGGGATCGCCAAGATTCAATTTGTCCGGCTTCCGAGCTCGGGACCGGCAAAGGAAGATCAAGGTCGGCTTGGCAATCGCACTCGATCAATGTGCTAACCAAGGGCGGCAACCGCCACAAAATTTCAACACACTCCCGAGGTTCCACCAAAGGCTTTACCTCGCAAGAGGAAGACTCGGAAACGGATGGCCGGATGACTCTCCTTCTACGGATAGAGACGAGATCTACGACTCCCGCTTCGTATGGCGGCATGATCACGTTCGTGACGAAGACTTACCGAGAGACGCCTCGGGGCACAACGAAGCTCACGTACATCACTCTCAAACTCAACACCATATCACTCCCGGAGTATTGGTAGATAACGGGTCACCGTTAATGTTCTCCCTCTCGGCATGACGCGAGCTCTCCGCATCCATGAAAGCCACCTCGATTCCGTCGGCTCGGACTATCAAGGCCTACGACAACTCGTCTCGTCCCATCCTCAGGGGTGACTTCTGGAACTACAGTTTCAAAACCCAAATGGTGCCAAAGAAATTCCACGAGATGGACATTCCATCCGAATTCCGCAGCTCTTTTGGGACGCCCTTGGCTACACCACATGAAAGCCATAGCTTCCACTCTCCATCGCTGCGTCAAGTTTATTAACCCCGGTAGGGAGATCTTGAAGTCATCCGAGGATAGTTTCCTCATAGGAAACGAGGCCGAGACAAGAGCCAAGCGTGTCCGCACTCGTGCACGGGGTTACCTCCTTCGAATCAACCAAGGGACTACCGGCAAATCTCATCGAATCCCTCGTAGTCCTGGGAGATGCTAACTATGTAAACGTACTCGAGCAGTGCACCACCGAAGCCGATCCCGATACATCAAGTTCAACTGTCGTTTCCAACATTTGGAGACAGATTGGAAGGAAACGCTGAACATCGCCATGATGCGGGCGCATAAACCCCCAGTCTCCAATCGGAGATTTGTCAGCATTCTCCAAACAAACTCTCTAGCCCCGCCAGGCGAAGAGGTTTTTGTGATAAAGGTCAACAAGCACCGTCATTCTCGTGATGAATGCATGGAAGTCGTATGGGATGTCCTCTACGAGGAACTACCCGCTGCACCCCTTTTCTCCAACGAAGAGCATGATGTCTTCCTAGCCGCTCCAGCAACGCAACCGGACGCAATATGTCCCTACACCTGGATTGAGCGATCGGATGACGATGAATCTGGACTCTCCGGAGTCGAGGATGCGGCAGACCCGCAAGCAAACCTCTGCATTCACATGCTCAGTTTTGAGGACGGAACTCCTTCCGATCAGGTCACCTACGACCAAGGTTCCAATACCATGGAAATTGTCAAGCTCAATGTCCAAGACAGCAAATATCCGATAATTGGAAACACGTGATTCACGCAACGAGGAATCCCTCGATCAAGTAAAGGGACGACGACTTCGTCAATATCATCTATTCCGAATATCTCGATGAAGCCAAGGATCCGGTCCTTGTCATCGATTCTCGCAACACCAAGGTCACCCTTGATGACCGCCCTCGCTCATGGTAAACGAGGCATTGGCCAAGCGAGCTCGTGAGCTCATCTTTACTTCCGAGTACCACCCGGTCAGCGGCAACCGGCCCGTGCCGGGCCGCCAAGCTTATACCCTCAAGCGCCGCCAAGGCCAAGGGCAACAGCCGAAGGAGACCAAGCTCCTCACCCCGCTACAAGTCGAGATCAACCTCGGGAACGCTTCCTAGGCAAATACCCCGAAAACATACGTGAAAGTCTTCCCCGCAAGGCGTAGTCGGCTTCCAACACAGAAATGACCACCTCAAAGATCAACATGCTCCGGTTCGGTCTGCTCCCAGCCGTCACGGCCGGATTCGACATCCCGGGCCGACCGCTAGCTTTGATAGACTTGGAGATCGAGCGAGATCACGAGACCGTCAACATTGTAGAATTCAATACCCCGTGGTCAATCAAGCGTATATGGGCGAACTTCTTGGTGATCGAGATCAAGGAAGGCCGCATGGAATGTCCCGATCCGACTTCCTTCGTCAATGTAATCCAGTGTTCCCGCCATTCGGCGATTTGAATGTAATCACGGTTACGGACACTAGCCGGACGATGCGCACCTACGGAGGCGCCTAGGTCTCACAAGGAAAGCTCTCATGGAGCTAGCCGCTCAAGAAAGTCGTCTTTGGGACGAAGACCAAGCTCGAAAGACCTACGGGGACCAAGCCCTTAAAGTGTCACAGCGGCCAGACATTTAAAGCTAGAGGCCACTCTAGACCGGTTTGACCTCAAGAGTTTTGCTCATGGCAACTTCCACGACTACCGTCCCGGTTCTCATCCAACCCCTCGCCGAGCGAGGTGGTCAACGGTCCCAATGACCTAGGAGATGGAACGACACGGCGGTAACGAATCCCGCCGCTTACCTTCCCGAGGAAAGCAAGTTCTCTCGTGAAAGCGACGATGAAGACGATGAAACCATTCTCTTCCAAGCCGGGCATGAAGTCAACAAAACCGGACTCCCAAGGGTCTGGGAGGATGGGAACGGATCATTGCCGCACTCAAATTGAAAGGCCAACTCGGGGAGGAAGGTCTATTTAAAAATAGGAGGAGGATGGAAATTGCCTCGAGCAACTACTCGGGGAAATTCCACGATCTACGGCCTTCGTTTACGTAAACGATCAAGCTGGGACGGCAACCGGTCACATGGGCCGATGTTCGGGAAGCCGCGTACTCACCTTCCGACATACCCGCCATTCGAGATAAAGCGTAGGAGAAAACTCTCACGATGGAGGTTTACCTAGGCGCCGCACGCGGTTCAAAGAAGCACCGGCTATTCTCACATGGGAAGAAACGCAGCACTCACTCTCGACGCGAGCTCACGCCTGTAAGAAGGTTGATCCGGGGCCCGCAGTGGAAGAAAACTAGCAAACCACGAGTATCGCCGCACCCAACTCCGTAATGCCCGAGTATGCCTCAGAAGAAGGAAAGGAACGCGATATATCGTGAAGAGATCAAGGAGACCGTTCGCTTGAGCCGAGAACTTTCTAACCTCCCCGGAGGGTTAGCAACGCACGGTTCGATTCGAGCAACCACCGTTGTGCACCGACATTCGAACAACTGCGTCAAACCGTAGGCTACCTCCCGCAGAGGCACCTAAGCCGGTATCATGGGACGAGAATCCGTCAATCCGCCGAAGCTCCCTGAATTCATCCACAATCAATGAAGTTGAGGGAAGACGTATGGCCCTATGCTACGAGGAATCCTCCTCTAACTATGGCTCAACTCGGAGCGGCCTATTCGAAGGGACCAAACTGATGTCGGCGTTCTAACCCGATCGGGTCAAATCCATGCATTACCACCTAAGGCCACCAAAAAGCCGACGGAGCCGAGTGCAATCCGGCCACCGAAGATGCAAATTCCTTGAAAGAGGACCCGATCCTCACTCGGCTCAAGCGGACTCAGCGAACATTTCCCTTTGGTCTCTGCTCACCTCCTCTTATCCACACAAGCTCAAGCTAGAGGAAAGCCTCGGCCCGTACCATGGTCCCCGTGGACGCAACCCCTGCACGAAGTCATTCGGATGATTGGCAACATCCACTATGGCAACATTATCACCTTCACAGATTTGGACCTTCCAAAATTTGGGGCGATCACAATGAGCCGCTCTACATCACATCCAGTGTGGACGAGCGTCGCCTTCCCGCGTGTTGTGGTAGACGGAGGTTCCGGGAATGAATGTCTTGCCCGCCAAGATAATGGACCTGCTTGACATCAAGCCCACAGATCTTAAGCCTTCACCCACACTATCAAGGCCTATGACTCTACTTCCCGTACGGTTCTCGGGGTTGCTACTCCTCAACATCTGGTTCGGCAAGCGGGTGATCCCCACCGAATTCCAAGTGTTGGACATTCCAATCACTTTTACAGCCATCCTGGAGCATCCCTGGCTGCATCAAATCAATGGCGTGGCATCCACCCTTCACCAGTGCCTCAAGTTCATGCAAGGCAACGAGCAAACCACAAGCCTACTTCCGCGGCGTTGTCACCACCGAGGGGACCAAGACCAACGACATTCCGGTATTGGAAATCAAGCATAATGACGACATGCCATTAATCGGATTCACTCTGGGAGACCTCCAAGATCCAAATATGCAACGTGGACCTTCCACTGTCTCACGATCGATTCCTCCCGCCATGAGGATGATGAAACTCATGAACTTCATCCCGGGGCGGGGCTCGGCAAAAGGCCGCAAGGCCAACACCAAGTTATTGGAAGTCAAGGACCACACCATGGTCCGGGGGCTTGGCTACGTGCCAACACCGGGCGACATCAAGAAAGACAAAAGGCTCGCCCGCACCAAGGCGGCAGGCCGCAAAAGGGGAACCTCCGACGCACACCCAATCTCCAGGCCTTACGGCCTTGACCTCGCTCATTACTTCACCAAGGGAACCGAAAGCGTAACCGAGGGGACCAACTAGGGAACCGACAGCGAACCGAGGGGACCGACAAGGGAACCGACGCCAGAACCGAGGGGACCGACAATGAACCGGCCAGAATCCGGGGACCGACGGTGGAAGCGATGAAGATGAGAAAGAAGCGAGGGATAGTCGTACCAAGACTACAGAAAAATGGAACAGCTAGCACGGAACCTCAAGCGTTTCGTAGGACTCAAAGCTAATCCGATAAGGGAGCGTTCCTCGACATCACGGCTCTACCTGGACCAACCGCCACCACAATCCGGCATGAGTACACATTCAAGGGAATCCCGGACTTGGAGGAGCAACTCAAGGTACTCTCCATGGGAAACAAGTTGTTCGGATCGGCCGCCGAGGCCACATTCGAGACAAAGTAAGTCCAAAGCGTAAGGAACCGGGAATTCATAGAAGACGCTCTTTGTGGACCAGCTCTACGAGTCCGTTTGAAGAAGTCATGGAGTTGCCCAACTTGATCGGCGGGGCTCCGACAACAAAGATGATCGCCATGATAGGGACAGCGAAGCCAAGCCTCTCGATCCCCGCACCCTCATCAAGCATCCAAAGAATGCCATCAAGAATTGGGTAACTTTCACCGGATCAAGGGCAAGCCGAGCGAATTGGAAGACAAGCCGGGCCCGCACCCACATCTCCCTAAACCCGGTCTCAAACCTCTCGAGTCGGTCCTTGTCGAGTCCAAATCCTGGAGTCATCCAACGGCCTTACGCCGGAGGACTATAATGTTGTAGCCAATCATGTATTCCCGTTCTTGTTTAATGAAAAGTTTGACCTTTCGGAGTATCCTCTCATTGCCACTTTAACAACTGATAAGTTAACAAACAACTTAAAAGACGTTAATAATTCAATTGATAAAGAAGCAGATACATTAAACGAACAATACATTAAGGAAGTTCTCGAGCGTATGTGATGTACCCGATTTTTTTTGAAAATCAAACGGAGTCGCCACGCCATTTTAATTTTGAGGGCCAAAACTTTGAAAAATGCCCGAGATCAAGATATTCGAGTTCGGAGGTCACGTTACGCGCCGGGAAGGACGTTAGTGTGCACCCGGAACGCCTCGTAAAAACGAGTCTTCCAAACATTCAAAATCCTTTGTTGTGTGTGTGTGTGTGTGTGTGTATGTGTTTTGGCCAAAATAAGTTGAAACTGAGGTAAGTAAAAATTGGGAACTCTTTTTAAGGCTTTAAACTGATCCCATGATTTTTTGGATGATTTTTGGGTTGATATTTGGAACTCAAAAGATTTTTGGAAGTTGAAAACCATTTCTGCCAGAATGAAAAAAGCAGTTGACCCTTGACTTTGAAATGGACTTTAGGGCTTGAAAACTCTAGAATCTGGGAAAAGTCCGGGAATGAAAAATGTTCAAAACACCTTAAAAAAGGTTTCTGTAAAAGAACTTTTCATTTTGGAGATGATTTGAGGGGTCAAAACCTTCTGGAAATCTCAGATCTGAAATCTGGATTTCCAGAGACTGATGAACTGACCTTTAAAAGAAAATTTGAAAAAAAGAGTTTTACTCACACAAAAAATAAAGTAAAAATATGTATGGAAATATCTGGATGTTGGATACAAAAAGTATTTTGTAGTCAACACCAAATTCTAAGTTTATCTATGTCCAAAAAATTAGACCATGGACTGAGGTCTGAGAAAATTGCTACTGGACAGCAACTTCTCAAGAAAGAAAATATGATTTTAAAGGGGGTTTTACATCCATGATTGTCCCTATTTCCCTAGGTTTTGATTAGTGATCACTTGACATTTTAGTGGTGAATCAACTATATCAAACCATCCTTGGGGTACATTAGGACTAAGCACTTCATTTGCTTGGGAAGGGGAATTTTATCCTTTGAAAATGAGATTTGATGTATGAAAATGATTTTTAGGGTTTTGGAAATGTGTTTTCTTTGCAAGAAAGTAAGAACACTTTGAAAATAATGTAGATCCTTGTAGAAGATCATCCATGGAGATGAAATTCCATGGTGATCTTCTTGGATCTAAAGCAAGAAGATGAATAAACTACATTTTGTAGCTTGAAAATGCATGCATGGATGAATTTTAGGGTAAGGAGAGGGAGGTTATACCTATCTTCCTTGTGTTTTGTGTTTGAAGGCTTGAATGTGAGAGTGTTTAAGGCTTGAATATGAGAGTGTTTGAGGGTGTTTAGGGTTGATGATTTGAGTTGGTTAAAGAGAAAACAAGTAGATAACAATGAAGTCCTCTATGTTTTCTCTCTAATCCTCCTCCTATAGGGTGATTTGAGCTTGGATTGGTGTATGTATGAGAGTATGTATGAGAGTGATTTGAAGTGTTTGTGAGTGAGTGAGATTTGGGAAAGATTGGAGAGAAAATGGTGGCAATCTAAGGATTCCCTTTGTTTTCTCTCTATATTTCGCCGAGAGTTCGGTTGCAAAATGTGTTTGTGGCTCCTTATTTTGTATTTGGAGGGCTCAATTTATAGCCCTCTGAGATGACAAACTCATCCGCGGATAGGAACCCTCGAGCGCGTGCCTTTATTCATTAAATGCGGCTCCGGCTTTGGATAAGAGGAATATTTCTTTTGAAATTCAAATTAAAGTGGACCGAGTTTATGTTTCCAACTTGCCTAATTCGGATTTTTCCAATTTCTTTTGCTTTTGAGATTCTTTTCTTGGTTTAACTTTAAATGGCAATGCCCACTTTACCCTTGATTTGTTAGAAAGGTTAGGGTTTGTTAAAAATGTTAGAAATGTTAAAACTTTCGTTAATTTTCTAACGAAAGTACTAACGGCTCAAATTGGAGCACTTACGGTAGCCCCTCGGCGACGGTGCTTTCGAAGGAAGCGGGGTCGTCGATAAGAGTAAGGCTCCATGTTTGGCGGGATGATCAGTGATCGAGTGGCTGGACCTAATGATAGGCTACCTACGTATCCCGAATGGGAATCAAGCCGATCGTAGTTCGGGTCTTTGACCACAGAGATGATGGCGTTTTAGGTGCCTCGAACACGATGAGCGAGTTACGATCGGTTCTTTGGAAAGAAACTTCTGCTTTGAGGGATAAGAGATGACCATTTTCGGTCGATGGTTATGCTCATTTTGAGGATGATTGCGATTTATCGTTTTCTAGTGATAGCGTCTTAGGTGCCTCGAGCCTTGGAGATGGCGTTTTAGGTGCCTCGAACCTTGAAGATGGCGTTTTAGGTGCCTCGAACCTTGAAGATGGCGTTTTAGGTGCCTCGAACCTTGAAGATGGCGTTTAGGTGCCTCGGACCTAAATTTGAAATGGCCTTTCGGTGGACTTCGTCTCGCCTTAGAAGGAGAGGGTGGCCGTTTTGGTCGGGAGTTTGGACCTAATGATAGGCTACCTACGTATCCACTGAGTGGGAATCAAGCCCTTTCGTAGTTCGAGTTTTACTCGAGATTTCCTGGCTTTTGGGATTAGTTAACTTTCTTTGGGGATTTTGTTAGCTTCTGCAGGAAAATCGGGACGTATTCGTCGGGGAAATCGGTCTTACGTTTATTTGGCTATAGGGAAGATTTTGATGAAAGATACGGGATCTCGTTATCTTTCTCGGAAATCGGTCTTACGTTTGACTATGCCAGGGGAAGATTTTGATGAAAGATACGAGATCTCGTTATCTTTCTCGAGAAATCGGTCTTACGTTTGGCTATCAGGGAAGATTTTGATGAAAGATACGGGATTCCGTTATCTTTCTCGGGAGAATCGGTCTTACGTTTGACTGCTTAGGGAAGATTTTGATGAAAGATACGAGATCTCGTTATCTTTCTCGAGGAAATCGGTCTTACGTTTGACTAGGGAAGATTTTGATGAAAGATACGGGATCTCGTTATCTTTCTCGAGGAAATCGGTCTTACGTTTGACTGCCGTTTGATTTTGATGAAAGACACGGGATCTCGTTATCTTTCTCGAGGAAATCGGTCTTACGTTTGACTGCCGTTTGATTTTGATGAAAGACACGGGATCTCGTTATCTTTCTCGGGGAGATCGGTCTTACGTTTGACTGCCGGGGGTAATTTTGATGAAAGATACGAGATTCCGTTATCTTTCTCGGGGCACTCGGTCTTACGTTTTCTTGCTTAGGGAAGATTTTGATGAAAGATACGAGATTAGTTATCTTTCTCGGGGCACTCGGTCTTACGTTTGGCTTGTAGGGAAGATTTTGATGAAAGATACGAGATCTCGTTATCTTTCTCGGGGAAATCGGTCTTACGTTTGGCTTGCCGATTTTGATGAAAGATACGAGATCTCGTTATCTTTCTCGGGGCTTACGTTTCTCGAAGATACGGTCTTATCTTTTGTCTTACGTTTTACAAGGATTTTCTTGTGACAAGGGGCGACTTTGTTAACTCTGTCAAGTTGGGGGTGAATTGCGAGTCTGAAATTTTAAGGGCAAAAGGGTCATTTTGACCCTTGCAATCTGTCCGCGCGGAGAGGACACTGAAAATCGGGGGTATTAAAGGGCCGACGCCCTTTTCTTCTTCTTCCTCGCCGAGTCTTTTCAATTTTTCTCGGCACTTACGAGAGAGAGAGAGAGAGAGCAGGAGAACCTCCATTGAAGGCCAAAAGCCGAAAATCTTCCGATTTCTTCGATTTTTCGAGCGATGGAACACGGGAAGGCGCTTTTCAAGGCCAGGCGTGGCCGGTGGCGGAGAGACGGTGGAGCTCGTCGGATGAGGAGGCATTACAATCTTTCGCAATCGATTGCGGAGGAGCCCTACCCCGATGCTTGGCAACATTGGGCTTCGGATTCGAATCTCCGAACGGTATACTTTGAAACCCTTTGATCCCTTTGTTGATTTCTTGTTTGAAATTTGAATTTTAGGTGATTTGTTTTTTTTTTTCGAAAATTATGCAATGTTCATTGTCTTTGAATCTTGATGATTATGTGAGTAACCCAAAATGTGCATTTTGCTTGGGAAAAAGAATTGGCATTTTCGCCATTTTTTTTTTTTTTAAATTCGAAAATTGCATGTGAAAATTCGAAAATTGTGATTTTTTTTTTTTTCTTGAAATTGAATATTGCATGTTGATGATGACTTTTTTTTTTTTGAAATTGAATATTGGTATTGATGAATGATGCAATGCATGCATTTTGTTTGGAAAGAATGGGCGTTTTGCCAATATGGGATGTATGTATGTTTAGGAGATATATTTTTTTTTGAAAAGTGGGACGGATTTTTCCTCCCGTTGGAATGCATCTTTTTTTTTTTTATGAATGCATTGGGATTTGCTGAAAACTGTTTTCTTTTATGCGAGAAAAATGGGGCTATGCTCATTGTATGCTGTTATGCTGTCGAATTTTTTTTTTTAATGCATGTGTAAATGCAAATTTTTTTTTTGACATTTTCTCTCTCTTTTTTTCTCTTACAGGGCGGACACCGTTTTGTGACGGAGCAGCTGAACAAAATGAAGACTCGAGGATCGGTGGAGTCCGTGGTTGACTTGTGGGATCGGAAAACTTGGGATGCGGGCCGAGGAGCTTTGCAGTCAGAGGCAGTTGTTGTCGAGACGGGGCTTTGGGAGTTCGTTGAGTGCTTGAGGGGCTGGTCAAGTTCCCCTAAGAGCAAGGGTTTGATGTTTGCTGCGGCACGTGCTGGTGGGACGCGACCCACACCTTTCACTTCTTACAGGGCGAGGCTACGGTTACGCCCTCCGACTGCTGCGATTACGGGCTGTCCTTTAATGGGCGCGGCATTGAGTGGCGGGACGGCTATAGCGATCTTGATCTACGAGCTCTTACAGGATTTTCCCTATTCCCAAAAGGGGATGGGGATGGAGTATGCCGTGGTCTACGGTAAGATTGTGGAGACCATAGCGAGCTACGAGGTGGGGAGGAGAGGATAGGCGCCGTCAGATTGCCGGGGCCTTCTTGTGGTTTGCCTTTTCGAGCACCCTCTTTGGGCATGCTTTGAGGGACGGCGATCTTTGCCTTGTTGAGGTCCTTGGAGGACATGGAGACGGCGGAGATGTCTCGTGGGGAAGAGGCCGAGGCTAGCGAGCTTTACTTTGCTCTCGATAGGTACAGTAGGAAGAGGCTGTGAGCTCTTTATCTTGCTTTGAGTTTGCCACTGGAGGTATAAGCTCTCTTTTGCTTTCCCTCTTTTTTTTTTGAGCACGCACTTTTCTTTTTGCCTTTGGATTGATTGGATTTTTACCTTTCGCGGTATGGGCGTTGGAGTTTTTCCACGTCACGATGTGGCGGCGGCCCAGGAGTACGTCGGGCGTATCCGGCCATGCGGTCTTAGTCCAAGCATGCCGGGAGAAGATAAGCTCCGGGCGTACGACCCTCGGGTACGCGGATTGCCTTCCTTTGACGGAGGCCGAGACGGATGAGGGGATGATATTCTTCCCACAGGATCGCTTTGAGGTGGCGCGGTGAAGGGCGCGAGATACGGAGTGTGCGGCGGAGGATTTTGAGAGGTCGACTGCGATGCATATTATCTAGGAGAGAGGGTGACGCGCCGACATGGCGTGGTCGCCTTTGAGGACACCGGTGGAGCCTCCTGCCGATATGATGCACCGGCGATCGGTCAGTGACACAGGATGATTACTGAACCGGCTTGGCACTTCTCGGATTTCGTGGCGATTGAGCCGTATGCGACATTCGTCTTGAGGAGGCGAGGATGCCTCGGGTCTGGATAGGGAGGGGCTTGGGATCCGCGGTACCCTCGGACGGATTTTCCTATATCCGAGGATGGGGTCCGATTGAGGGTGCGAGATCCCTCGGCCGGCGACTTCCACGAGCTTTCCGGCCTCGTCAGGAGTATGAAGGTATGGCTTTTACGCTTCTTTCTTTTGTTTCATCATCTTTAGCATCACTTCCTTTTTTTTTGACGCTTTTGCTTTTGTGCGGTTTTCGGAGGTGGTCGTCGAGAAGGCGACGAAGCAAGTGATCGGGGCAAGAGATTCATCGGGAGGATGGTCGCTTGCGGGGCTCCTCGAGGCTAGAGCGAGCGACCACGGCGGCGCACATCGGACGGGAGGCTTCCCTATTCGCTCGAGACTTCTTGAGAGACTCCTTTGTCTCCTCTCCTTGATCCCAGCGCGGTGTTGCCTTCGGATCACGTCATTCTCGGGGATCCACACGGGCGAGGACACGTATGGCGGCATGGCGGGTCGTCTTCGTACGTCCGGGGAGTCAGCGCCTTCACCTTCGGATACGATTTTTCGCGAGATCTCGGCTTGCCCTATCGGAGCGTGCCGGTTGGTCTGATGAGCCTCTTTGCGGAGACGAGGACGATTACGAGCCCGAGATTTTCGGGGCTCCTGAGGAGCGGGCAGAGTCGCAAGAGGCGAGGGCGAGGCATCGGGCGCGGAGACTCCAGATTGATTTTTTTTTGAGATTTGAGATTGAGATTTAGATTTGTACAGCTTATGCACATTTTTTTCTTTTTTTTTTTTTTGGGATGTAATAATTTAGGATTTTATTTATGTTTGTTTGTTATTTTTTTTTTTTATGCACACTCTTTTTTTTGGAATGTAATAATTTAGGATTTTATTTTATGAATGCAATGCGTATGAATGCGGTGTTGCATGAGCCTTGTTTTTTTTTTTTTTTTTTTTGCAAGGGTGTTTGGTATATGGGTGGTTTGGGGAGGTTTTTTTGCACGGGTTTCGAGCAGCGGGACGGAATATTCTTCTTTTGATGTAGCGGCTTGGGTGTTGCGGAATTTTTTACATTTGTGACAATCATGTCCGCGCGGATAGGGCGACTTACGACATTGTCCTTTAATTTTGGTTCAGACTGGTCTTGCTTTATTTCAAATTCAAATATCCTCTTCAACCTCCGGTCCAAACAGCCATTTTCGGGGAGAAAGAGAGAAAAACCATGGAAAACTTTAGAAAAGCTCCATCAAAATTGTCCCAAGAATCCCAAATGTCATTCTTCAACAAGTTCAAGGATTGGTCCGGGAGATTATGCATGAGAGGAGGTCCTTCTTTGAAGAAAGGTACAAGGTGAGGTGCTTATGGTCTCTCGAGGAATTGGTTCGGACTACGACCTCTTGAGAGCTTCTTCATCATTTTGGGACACTAGAAGGCATGTCTTTTGCCTTTCCTTCAATGAGATTGTTCCATTGTCGAAGAATTTCGGGCCTTGCTTGGAGGTCCAGGAGGTGGAAGAGATAGCGGTTCCCTTGCCGGAGGGGCTTCTTTTGTTGACCAGGATTGTGCGTCCTCCTTCATCTTTCCCGGAGGAAAGCGCAAGGTATGATCCGTGGTCCCGATCATTTTGATATTTCCGGTCTTCACGATAGGTTTAGGGGCCTAGGCTTGGTGGATGATGCCTATTGGGATGCCTTTGCACTTTGTATGTTTGGCACCTGTTCATGGTCTATTCCTTTGGGATTTGCCATCGGTCTTTCTTTGGATGTTGTCGTTCGCCGCACAGGCGAGAGATGTCGTTCCTTTGATTTTGGGAGACTTTTCATGCTCTTGATAGGCTGGCTACCGGAAGACGGTATATGCACGGGGGCGGCCCGTTTCTCTTGACCACAGTGGGCGATGGAGCGTTTGGGGATTCTTCGGGAAACCTACGATATGATCGAAGCCTTGGACATTTGCCGGGAGGGGGTTGCGGTGGATTTTGATGATCGGGGCTCGTGGGAGCGTTGGATGGCTGGTCTCCCGGAGCGAGAGGATATCGAGATGGTCGAGTGCCTTGTTGGCGGATGGAGACTCGCGAGTGCTTCGGGATGGGTCTCCCGTGGTCATGCTTCGGGGCTTTCTCGGTCCGGCTTCTATATTCCGGCTTTAGCTACGAGACGGTTTGGCTTGGAGCGAGGTTCCTTTGGAGGGCTTTGATGATATAGCCACCGGAGTGGTGGCTCCTGTTTCTATGGATGATCCCTCGGTGTTTCCATTTCTTTCCCGAGCATGGAGGTATGATACCTTTCCTCCTCGGGTTATTCTCGAGCGTCAAGACCGGTGTTCTGACCACTTGGTACCTGGATTGGTATGAGAGGCATGCAGGAGAGACTCGAGGTGGCTATTTTGAGACGGCGTGAGGCCATTGTGGGTGCGGAGGACCGGGCTGTTTTACGAGAGGAGGAGGGCCGAGGCGAGGCCAACCCTCATGGCAGGAGCGGAGACGCGCGGACCGATTATGAGGCTTACGTCGAGAGACGGAGAGGAGGGCTCCTATGCTACCGGCTAGGTTACGGGAGATGAGGGATGACGCTAGGGCTACTAAGGCCACTGACGGAGGCTGGTTTGATAGACCTGTCCCTATACCGGAGCTTGGTAGGAGGAACAACGACATTTTCTGTTCGGAAAAAGAAGACTCGAAGGGGAAGAAGAGGGGAGAGGCCGATGCGAGTGGCTTGGAGTGACTACGAGGTTTCAGTATCCCTTTCTTGTCATAGCGAGACACATTAATTTGATTATGTATCTTAGTTTTTTTTTAGCGGGTTGCCGGTTGTAGGAATGAATCGGGCTTAGACTCGTCAAAGAGCTTTTAACTTGTAATGAATATTTGAATTGCTTTAGAGTTTTTCGAGACGCTTTCATGGTCGATCAATTGTATTGATGTCAAAGTATGACTTTTATTTGTGTTTTAGACCGAACCGTTTCCGGTGCCTACGTTCCCCTCATTTTGAGGAGCTCGAGGTCTTCGTAGTTCAACTTTGATTTTTTTTTTTTTTTTTTTTTTGTTTTTTTTTTTTTGTTTTTTTGTTTTTTTTGTTTTTTTTTTTTGTTTTTTTTTGTTTTTTTTTTTTTTTTTGGTGCAACCCTGTTTTTTACCTAGGCCGCCCTTTTCGGGTTTTCCACCTAGTTGGGTATTACTCTTTTAGCACTCTTTTTTTTTCTTTGTTTTTTTTACGCGTAGTATCTGCGCAGCTTGTCACCATTCACTGGGTGTACAAAGGGATTCCCGTCGAGGTCTGCAAGTTGCATGGCTCCTCCGGAGAAAATCTTCTGGACGACATATGGCCCGACCCATACGAGGCTCCCATTTGCCGAGGGGTTGATACGGGCCCAGGGGCTTTTCTTTTAAAACAGAGATCACCTTCTCGGATCTCCCGATGCTTTACTTTCTTGTCGAAGGCTCTGGCCATTCTTCCTTGGTAGGCTCGGATGTATTCCATGGCCTTCAGTCGGCGTTCATCTAGTAGGGCCAATTCGTCATGGCGACTCTGGAGCCATTCGACCTCGTTGATACGGCTTTCCAGCGGTATACGGAGCGAGGGATCTCTAGCTCGATTGGGAGTACGGCTTCCATTCCGTATGTGAGGGCAAACAGTGTTTCCCCGGTTGCCGTTCGGCCCGATGTTACGTAGCCCCGAGTGCCAAGTGTAACTTCTCGGGCCAATCTACGCCTTGGACGGCCATTTTCCGGATGATATTTTCCGAGTCTTGTTTCTTTGCCTCAACGGCTCCGTTGGTTTTGGGGCTGTAAGGAGATGACTTGTGACGGGTTATTCGGAATTACGCACTGTCGCATTCCCCTTCGAAGTGGGATCCATTATCTGAAATGATTTCGGCTGGCAACCCGTATCTGCATATGATGTTCTCTTTGATGAAGAGGGCTACTTTCCTTGAGTTGAGGACTTTGTAGGACTTTGCAGAGCATCCTTTCCGATTCCTTCGAAGAAATCGCCAATCTGCGTCTTTTTAGACTCTTCCGCAGTTCCCAAATTCACACTTGTCAAAATCTCTTCGGCAGCTTGGGCTCGATTTTCCTCTTTCCGGACAACCTGCTTAAAGATTTTTTTTTTGTTGTTTGATTTTTTTTTAATGTGTCTGCTTTTTTATCTAATGAATTATTATTAAAAAATTTTTTATTCATCATTAGTTAAAGTGGCAATCAAGGGATACTCAGAAAGGTTCGTCATTTCATTGAAAACGAAAGGGAGTACAGCGCTTGCTACAGACTCGTAGTCTTCAGGCGTAAGGCCGTCGGACGACCCTAGAGACTCGATCTTAACAAAGAGAGACTGGGAGGACTTGTCCTAGATTGACACAAAGGGACGGGGGACCAATCCAAGCTTGGTGATCATTTCTTCCTTGGTCGCGGACGGGCCTGAGAGGTTTTCCCAATTTTTAGCGGCTTTGCTATTGGTGGCCTCATGACTCGGGAAGCTGTCTTTGTTTTGTTTTCCTTTCTCAATTCTTTGCTATCATCTCTTGGACCGAGCCGAGATCAATCGGAGTCGCTTTGGACTTCTTCTTGAACAATTCTTTGCATAACCGAGACCATCCCAATCATACGAGGAAATTCCGTGGCCTTAGCTTTTAGCCTTTGTCAATTCGAATTCGGGTTTCGGATCTTCCTGGGCGTAGGAATAGTGGTTGTGAGCTTCTCGAAGCTGTTCCACCGGAGTCGAGGCACGCCTGCGAAGGTATACTCGCTCTTCGTGGTAGTAGTAGCCCCGGGTATCTTGGGTAGGTCCGGGGAACATTCTACGGACCGGGTTAGCCTTGGTTCCTACGAACTTGTTGAGGCTATCCTGTAGCTTTAGCCATCTGCCGTAGGAGTGGGCTCTGTGATGTTTCCTGGTTGTGTGGGACCCTTTACAAAGTAGTCGGCCAAATTAGGAGCGGAAGGGGAGAGATTTAGGGTTGTCGGCCAGGGACCTTTCTGTGGCGGCTTCAAATCTCTTTCCTTTCGCGGTGTCACGAGGAGGCCTCATATCCCGGGCCGTGGCGAGTATTCTGTCCCTTCACCTTGATGAGTTTGAAAGTTCCTTGTTGGCGCTTCCCAGGCCAGAGGCCGGGTAGATAGCTCATTTTTCTCATCATTTTCAAGACCGGTGGGATTTTATCCCAGTGGCCGTCGAGATCTATGTTGCACACTTGGGCCTTGGGAGGCTCGGCTGAAGCTTTGTTAGCATGAGACCTTCCTCATCATGTTTGATTTCGAGAATAGGTATTCCTTTGTATCTGTGCCCTCTAAAGTGACTAAATCTCAGTAAATGGTCGTCAGATCCCCATTCGAGGCGAATTTCACACCTTTGGTGGAGGCTTGAGGCGACCCCTTTGACTTGATGGAGCCAAGGTCTTCCCGGCGGGGCATTGAAAGTAATCGGGATGTCGATAACCTGGAATTCCACGGTATCAATTTACATGTCCAAACCAGGAGGTCTAAAGTAGCAACTCCGAGGACTGCTCGGGATGTTGAGTCGTAAGCTTTATTTGTGAGAGAAGAAGGCTTCAAGTACGTAGTCTTGATATCAAGCAAGCTCATGATCTTTGCCGGAAGAATGTTCATTCGGACCCATTATCAACGAGGACCCGAGGGAGGCGTCGTTCGTCAAATGGGTGTGATGAAGAGAGGCTCGTTATGATCGGCCCCAAATTGAGGGAGGTCGAGATACTGTGAAAGTGATTATATTCCCGTAATGGATGTTTCCAATTAGTGTACCACATCATCGGGAGTAGCATCAATAGGCACGAGAGTGCGAGCCAGGCTTTCTTCCGGTTTCGGCTTATGGGGATAGGACGAGGTGAGTAGAGACCGAGAGGAAATGTTGGCTGTGTTTGCTTCAAACTGGGTGAGCACGGGATCCTCTTTTTCGGGGTCTGGAGTTTCAGATGTCTTAGCATAGGGGCGGCGATCTTCTTTCGGTGCTTGATCTGTGGCCTTCTTATATGCCTTGGGATTTCCTTGGAAGATCTGCCCGGATCGGGTCAACAGGTTAACTTCCTCATCGATCGTCTCTTGGTGGATTTCTTGATCTTGCTAAGGTCAGCAGGGAGCCCTATTGGCTATTGGCCACCGATTACGACGGAGTCTAGCAACGATGAGGAAATTTGGAGGCTCTGCGGCTCCTTCTGGGCGGCCCTTATAAGCGCTTCCCAGTCACAGGCTTTTGGGTTTGGGGTTGTCTTGTTGCCCCTTGGATGGCCCACAGCTAGGGCATCCTCAGATTCACTCTCATGGCTGCCTTGCTCATAGTTATCATGCAACAAGAGTCGCTATTGTCGGGGCTCGGGGGCTTTTCGATTTCATCCTCGGCATAATGCAGCCATTCATCGTTCCTTTTCTTTCAATACTCAGAGTTGGAGATAATTATAGCGTTACGTTGGGAGGCGCTTAGGTATCATGCCATTTTCTAGGACTTCTTTGAAAGGCGACATACATTCGGGAAGGCGACCTCTTCTTGGGTAACCACGACAAGGAGTGTTACTTTGTTAAGGGTGGATTTGATCTAACCATGGTTATTTTCTCATTTGGGCGGATGGGAGTTAATTTTCCTCTTTCGATCAGATCTTCGACTATCAGCCTGGATCGGACGCCTGAAAACCCTTTCCCCAAAGCATGGTAGGCAGTGTTGAATTCTAAGACATCCACGTGCTCAGATCCAGGAAACTTCATGGCCTTCATGTCGTCGGTTTCATATTCGTCTCCCAAAGCGTCTTCATCGTCGCTTGCTGACAACCAACCATTGTGCCTGGCTCCCATGGGCTCATTTCCGGCATGATTGTTCCGGATTGTTTCCGGATCGGGGGCCTCAGTTGACTCTTCACTCTCGTCATCATCATCATCGTCGTTGTCATCGGAATCTTCTTCCCATACTATCGGGATTTCGGCTGAGAGGGAACGCCGATCAAACCCGTTGGGGGAATATGGGTGCGTGCAGCCACAGAAATTGTCATATGTTCCCATTCCCGGAAGTGGCAATTGTGACTCAGCTTCTCCTCCCAGAAATTGCGGGGGAAGAGTGAGAGGGGGTGGCACGTATTTAACACCAGGTAGAATGTAGAAGGGTTCTTCCTCTGCGATTCTTGATTTCACTGCCTTCGGGGTCGTATTTGACTTCTCCAATATAGCCGGTTTGTGGAGGTGTACTAGCTCCGAGATGCTCTTCGGCCTCTTTCTTTGATAAGCCCCGATCTGAGCGCTCGCCGGAAACTTTCTTGTTCGATTCTTCTCGATTGTTCTAACCATCTTGTGTAAATGGTCCTCTCATATTTTGACCGGAACAGCCCCAGCTCTTCAGTATTGGCCTTCCTTTCATCCGAAAAATACCGGGCCTCGTATTTTTGCAAGGAGTCTCTGATATGAGACCAAGATGGGTTGATTCGTTCGATATCCTCAAGGCTGAGGGGGAATCCAAATTCAGGATCCTCGACGAGGTTGGCCACGGGTATTTGGGGACCTTCATCGGCGTCTTCTGGGCATGCGAAGATTCTCCGCATTCAATCATATTCACACGATTATGGTTCCGTGGCGGCGGATTTTTGGCTGTGTTAGGCCCTTCGGGGCCTTCCAACTTTCCTTGCTCTATTAGCCCCTGGATTGCCTTTTTGAGTAAAGCGGTTGTCGGTCGGATGTCGTGAGCTTGATGAAAAGCACAATACTTTGTAGTATCCACGGGAGAATTCAGATTTGGGTTGGAAATTCTCCAAAGGCCGCAGCAAGCCTTCTTTCACCGAGTCCCTAAAGATGTCATTCGGAGGCATTCCAAAGTTTTCAAGATTCATGACCCGTAGTGCAGGCTCATTTGGTTTCTGGGAGCAAAAGGAGTCGTGTTGTTACATTCTGTCCCGCATAGTTAATCATCTCTTTGCCTTTAGCGGGAAGCGAGGCGAGTGTTTGCGAGGAGCCCGATATCATGGCGAGTGCGGCGGCCGGTTCTTCGGTGTAGGCCTTTTCAAACTTAGGCTGCAGAGTTAACCATGGCCCGTAAGTGCAGTATGGGAAGTGGCTGAGGAGGCTCTCGAATGTGGTTTCAAGCATGACTGGAAGATGTCCAGTTGTTCCTCTTCGGAAGGAGGGATGGCCATTTCAGAGTTTCAGATTCCACCGCTTGTAAAAGTCCCCAACATTCTCATCAGGACTGCTCTTGTTGTTGTTTGTAGGTCAACTCTATTTGTTTCCCATTCCAAGTTGGTCTTATATTTCTCTGTGAAGGCATTGGTAATCTGGTCCCATGTAGCCATGGCTTCAGGGTTTCAAACGGAAGAACCACTTTAAGGCCTTTGGACTTCAAGGATAGGCGAAATAGTCGGCTAGCTGTTGATTGGTACATCCTTTGGCTTTCATCGCCGGGGTATATGTGTCCAAATGGGTTTTCGGACATGCGGTCCCATCAAAGAGATCCAGATTAGGCATCACGAATTTGTGGGGCGGAGGAACAATGGAGTCGGAGTGCACGTTAGGCTTGGAAGCGGAGTGCTTCTTGGCGATCGGTTCGGCGATCTGCGCTTTCATTTCCTTGTGTTGTTCCATGAACCGGGCCGGATGAGGGTCTTGTGGCGGAACCATGGCATTCAAGCTAGTGGGCGAGCTAGAGAGGAGCTACCATTGGAGGCGGGCGGGTGGAGGGAACGGCCGATCCGGGGACGTAGGTGGAAAACGTCACGGGGTGAGTTACCACAGGGAGCATGAGTAGGAGCACAGCAAAAGGATAGAACCTTGCGGCTTCTTTGTTGATTTTCAAGCTGGCAAAGTAGGTGGGGGCAGCCCCGATGTGGCCGAATAACTTGGATTTCCGGAGTGGGGCCCGTAAGTAGGCTTGAGTGCGAGCTGCATGTCCAAATTGTTGAATTGCATGGTACTTTGTGGTGAAGGTGTGTAACCCAGAATGCTGCGGTCTGGTGATTCGGATGACAGGGATGGAGGCTTGGTAACCCATAGAAGTCCCAGTGAGGAATGGATTTGTGTGAGGAGCGGTGAACTAGTGCGTTACGAGGAGGGGCTCTGGGCGTGGCCGAGAACCAAGTTGTGGCGGCATTCCAAGCGTGGCCTTTGTGAGGGTCCCGGATTGATCGGTTCCGAAGCGGCGGGATCCCGATTAGGCTGTGGCATTAGAGATAGCCCCAAACCATGAGAAGACATTCCGTGCTGATTTTGCCCCAGCGATTTGTGCCGTCAGAGTGCATGGATCCAGGTGGTTTGTGGTTGGGGAAGCTGGGCGACCCGAAAATCGAGGAGCATGGAGTTACGGTAGTGGCACCATAGGAGGTGGGTGGTGGCATCTGGTGTAATCAGGCGGCGAGAGTGGGGTTGGCATCCTCGTCTTCCTCCACGGTGAAGGTGCCATCCGGATTGAGGTGGCGGCCGGACCGTGACTCTTAATAGCCTCCATAAGGCTGGTTAGGCTGTGCTTACTGTCGTAACCTCATACGTTACGCTAGCGACTCCACTTTGTTGCTCTGTCGAGGGTCCCGGGAGGCGGAGTGACGTTATCCCCATCATTACCGGCTGATGCGGACATTACGAAACCCGGAGTCGGAACAAACGGCGAAGGCGACGATGCGCTTGACTCTTCCCAACTGATCAAACGGTGACCGGTGCCCGAAACCAAGCTTTGTGAGGCTGCGGGGGAAAGGACACGAAGGTTCGAGATGTCAGGAATGGAAGGCGGGTAGGTGTTTGGGCTTTTTGGCTCATGCAACATGAAGTTATTTGTTCACATTTACTTAAAACATGTTTTATTAACCTAATCGGTTGGAAAAGATTGCTCTTCTTTTCGCAAACTACTCTGGATCTGGATCGGTGGGCCCGTCACTACGTCTATAAGCCCCTCGTATTCCACTGTATTTCGACCTCCCGGGGTGGACGGCCCGGGCGAGGTCCTATAGGGTAAGCGGGTCCCACCGACCGAAAGAAAAACGATCCTAAAAGCCTGCGGGTAATCGAGTCTTAACGAGCATTCGATGTAAATTACGGACAAAGGCGCGTCAAAAGTCAAGATCATGTCCAGGGCTCGGACGAAAAGTCGGCATGATTTGGGCTGATAAGCGTCCACAATTGATCTTGACTTGTCGCCGGTTAAGCCGTAATTATGCATGGAACATTTATTAATCCTTGATGACTCAGTGTCAATGCTGGGAGTCGGTGTATAATTTGTGCCAGATCGGAGCCGAAGTCAAGGCGCCGGTCAATATCTTGGTCAAAGTCTGCGGCGGAAAACCGGCGAGAACTTCGGCTGATTAGGGTCCCCGAAAGATATTGAGTCGGTATGCCGACAAAGGCTTGAAAGGAAAGGTCTATACACGAGACGGGGCATGACACGAGACCAGACTAAAAACCAACCGGGTCTCGGACAAAGTGGGTCACGGACAAGTGCATGGTCGACACGAGGCTCCATGGGATGTTTGGGTAGTCCTGTGCTCATCCGAGAGGCGTAATAAGACCAAACGGACCGCGACAAGGATTTCCCCGGGTTAAGGACGTAGTGTGCAGTGTACGGTCACGTGCGCGTAGTGTGCAAGCAGTCTATATTCCTTTTCTGAGTAAAATAGAGATTTTTTTTTTATGTGTCTTAAAAATATGATGCATGATTTTTTTTTGAAAATTTTCTTTTTTTTTTTGAAAATCCTTTTTTTTTTGAAATTTAATGAACACATAAGCACGTAAGCACGAAAATTCCGACAGTTAGGGACATTATTCCGACAGTCAAAATTTTGACTTTCTCCGAGGCGGCCAAAACAACACGAAAACTGTGCAAAAATCAACACACACACAAAAATGATTTTCAAAGCCGGGACGGAAGCTTGACCCTCAAAAGCTTTTTTTTTTGGAAAACGGTGATACCGGTACGTGGGATTGTTAGACCACAATTTATCCCCGACTCGTGTTAGGAGGCGATAACGGGAAATTTAGTGGTTTCCACCAATATACCAAATACCATTTTTTTTTTTTTAAAAAAAGCTTAGTCCCCAGTGGAGTCGCCACTGTGATGATGTGTGATTGGTGTCGAAAATTTTCCCATTTTTGTTTGAAAAAATCAACGAAACGGAGTCGCCACGCCATTTTAATTTTGAGGGCCAAAACTTTGAAAAAAGCCCGAGATCAGAGATTTAGGTTCGGAGGTCATGTTACACGCCGGGAAGGACGTTAGTGTGCACCCGGAATGCCTCGTAAAACGAGTCTTCCAAGCTGAAAATCATTTGTGTGTGAGTGTGTGTGTGTGTGTGTGTTTTGGCCAAAATACTTTGAAACTCAGAAAAGTAAAAATTGGGATATCTTTTTAAGACTATAAACTGATCCCATGATTTTTTTGAAGATTTTTGGATTGAGATTTGGTACTCAAAAGACCTTTTGAAGTTGAGAGCCATTTCTGCCAGAATGAAAAAGGCAGTGGACCTTTGATTTTGAAAGGGATTCAAGGGTCTTAAAACTTCATAATCTGGATAAACTCAGAGAATGAAAGTTGTTCTAGACACCTTAAATAAGACTTGTGCGAAGGAATTTTCCATTTTGGAGAAGATTTGAGGGGTCAAAACCTTCTGGAAACCTCAGATATGAGATCTGGATTCCCAGAAGCTGATGAACTAGCCTCTGAAAGAAAATTTGAAAAGAGGAGTTTTACTCACCCAAAAAATAAAGTAAAAATATTTCTGGAAATCTCTGGATGTTGGCTACAAAAAGTGTTTTGTAGTCAACACCAAATTCCAGGTTCATCTGTGTCCAAAAATTAAGACCATGGACTGAGGTCTGAGAAAATTGCTACTGGACAGCAACTTCCCAAGAAAGAAAATATGATTTTAAGGGGGGTTTTGCATCCATGCTTGTCCCCATTTCCCTAGGTTTTGGTTAGTGATCACTAGACATTTTAGTGGTGAATCAACTATACCAAACCATCCTTGGGGTACATTAGGACTAAGCATTTCATTTGCTTGGGAAGGGGATTTTTATCCTTTGAAAATGGGATTTTATGCTTGAAAATGGTTTTTAGGGTTTTGAAAATGAGTTTTCTTTGCAAGAAAGTAAGAGAACTTGAAAATAATTTTGATCTTTGTAGAAGATCATCCATGGAGATGGTCTTCCGTGGTGATCTTCTTAGATCTAGAGCAAGAAGATGAAAGAACTACATTTTGTAGTTTGCAAATGCATGCATGGTTGAGATTTAGGGTTAGGAGAAGGAGGGTTTACCAATCTTCCTTGTGTTCTTGAGTGTTTGGCTTGTATGTATGAGTGTTTAGGGCTTTAATATGAGAGTGAGTAGATGAGTATGAATTGGGAAAGATTGGAGAGAAAATGGTGACAATTCAAGTGAATTCTCACTGTTTTCTCTCTATATTTCGCGGAGGTTCGGTGCAAAATGTGTTGTGGCTCCTTATTTTGTGTGTGGAGGGCTCAATTTATAGCCCTCCTGAGATGACAAACTCATCCGCGCGGATGGGAACCCTCGGCGTGCCTTTGTTCATTAAATGCGCTCCGGCTTTGGACAAGAGGAATATTTCTTTTTGAAATTCAAATTAAGCAGCCAGTTTATGTTTCCAGCATTTCTATTTATGGTTTTCTTCTTTTGTTTTTCTTTTTTGAGATTCTTTTTAAGGTTTAACCTTAAATAACAATGCCCATTTTACCCTCACTTTGTTAGAAAGGTTAGGATTGTTAGGAATTGTTAGAAATGTTATAACTTTCGTTAATTTTCTAACGAAAATTCTAACAAGCTCAAATTGGAGCACTTACACCTGGCAACCCTTGCCTCTCTTGTCGAAATTCCCGATGGGAAAGCAGTAAAACCCCTCAGACTAGGCAGATGGGAAACACCCACCTATTGATGTGAGATCGAAAAAGAAAAAGAAACGATCGACGAACCCTGGTACAATCAGATTTACCAGTACCTCCAAAGCGGAGAATCTTCCTTCACAAATGAAGATGGAAAATACAAAGAAGGGATCAAAGCCAAAAACATGATGGCATTAAAATGGCTGGCATCCCACTTCGTCATTCTGGGGGGTATGTTGTACAAGAAGCGCCACCAAGGGCCACTCCTTTGGTGTGTAAACAAAGAAAAAGCCAGCGAGCTAATGAACGAAGTTCACAACGGAACCTGCGGTCCGCACATAAACGCCCGAGCATTGACACAGATCATTCTCTGTATGGGATACTACTGGATATCAATGGAAACTGACTGCATCCAGTTCGTCCGAAGCTGCGACAAATGTCAACGGTTCTCCAACCTCAATCACATCCCACCTCATGAACTCTATTGCATGACTACGCCATGGCCTTTTGCCACATGGGGAATCGACGTAATCGGCAAGATCACTCCTCCAGGGAGCAATGGTCACAAGTTCATTTTAGTCGCAGTTGACTACTTCACCAAATGGGTAGAAGCCAGATCGTATAAGTTACTGAATTCTAGGAAGGTGGCCGAGTTCATCCGAGAGAACATCATGTGCCGATACGGAGTGCCCAACGAGATCATATCCGACAATGGGACTCACTTTGAAGGAGATTGTGACCAACTACTGACCGAATTCAGAGTCACACGTCACAAGTCTTCTCCTTACAGACCACAAACCAATGGTGCAGTAGAGGCAGCCAACAAAACTCTCGCCATGATAATCAGAAAGATGACTACCAGAGGTCGGGACTGGCCCGAAAAGCTACATTTAGCCCTCTGGGGATACCGAACATTAGTCAGAACCGCCATAGGGGAGACTCCATTCGCGCTTACCTACGGAATGGAAGCGATGTTGCCAGTGGAATTGGAAATTCCATCCCTCTGAGTCCTCTTGGAAAACGGGATCAATGAAGTCGAATGGCTACAGAGCCGTCACGACGAACTTGCTCTATGTTCGGTCGAAACCTAACGGTTTATTTTATATCCGCAAGCGCACGGGCTATTGTAATATAGCGGGTGCAAGTACGAGTCGATCCCACAGAGACAGGGTTTACTTAAGGGATATTTTTGTCTTTTAGAAAATAAAGAAAGGATTGGGGGGGTAGATAAAATTTGTTTTTAGAATAATAGAGAGATCATAAACAGAAAATACTTTTAATTTAAATCTTATAAAACGAAGCATTCTTGGGATTGGAAATCATACACATATTCTTATTCATCAAATTGTCATTGTCTTAGAAATAAAAGGTTTTCATAAAAAGCAAGGATGGTATGTTAGGCCTACGCTATTTCGGGCTAGGACAATAGCGTTTGTATTCTTCACTAATTATGTCCTAACTGTTTGAGAAATCCGTTTATGTTTGCCCCCGCCTGTCACAAACGGGCATTCCGGCTTATCTCTAGCTGACCATAATTAGTAAGAATCCATTAAGGACGGAAGTCAACATACTTTCCATTAAAGGAACATCCCTAGGCCATTGAACTACTCTCGTGATCAATAAACCTAGTTTCTTTATATGGTTCCGTCAATTGAGATTCTCCGCTAGGTACTTCTCTCAATTGACTGAATCATACAAATTGGATATCGCCAATAAGTAAGGCATTTAGAGAATAATATAAAGAGATTGTTTTAGATGAAGAAAGAAGACAAGACTAATCATTTTTAGATGATGAATAAGCATGCTTTTGAGTTTCCAACCCCAAGAATATGGGGGATTACTCACAAGCCATTTATAATATATAAGCAATTAAAATAAGAGATTGAGTAAGAAAGACTTATGAATGAAGAAGGCGATTCTTTGAGAATAATGCTTCACTTTTATTGCTCTTCTTCCAAAGTGACTTCAAGAACAAAATAATGACTTGATCTTCAAATCTCCTTGGAAATTGTTATCACAAGTATTTGTGTTTTCTATCTATCTAATATCAGTAGTTTCTCTCTAATAATTCGTGTTTTAGACTGATCACTAGGGTCCTATTTATAAAAAGGAGGGAACTCTTCAATCGGGTGCAACCAAAAGGTGCCTTTACGTCTGCAGTCGCGTTTTGCACGGCCGCGTCAAGGAAGTTGCACGGCCGTGTGACCCTTGGCGCCAGATTTGAATTTAAGTCTTGACATTTCGCACGGCCGCTCCTATATAAGCTGCACGGCCGCTCCATAAGATGACACGGGCGCTCCCTCTTCAAGACACGACCACTCTATAATTTAGGGCCAAAATGGCCGAAAAAGGCCAAGTGCACGGCCGCTCCATCTTTCTTTGCACGGCCGCTCTGTCTGAATTTTAACTTTGTGTGCTTGATTTGGTTGGTGCTCTCCCAAGTATTTTGCCTTGAAGTGTCCAAGTATCCTTTTGATAAAAATGAACCTAAAACCTGTCTTAAAAAGCAAGAAAAATACCAAAAGCGTAAAATCTAGAAAATAAGGAAAAGGAACTAAAAAGTATATGAAATGAAATGAGAAATGATGATTTATGCAATAAAAAGTATATAAAAATAAGGATAAATGACTATATAATAGTCACTTATCAAACTCCCCCACACTTAAACCTTTACTTGTCCCCAAGCAAACTTAGAATGAAATATGGAGAGGGAGAAAAATATGATTGATCCCTCAAAAATAAAGTAGCAAGCCCTTGAATGCCTAGTAGATAATGCCTTTTATCAATCTAATCATATTTTGAATACCTTTTAAAAATTTATTTTAGGAAGAAATATTTTAGGGATATTTTAAAGAGATAAAATGCAAGACAATAACCTAGTATAGCATATATAGAATTTTGACCAAGTAAAGCATGCTAGAAGGAAGAATCTTCTTGGTAGGAAAAGCTATCACTTTTTAGAGTGATTTTTTTAGAAAAGATGAATTTTATTTCTTTAAGATGTACAAGAGAAGGTATAGACATTTTATTCACAATTTAGAAGTTCCGAAGAATTGTATTACATTCTTGAATCACAAGGGTGAAGAATGGGTGATGGTAGTGGAAAAATCTCGTCAAAGTCAAACAAATTTATCTTATTACGTGTTATATTTTTGCAAAAGACCTAAGTTATTCTTGATCCTTTCAAGTAGGAGACATTGTGGTCGCGAGCCCCATGTTCCTAATACTTAGATCAAGAATACTTTTGGATATTATTTCCGTTTTGGCAAGGAAGCATCGTCGCAGCGAACGCCGTGCCCCGAGTTACTTAGGAGATAATAGGTTTCTTTTTGCTTTTAAGGTTTGGTGACCATTGTCACTCTTTTATTAATAAGATAGAAGTGTTTTTCTTTGACTTGATTTGAAAATGGAAGGATGGAATTTATGAAAGGGTGTGATTCAAGGGATGCAAACAAAAAGGTGCTTCTAAAAAGGGAATAAATATCTAATAAAGATAAAAAAATGTACAATCTTAAAAGAATATATTCAAAATTTGCATATATAACCAAGCATAAAAGAATTCCTTTCTAATCAAATGCATTTTCCTTGATGAGATTCTATATTGTGCTATACCAACTTATAAGGCTTTCAATTATTTCCTAAAAAAGATCCCTTATACTTTTCCTTTTTATAGATTTCTAAGTGTATAAAAAATATGAGAGGAAAGGTAAAGGCATTTATACTAGGGCAAATGGCAAGCATAATGATAATGATTTTTGATCATCATAGGGATTTATTATTATTTTTTTTATATACTATTATACATGCATAAATGAAAATGCAACTAAGTTAAAAAGAAAAAAAATTACACTAGAAAGCAAGTAAATTTAAAACTAGAAAGCAAATAGATAAATACCCCCCCACACTTGAAGTGAACATTGTCCTCAATGTTTCAAGGAACAATGAGTAAAAAAGATAAGCATGCGGTGGTAAACAAAATTATGATAAATAGTAATATAATCCATCGGTTTACTATTCCGATGATGCTTGTTTAAGGTCATAAGCTCGACCCCTTTTTATCAGTGACAATGGACGGTGAGTGGTATTGTAATGGTCTCTTATCCTTAACAACTCGCCATTCCTTGCCCTTTGGCGTGATTGAGCTCTTATGATTGATGCACATACGACATCCCGGTGTGCCTTTTTTCTTAGGCCCCCTACCCTTTGATTTTTCAATTTTATTAGGCTTTTTAGGGTGCACATTTTTTTTCACCTCTATGATCTATGGGTTTTTTAATTATTATTTTTGAGTCCTTGGCTTGTGACTTTTCACCCTTTTTGCTATCATTTTCGGGAGTGTTGACCTCATGGCACGGTTTCTTGAGATTTAAGTCTTTAAATTCGACTTTCTTATTTCCAATGTTCAGAGAAAGAGTGCCATCCTTTACATCTATTACTGCACCAGCGGTGGCAAGAAAAGGTCTTCCTAAAATGATTGGAATTTGGTGATCTTCCTCCATCTCAAGGACTACAAAGTCGACCGGGATGATCAATTTCCCAATTTGACAAGGGACATCTTCCATAATACCCATTGGGTATTTAATGGAACGGTCAGAAAGTTGGAGAGAAATAGTGGTGGGTTTTATTTCCCCCACACCTAGTTTCTTACCTATTGAAAGTGGAATGAGGCTCACACTTGCCCCAAGATCTAACAAAGCGTTATCAACATTGTATTTACCTATTTTACAAGGAATAGAGAAAGTTCCGGGATCTTTTAATTTAGGAGGAAGTTCTCTTTGTAAAATGGCACTTACTTCTCTTGTTAAAGCGACAGTCTTATGCTCCTCAAGTTTTCTTTTATTTGCAAGAATATCCTTTAAGAACTTAGCATAAGAGGGCATTTGTTGAAGGGCATCGGTAAAAGGTATGTTGATGTAAATAGACTTTAAGACTTCTAAAAATTTTGCAAATTGTTTGTCAAGTTTGGCTCTTACCAACCTTTGGGGGTATGGTATTGGAGGGTCAAAATTTCTAGAAATCTTAGGGGATTCTGTCCCATTTTCAACATCTTCATTAGTCTCAACCATCGGTGGGGTCGGACTAACGTTCTCCTTATTTGGTTTGATATTTTCCTTAGGAAGGGGATCTACAATTTCTTTTCCACTCCTAGTTTCTACCGCACTAACATGCTCATCGGGCCTTTGCGATTGGCCAAGGAAAACTCCCGCTTGTGGTCTATGCGAGGTGCCGGCTTGTTGAGCTTGTTGATTTTCAAGCATTCTATTGTGGGCGGCTAAATTATCAAACCTAGCATTCAACGACTTAATGGATTCCCTCAACTCATTATTGGTCTTCTCTTGTTCATTTTTATTTTCAATCATAAAATCCATAATAAGATCCAATTTAGACTTAGGGGGAGGGAAAGCACTAGAATTGCCATTGAAACTCTTTTGTGTGAATCCCGGTGTTTGTGTAGAAGGTTGTGGGTTTAAAACATTGTTATTCTTATAGGAAAAATTTGGGTGATTTCTCCACTCAGGATTGTATGTGTTTGAATACATACCACCCCTTTCCCCATAAGAATTAAAAAAGTTTACTTGATCACTAGAAGTAGTGTCAAGCAATTCACAACATTCTGTACTATGTGAGTTTGACCCACATAGTTCACAAACAACATTAATGTTGGCCACGGGATTTACATTAAAGTTTTCAAACTTTTTAAGAAGCATATCAACTTTAGAAGACAAGGTAGTAATGACATCAATATTGTACTTACCTGGAATCCCCTGCGATTGTTCCTTCTCATTGAACCATTGATAGTGATTCAGGGCTATGCTTTCTATCAAGTCGTATGCTTTATCCACCGTCTTATTCATTAGTGCACCTCCTGCGGCGGCATCAATTGTCTCCCTTGTTCTATATGTGAGACCATTGTAGAAGGTGTGAACAATCAACCACTTTTCAAGCCCGTGGTGAGGGCACATTCTGAGAAGTTCCTTGAACCGTTCCCATGCATCATACAAAGTCTCACTATCTGTTTGACAGAAGTTAGTGATCTTTGTTCGTATCTGGGCAGTCTTGCTTGGTGGGAAAAATCGACCAAGGAATGCTTCTTGAATTTGGTCCCATGTTGTAAAAGAGTTGGGGGACCGAATTCAACCATTGTTTCGCCTTATCCTTGAGTGAAAATGGAAAAAGGCGCATCCGGATTGCTTCCACCGTAACACCTTGAATACGTGTAGTATCACAATATTCAAGAAATGTTTGGATGTGTAGATGGGGATCTTCGAAGCGGTGCCGCTATATTGGTTATTCATAACCATGTGCAATAATTGCGGCTTTATTTCGAAGTTTGCCGCTCAGGCATTCGGCACAACAATAGGGGATCTAGTTCCCAGGTACTTGGGTTAACAAAGTCCCATAGGGTCCTAGCGGGTGTTTGCGGTTCTCCGTCCATGTGTTTCTTCAAAGTTTCTCTAAATCTTCTTAATCTTTCGTGAAAGCTTCTTTCGGGATTCCGGATCAAAGTTGTCAACGAATGTCAGAGACCGTTTCATAAACTACAAGAAAAACACTTGAAGAAAAATTAAACGCAACAAATTATAGGACGAGAAAGCAAAATAGTAAAAATAAAATAAAAACTAAAAAATTTTGTAGTAAAGACAAAAATAAAAAGTAAACCGTTGTCCCCAGAAACGGCGCCAAAACTTGATCGGTCGAAACCTAACGGTTTATTTTATATCCGCAAGCGCACGGAGCTATTGTAATATAGCGGGTGCAAGTACGAGTCGATCCCACAGAGACGGGGTTTACTTAAGGGATATTTTTGTCTTTTAGAAAATAAAGAAAGGATTGGGGGTAGATAAAATTTGTTTTAGAATAATAGAGAGATCATAAATAGAAAATACTTTTAATTAAAATCTTATAAAACAGAAGCATTCTTGGGATTGGAAATCATACACATATTCTTATTCATCAAATTGTCATTGTCTTAGAGATAAAAGGTTTTCACAAAAAGCAAGGATGGTATGTTAAGCCTACGCTACTTCGGGCTAAGACAATAGCGTTTGTATTCTTCACTAATTATGTCCTAACTGTTTGAGATTTCCGTTTATGTTATGCCCCCGCCCTGTCACAAACGGGCGTTCCGGCTTATCTCTAGCTGACCATAATTAGTAAGAATCCATTAAGGACGAGAGCCAACATACTTTCCATTAAAGGAACATCACTAGGCCATTGAACTACTCTCGTGATCAATGAAACCTAGTTTCTTTATATGGTTCCGTCAATCGAGATTCTCCGCTAGGTACTTCTCTCAATTGACTGAATCATACAAATTGGATATCTCCAAAATGTAAGGCATTTAGAGAATAATATAAAGAGATTGTTTTAGATGAAGGAAGAAGACAAGACTAAACATTTTTAGATGATGAATAAGTATGCTTTTGAGTTTCCAACCCCAAAAATATGGAGGATTACTCACAAGCCATTAATAACATAAAAGTAGAAATAAAGATTGAGTAAGAAAGACTTATGAATAAAGAAGGCGATTGCTGAGAATAATGCTTCACTTTTATTGCTTTTCCTCCAAAGTGATTCCAAGAACAAATAATGACTTTGATCTTCAAACTCCTTTGGAAAATTGTTGTCACAAATGTTTGTACTCTCTATCTATATAATATCAGTAATTTCTCTCTAAAAATTCATATATAAGACTGATTACAAGGGTCCTATTTATAAAAGGGAGGAGACTCTTCAATTGGGTGCCATCAAAAGGTGCCTTTACATCTGCAGTCACGACTTGCACGACCGTGTCAAGGATTTTGCACAGCCGTGTCCTCTTTGGCGCCAGTTTTGAATTTGAACTTGGAGACTTGCACGGCTGCTCCCAAAATAGCTGCACGGCCGCTCCGGGGTTGACACGGCCAGGGCTCTTCAGTGCTCGGCCACTCCATGGGCCAAAATGGCCGGCCATGGCTTATGATGCACGGTCGCTCCCATTTTTGCTGCATGGCCGCTCCCACTGGTTTTCAGCTTTGAGTGTTTATTTTGCTTGGTGTTCCTCCATCCTTTCGGACCAATTAGCCCAAGTATCCTTTAGATATAAAATGACCCTAAAACCTGTCTAAAAATGTATAAAACATACCAAAAACGTAAAATCTAATAAAATAGCAAAAGTAAGTAAAAAGTACTAAAAACTAAATAAAAAGTGATGATTTATTTATGTAAAAGTATATAAAAACTAGGATAATTGACTATATAATAGTCACTTATCAGCAGCTATAGCTGGAAAGCTTGAGCATACTTCTCAATTTGTGATAGAGGTAGCTAAAATTGGATTTTCGACAATTAGGAAACTGTCACCTGGCGTTATCTCGTTATAACGGAAGTAACGGAGGCGCTTTTTGGGAGAAAATGTTATCATTAGCAATTGGCACGTTACTTGAGCCTAAGGGTGATTTTTTTTTTTGGAAACATGGTAGGGACTGGGTCTGGATGTACATATGGAATGTGTTTGGAAATTGTTTAAGACGGGTTTCAAGCAGGTGGGGTCGTATCCCTTGGGTGCGGATCGAACCATTGTTGTTCTTTGAGATGTTGTCAACGTGGACTAGAATTCCCTCTTGAAATTTGAGAGGCTCGGGTTTAAACCTCGGGTCTCGATGAATGTTCCTTTCTCACACTCTGGCATTTGAAGCTCATGCTGATAGGCTATTACAACCAAAGACTAAAGCAGATGTCGAAGTGACCAAACCTCTCTTCGAGGGGTGGATGCGACTTATCGGAGCCCCGGTCTGAGGAAAAACTTTCTGCAAAGCCCCATATTCTATTAAAGCAAGGAAAGATCCTTTCATTGGCAAAGCCCCGATTGGATGAACTGAGTAGGCGAAGTCTTAGGTTTTGAAGAAGTGACTCAGTGAAGCCCCAGTCTGGTGACCTAGCAAAAATCCCAATCTGATTGGTACTGCGAAAGTGATTTTGAGGTTGATCTGACCAAGACTGAATCCATCTAGGGACCTAGTGAAGAACCCGATGCGAACCCCAAAAATGGCTAAAGAAGCCCCAGTTTAAAGGAATGGCTTGACAAAGTCCCATCTTTGAAGAATTTCGAGGCAGCCTTAATGCGAATTGTAGCAGAAGAGGGAAAACCTATCCTTTTTTTTTTCTTTTTTCTTTTTAGTCAATCAGTCAACCTTAAGGAGATGTGAAAGAAAAGATTCTTAGAAATTTATACATGCAGGGGCATATTTTTTGAAAGGTGGGAATAGATCCCGATTTTGTGTCATTTTGATGGCCTTATTCGACGTAGGCACAAAAACTCGCTTTAGGTTTGACTCTTTTGAGAGAGTATAAGCGTAGAAGGGTTTGTAAAAGTGTATGGAAGTCCCTGCTAACAGAAAATCAGTGTTTAGCACTATTTTTCTTAAGATGTAGAAAGAGAAGACTTGTCAAGACATCTGAAAACTTATTTTATTTACAATGATCACAAGATTGCTTAAAACCCTTTATTAATGTTCGGGTTATTCAACCACTAATCTCGATATGGAAAAACATTCTTATTAACCATGAGGAGAAAGTCAACCGATGTCGCGGATCAAGGTTGGCTAGGTGTGAAAGGAAGGTTTGTGTATAGGGAGGTCATTGATGAGACCGAATTTTTTGGGATCTGAATATGCTTATGGAAAAGGTCATTGATGAGACCGGATTTTTGGGAACTTGAATGGGTTTATGGGAAAGGTCATTCGATGGGACCGGATTTTCTGGGATTTGGATATGTTTATGGAAAAGGTCATTGATGAGACCGGATTTTCGGGAACTTGAATGGGTTTATGGGAAAGGTCATTCGATGGGACAGGATTTTCTGGGATTTGGATATGTTTATGACCGGATCATTTCTGGTTGCCTACATTCCCCTCATTGTGAGGAGCTCAGGTCGCCGTAGTTCGGCTTCGGCTGAACTGCTTCTGGCTTTGGGAAATGAGATTTGTGGTTCCTTTAGTGAAAAGACTCGGATGAGAAGATTGGATGATGAGGCGTGGGCCTCGGGATGATTCCTTGACCAAGTCATTCTTGGACGACTGCTTCTGATTGCTTCCTCTCTCATTGGGAAAGAAAAGATTTGCACGTGCCTACAGGCTTATGAAGTGCTTCTGGCTTTGCTTCGACCGCCCCATTGCTATCGACAACATCCGTCCTTCGAGCTTTGATTTTGCTCATCCGTCAAGCTTTTGATTGGCGGTGCTAGGTCCTTGGCCTCATTTTTTTATGTGCAACCCTGTTTTTTGCCTAGACTATCCCTTTACAAGGTTTTTAGCCTAGCTGGGTATTACTCTTTTTGCACTACATTTTTTTATTTTTTTTTATTTTCTGAAGCACCTGAGGGCCAAGGCGAGCCCCTGCTTGAACATTCTTAATACCCTAGAGGTCTAAGCCAAGCTCCTAGGTTGTTGTCGACATGGGGTCAATCTTTCAAAGCTGAGTGGCCTCTTGTTGTCCCTTGACGTTGCCGTCGTCGTTGACTTGGTCAAGATGAAGGTGAGGACATGATTTGGGAAGCGTATAGCTTGATGAAGGCTTTTATGAGGTAAGGAAAGTGTATGGCTTGATGAGGCCTTTTGTGGGGTAAGGAAAGTGTATGGCTTGATGGCATTAGTTGACTTTCTCACACTGATTAATCAAAAATGTTAATTATTTCGAGAGATTATTTGTTGAGCAATGCAAATGATCATATAAAATAAAACCATTTCATTAAATGTAATGTAGGTGTGCAAATAATGTCTTAAGTCTAGCAAGAAAAGAAGAAGACTTTTTTATAGAAAATTGAAGATTAATTACAATGTCCGTGGAGGACTTTGATTGAAAGAGATAAGTATTAGAACCTACGAAGGTTGACCGAGAGACTGTTTTTTTCTTTTTTTTTTTTTTTCTTTCTTTTTTTTTTTTAAGGATAGGTAACCCCTAGCCTAGCTACTCTTTGCTGGTTGAACTGCCAGGACGCTTGAGCTTTCCATTTTTCTGCTAGCAGTGATCCGTTACGTGCCCATGATACTGGTGGAAGTGGAGGGATTTGAGGCATGGATCAGCTGGGGCAAGCACAAGTTGTCCAAAGAAATGGGTCGGAAAAGTCACGGGGACGAACTTTGTTGACTGAGCATATTGCTGGAAGGAAGTGAACCTGGGAGGACTTCGAGGGATATTGGGATCTGTTTGGGAGGATTCAAAGCTGGGTCTTATCTGAGGAGGCGAGGGCGTTGGAGCCCTGATGGCTTGGGATGTTGGAAAGGACTGACAAGGGGTAGTCCTTGGTAAGGGATCATATGTGGATAGAGGAGGGCATTGGTTATAGACTGGGGGAGCTGAGATGGCTGCTTCTGGAGTCTCATCTTCTACCATAACCAGGGAACCATTGGACTCAACCACTATCTGAACCCCATGACGACGGAGCGCATCAATGAGCATGGCTTGCTGTTCATCATGGACCTTACGACTGTTTTCCAAGGCTAAGGCTAGCTCTTCTTCCCTAGTCATCGGGTTTCCTGTACCCTCACTGTTTTCTGTCAAATCTGCCATTCTGACTCTTTGAGCTGACAAAACTGACGGCTCTGCCGAACTGTCTGAACCTAAGGTTTTCGCACTGAAAAGCCGCTGATCCGGTATTCTCGCCCACTTATTTCTCGCCGCGGGAAAGGGATAGACAAGATTTAGACTCGGGGGTAAACAAGGTTTAGACTCGGGAGTAAGTGTTTAGGCTTGGAGGTAAGTGTTTAGGCTGAAGGCTCAAGTAACATGCACTTATTTGCTTAAGTTTTGCTTAAAACACATTTTCTCCTAATTCTAACTGATCGGAAAAGATTGGACCTTGAAAAGGCCGAGATCGAAAATCGGGGATCGGACCGAGGAGGTCTCGATTAGGAATTTGACCATGGAAGGGTAGGATAGAAAAATCGGAGATCGGACCGAGGAGGTCTCGATTAGGAATTTGACCATGAAAGGTCGAGATTGCCTATTTGACCACGAAAGATTGATATCGGAGGTTGGACCGTGACAGGTCTCGGTTGAAGATCGAAGATCAGACCGGGAGGGTCTCGATTGGAAATTTGACCGTGAGAGGTCGGAATCAAAAATTAGGGATTGAACCGTAAAGGTCAGGATTAAAGATTGGAGATCGGACCATGAAGGTCGCGATTGGGGATTTGACCATGAAAGGTCGAGATGGAAAATCGGAGATCGGACCGAGGAGGTCTCGATTAGGGATTTGACCATGAAAGGTCGAGATGGAAATCGGAGATCGGACCAAGGAGGTCTCAATTAGGGATTTGACCATGAAAGGTCGAGATGAAAAATAGGAGATCGGACCGAGGAGGTCTCAATTAGGGATTTGACCATGAAAGGTCGAGAAAAAATCGGAGATCGGACCAAGGAGGTCTCGATTAGGGATTTGACCATGAAAGGTCGAGAAAAAATCGAAGATCGGACCGAGGAGGTCTCGATTAGGGATTTGACCATGAAAGGTCGAGATAGGAAAATCAAAGATCGGACCGAGGAGGTCTCGATTAGGGATTCAAGAGATAGGACCATGCAATTATGATAATTGTTCAAGTTTACTTAAAACAGTGTCTTTTATTTATTTCTATTTGGTTGGAAAAGGGGTTTTGCCCTTCTTTTTCGCAACTACTCTAGATCCTGGATCAGTGGGTTTCGTCACTACGTCTATAAGCCCCTCGTATTCCACCTGTATTTCGACCTCCCAGGGTGGACAGCCCCGGGCGAGGGTCCTATATGGCACGCGGATCCCACCGACCGAGAGAAGAATGCTCCTAATGGGTCTAGCAGGTCATAGGAACTTTTAACGCGCGAGCGTTTGTGAATTATAGTCAAGGCAATACCGGGAAAGTCTCGTCTTCAGCGCAACGAATTTCTCGCGAGATTTCGCTTGCGCGATTGACGTTTTGACTTTTCGGTAATGTCCGAGAAGATAATAGACATGGGTCGGGCGATAAAAGTCGGATGACACAGTGTCACATTGAACTTCGTTGCATACGCCGTGCGTGAGTCAAAATCGAAGTTAATGCCGGGTCAAGATCTTGCCAATTTTTCCTTGTCGGAATTTTGGCAGAGCTTCGCTTGAGCGAAAGATCTTTTGGATTTTTGGCATGGACTTGGTCTCGACTCTTACGCATTCCGTGCGGGTCAAGGTCAAAGTCAATGTCGGAGTCAAGATTCTACCGATTTTTCCTTGTCGGAATTTCGACAGAGTTTCGCTTGAGCAAAAGATCTTGACTTCCGTTTATGGACTAAGGCTTGACCTTTACGGGGACATGCAACTGGGCTGTATGACACGGACTAGACCAAAAACCAACCAAAAGTCACGGTTTTTTGAAACGTGTGACACGGACTGTGCATTGGTCGACACTGGCTGCCATGGGGAGTTTGGGGTGACTCCGTGCGCGCCCGGGAGCATCGTAAGGCTGTCCGTGACTGCAGCTGAAAAACCACCCCGAATTTAAAGGGACGTGCGTGCAAAGTGTACAGGATATAAGGTGCGCGTAGTGTGCGGCCTCCTAAAAATATTCATTTTTGAGTTAAAACAGAGATTTTCATAAATGTGTTTTAAAGGAATGATTTTTGGGACGGGGAAAAATGCAACAGATAAGGCACGTAAATTTTCTAGGAGCCCCAGTCAGTCTTGGAACTGAATAGCCCCAAGCTGCCAAAACTACCAGATTAACCTCAATTTTTCCTGGTGGAATTGCCACTGAGGTCGTCCGGTCAGAATCCAAGGAGGATTGAGCCGTACGACTGCATGGATCAATTTTCCAGGTTCCACTCCTTTACTATTTCAGGTTGTTTCCCGAACATTTTAGGCACCTTTTAGCCTTGAGAAGGCTTCCTGTTCAAAGTATGCATAATTCCCAAGATGCAAATGATGCAATTCAAGGCAAAAAAAAGCAAGCACGATAATTGGAATTCGCGATGGGAGTCTAACCCGCTCAAAGGAAAAAAACTTTCTTTTTATATTTTTCGAAAAGGGATACCGATATGTGGGATTGTTAAACCACCGTTTATCCCAAGCCCCGGGTTAGGGAGCGATACAGGAAGGTTAGTGGTTTCCACCTATATACCGGGTATCGTTTATTTTGAAAATGAAAGCTTTTCTCCTTTGGGATATTCCCCAGCGGAGTCGCCAAACTGTGAATGTGTGCCCAAATTTAGTTTTTTGTTGGATTCACGCGAGTTTGAAAACATCCGGTTTAATTTGAAAAACGGAGTCGCCACGCCATTTTGATTTCCTCAAAACTTTGAAAAAAAGGTTTTTTATAGGTTCGGAGGTTAAGTTACCCCTTGGAAAGAACGGATCGTCGTTCACCCAAGGTGCCTTGCCGTAGCAAGTCTCCCTAGATTCCGTTTATCTTGCTTGCTTGCGTGCTTTCTTGTGTGCATGTGTTTGAAAAGAGGGGGGTAATGTCCCAAGTTGTCTTCCGGACGTACAAAACATTTGTTGGTTGTCGCTCGGGATTTCTTGGATTTTATGCATTCGGGATTTTGATCCCGTCCTCATCTTGGACTTGTGATCATCGCTTTTTAACCTTGGGACTTTGCGTGATCGAGAGAAAGACTCTCTTTTATAGTCCAAAATGAGGTTCTTTAGGAAAGGAGTGACCTTAGCCCATCAATCCTCCGCCTTAAGACGATTGAGCTTATATAGATGCTTCATGCTCGTCTTAAGTGATAATCGGAGATATAGGTTCAAGGTTTATCCCTTTCTAAAGAGATTGTGGCACCTTTAATGGAAGAAACGATGTAAAGATAGGATCTTTACACCGGTCCGTTCCGAAGATTGCTAATGGAGACATGGGGGAATGCATGTAAAAATGACATTTTTAGTGAAAAGATGACATTTTTGGGTTGCAAAGGATGCATTTTTATATAAAGACATAATTTTTATGCAAATGATGCATTTTTATGGTGGAAAATAGTATTTAATATGCAAAGGATGCTAATTGGATGATAAAAAGATGATCTTTGATGCAAAGGATGCATAAAGATGGGTTTTAGATGCAAAGGATGCAAGATAGGATTTTTATATGCAAATGATGCATTTTGGATGTAAAGATTGCATTTTTATGAGCAAATGATGCATAAAGATGATATTTTTATGTAAAAAAGGAATTTTTAGGTGCAAAGGATGCACCTTTGAATATAAAGATTACATTTTTAATAGCAAGTGATGCTTATTTCATGCAAAGGATGCAAAAGGGGGAGGGGGATATGATAAAGATAGGATCTTTAATGATAAGTGCCAAGTCCCAAGCAAGATAATGACAATATATGAATGCAATGAGCAATTAAATCACATAGAGCAAGTATAATGCAAGGTAAGGGAGTGAGAGGTTACCAATGGTGGTGACCTCTTCTTCTTTGGGTCTTGCTTGGTGGAAGGACCAACTTTGGAGGCTTCAAGGAGGAGGGAGGTGGCTTCTTGGCTTTCTTCAACCTCTTGATCTTGCAGCAGTGTTTTGGGAGAGTTTTGGAGCTGAGTATGGTGTATTGTGTGTGTTTTTCGTATGTAAAATGGGAAGAGGAGGGCTCTATTTATAGGCAGTCTGGATAAGGCTAATGAGGCCGTGCGGCTAGAGGTCCTTGGCTAATGCAGCCGTGCGGCATTATCCTGTGTGACTCAGCATGTTTCTAGAATCATGCAAGGTGGCAATTCTAGAAGGTTTTTGGTATTAAGAAAAACGTGTTTCTTAATCTCCAAGCAGTCCCTTCAGCCCTTAGGTGTTTTGGAACAGTTCCGGAATTGCTCCGGAACTCTAGGAAAGTCCGGGGAATTACCGGGAAACTTATCCGGAAGGCATGAGCCAGATTTGGGTACTTACACCACTGAAATTCTAAGTCTCGTCGTCGGCGATCTGCATTCGACTTCTGTCTACTCTGAGCGGTCAATAACCATTTTTGAATCCGTTGTACTTTATCTGCGGTCACTCGAACAATTTCTGGTCCCATCTTCCTCTCACCAAGTTCATCCCAACAAGCAGGCGATCTACATTTCCATCCATATAATGCTTCATACGGTACCATACCGATACTAGTGTGATAACTGTTGTTGTAAGCGAATTCTACTAACTTTAAATGCTCATCCTAAGTTCCTTGCCAATCCAATGACGTAGCCCTCAACATATCCTCAAGTGTCTGAATAGTCATTTCTGACTGTCCGTCTGTCTGCGGGTGAAAAGCTGTACTCATCGTCAACTCGGTAACCAATGCCTGTTGTAGACTCTTCCAAAACTTCGACGTGAATCTCGCATCTCGATCGAACACTATCGAAACTGGTATCCTATGAAACTTCACAATCTCATCAACATATAACTTAGCCAATTTCTCCAATGTATCTGCCACCTTAATAGCCAAGAAGTGGGCCAACTTCGCAAGTCTGTCACTATAACCCAAATCGCGTTATGACCCTTCAACGTCTTCGGTAGTCCAACTACTAAATCCATTTCTATATCCTCCCACTCCCATTCCGGAATTGGTAACGACGGTAATAATCCTGTCGGTTTCTGGTGTTCACTCTTCACTTATTGACATACCAAACATCTCAATACAAACTCTGTCACAATTCCCACCAAAATATTCCCTTAGTTCCTATATGTCTTCGTACTCCCAGGATGTACAGAAAACTTTTGACAGTGCACTTCCTGCAGAATCTCCCTTCCTATATACTTGTCGCTAGGTACCCAAATTCTCGATTGATACCTCCTATACGAAATCTGTTACCTTTCCCTCTGCCATACTCTCATGTATCCTCACAGCCTCTTCATCTATTCCTTGTGCTTCCTTGATTCGGTCTAATAGTGTTGGTTGAACACCCAACTGAGCCAAATACCCTTTAACCTTTAACTCTCACTTCTATACTTGAAACCTCAATGCTATTCCATGCACTTACCCCCTTAGAAATCAACGTCGCTAAGACTCTTATGATCTGTATAAATCTGACAAGTTACTCCATACAAGTAATGTCTCCAAATCTTCAAAGCAAATACTATAGCTGTTAACTCCAAATCATGGGTTGGGTAATTTTTTATTTTATTTTTTTTCTCATGGTTCTTCAATTGTCTTGACGCATAAGCTATAACCTTATGATTTTGCATTAATACATAACCTAATCCTTTAAGCGAAGCATCACTATAAATCACAAATCCATCCGATCCTGATGGTACGGTAAGAACAGGTGCGGACACTAACCGTCGCTTCAACTCTTGAAAAATTTTCTCACATTCTTCTGACCAAACAAACTTTGCTCCTTTCTTCGTTAACCTTGTTAACGGTACTGACAACTTCGAAAATCCTTCGACGAATCTCCTATAGTATCCTGCTAATCCCAAGAACTTCTTATCTCACTAACCGTAGTGGGTCTCTCCCAATCTACTATAGCCGCTATATTTTTTTTTTGGATCCACTTCAATCCCATCCTTAGATACCACATGCCCTAAGAATGCCACTTTCTCAAGTCAAAATTCACACTTCTTGAACTTAGCGTACAACTTCTGTTCCCTCAAAATTTGCAGAACTAACCTCAAATTGTCTTCATGTTCCTCCTTAGTCTTAGAATACACCAAGATGTCATCAATAAACACAATTACACACTTATCTAAGAATTCCTGAAATATCCTATTTATCAACTCCATGAATGCTGCTGGTGCGTTCGTCAACCCAAACGGCATAACCAAAAACTCATAATGACCGTACCTTGTCCTAAAGGCCATCTTCGCAACATCCTCCTTCTTCACTCTCAACTGATGATACCCAGATCTCAAATCTATCTTTGAGAAATAACACGCTCCCCGAAGTTGGTCAAACAAGTCATCAATCCTTGGTAACGAATACTGATTTCTAACCGTCACTCGATTCAATTCTCGATAGTCGATACACATTCTCATCGATCCGTCCTTCTTCTTTACAAACAATACCGGCGCACCCCAAAGTGAAACGCTCGGCCTAATCAAACCCTTATCCTATTTCTTGCAGTTGTTCCTTCAATTCCTTAAGTTCAGTCGGCGCCATTCTGTATGGTGCATTAGATATTGATGCAGTCTCTGGTACTAAGTCTATGGAAAATTCCACCTCCCTTTCTGGTGGTATTCTCGGCAAATCTTCTGGAAACATATCCTTAAAATCTATGATCACCGAAAGTGATTCTATACTTACTTCTTTCTTGTCCGTCTCGCCAATTTAGGCCAAGAACCCTTCATAACATTTCCTTAACATCTTCTGAGCCTTCATTACCGAAATTAGACCCGATCGAACTCTCGGTTTTGATCCTTGAAAATAAAACTCTTCTTCAGACGGTAGTCTAAAATGTATTTCCTTCTTAAAATATCACCTCCCTCCTCCCATTTTATTTCCACATTATTTCTCTCTACTCTTTCTCTTCTACTCTCAAATATTCACATATACTCTCACCCTCATCCAATTTTCAGTTAAATATTGTCCCATTTTCAGTTAGTTTTCTAACGAAATTAGTGCTTTTCTCCATTTTCATCCATTTTTAAGCTCCGTTTTGTTTCCAAACTTCATTTTCTCTTATACAAATGGTTGCAAATCAAAGAAGAAGCAATTTAGGCAAGTCCGTTGTTGATTCTTCCTCCCCCAACGATGATTTTGATCATCAAAATCCAAATATTCAACAAAATGAGGAAGAAGAACAAGTTGAAATTGAAAGTGGTAATGCTAGGAGTGGTAGGGGCAGCCGAGCTAGGGGAGGTGGTCGGGGTCGGGACAACGACAACCCCCTAGAGAAAGAGAGCCACAATCCGATACCTTCGCCATCCATTTCACCAAAAGAAAAATTACTGCCGAGAATGATTATAATTTTCGAGCATGTTGCAACTATTGTAATGCGACTTACGCATTCAAAAGAGGCGGAGGGCATGGGACGCTCAACGGGCATTTGGCTGCAAAACATCCCGAGAAACTTGGCATTTCCGCTTCGCAAACTCAATTACAATTTCAACGTAGTTCGGGTTCGGGTGCACAAGGTTCGTCTTCCCCTTCTTCCGTCCTTTTTAAATTTGACAAGTGGGTTTATAGGGATGAACTAGCCAAATTTATTTGCGTTAAAGGCCTTTCTTTTAATTTTGCGGATTGTGATTTTTATGAAAATTTTGCTCGCCTTTCTTTGAACCCCGCCGCCACGAGAGTACCACGTACGAATCTCGTACGTGATATTACTAGAGTGGTTGAAAGATATAAAAAAAAATTAATTGGTGTTTTATCAAAATTAGAAAATAAAGTTTCAATTTGTGCCGATGATTGGAGTGATCATTGGCAAAGAAATACTTATTTGGGCGTTACTTGACATTGGATAGATAATTCATGGAAAATCCAAAAAAGATTAATTGCTTACAAAGATTTTGAGCCACCGCATTCCGCGGAAAATATTTGTGCGAAATTGCTTGAGATTTTTCTTGAATATGGTATTTTAAATAAAATATTTACTATTTCATTTGACAACGCAAGTGTTAATACGGCTAGTTTGCCCGATTTAATTACCGTTTGTCAACCCTCACTTGGGGGTAAGTTTTTTCATATTAGATGTTTATGTCATATAATTAATTTATGTGTTAGAGATGGTTTAGATGCATTAGAAACTCATGTTAAGCCAATTAGACGAGCTCTTCAATTTATTTCAAAAAAAAATTCTAATACAAAAAAATGGACAAGGTTTTTAAGAAGTAAAAGTGTGCCGGACAAATATTTTACTTACGATGTTCCAACTAGGTGGAATTCCACCTATAAAATGTTAAGCGATGGTTATACTTATAAAGATCTCCTAACGCAATTTTTTATGTCAATTGGCTATCATGAACCTGTATTTACTCATCATTGGAATGCATGCATTAATTTATGTGAATTGTTAAAGATTTTTAATACCGCTACTTTGGCTTTTTCGGGAGTTTATTATCCAACTTCCGTTTTGGTGCTAGAGCATTGTATTGCAATTGTTACTATTTTTGACAATTTAAAAGATTGCCCTATTTTAAACCAATGCATTTTTAACATGAGACAAAAGTGGCTTAAATATTTTGACACTATTCCGTCTCTTTTCTTGGTTGCAAAGTTATTAGATCCCCGAGTTAAATTAGATGGTTTAGAGTCCATTATAACTTATTATTATATGAAATTATATCCCGATGGTGACGGTAGTTATGAACTTCCGTCAATTATTGTTAATGACACAAAAAATGATTTGATTAACCTTTTTAATGAGTATAATGTCTTATATGGAAACACTTCTCAAAGCCAACAACATGAAGATGATTCATATACTCCCCAACCAAGTTTTACTAGTGGGGATCCATATAGTTTTATTACAAATTTGTATAGTAAAAAATATGGTCCTTCTCGAGGTTCATCTTCATCATCATCAAACCTTCCCGTGGAGTTAGAAACGTATTTCACTACAAACTTTGAATTAAATCAAGATCCAAATTCAAATGAATTTGATGTTTTACAATGGTGGTCAAGAAGGAAAGACATTTATCCTATACTTTCCATAGTTGCTAAAGAAGTATTAGCCTCTCCCGCTTCAACGGTGGCGGTTGAATCGGCATTTAGCGTTGGTGAAAATGTTTTGGATGAAAGACGTTCTCAACTAACAAGTGAAAACTTGGAACATCAACTTTTACTTGGCAATTGGGTTAGAGCGGAAAAAAGGCAACAAGACATGCCTTATGATGAGGATCTATTGGATCCAAGATATCAATACGATGTCGAGGACTCCACGGAAAGTAGTGATGAATGAATGATGTTTTAGATTAATTTTTATTTTAATTAGATTAGTTTAGACTTTAGATTAGATTTATTTTTAATTAATTGTAATAGTTAGGTTGAGGTAAAGGCTCCTAAATGTCCCTCCTTATTTATAAAAGGGTAAGGTTGGTTGTCCCCCTCTTTGTAATTTTATTTTGATTAATAAAATTTAAGGGTACCGTCCCTTTTTTCTTTTATATACTTTTGTTTCTTTTAAAAAAAATGTAAGTTTTCTTTCTTTCAAAATTCATAACTTTTTTTATAAACCTTTTTTCAAAAAATGTATGTAGTAAACTTAAGTCTAAAATAGTCTTATTTATCCAAAAAAAATTTGAAAAAAATTAAAAGTTAACTTTTTTCAAAAAATCGTTAACTTTTATTTCTTAAAAAATTCATAACTTTTTTTATAAACCTTTTTGCAAAAAATGTATGTAGTAAACTTAAGTTCAAAATAGTCTTATCTATCTAAAAAAAAATTGAAAATAAAATAAAATTAATATACTACATACAAAGTTAACGAAAACTGTTAAAAAATTAACTGAAAAATGATATGCTCGACCGGGCACTACTATATGACTCGGCCGAGCAACCCTCAACCCCTAAACCCTAAAAGGGTTGCTCGGCCGAGCAACACCAAAGACTCGGCCGAGCAACCCTCAAAACCCTAAACCCTAAAAGGGTTGCTCGGCCGAGCAACACCAAGGACTCGGCCAAGCAGATCCAAACCGTCAAACCGGAGGTTAACCGGATAACCGTTAAAACCGTGAACCGCCTAAACCGTAACCGATTTAGCCGGTTAGGCGGTTCGGTTCCGGTTGGACTTTTCAAGGTTGAAAACCGCCGGTTGAAAACCGGCTAACCGGCGGTTTAACAAACCGGCCACCTCTAACCTCGAGTTCTCTATCTCCTATTTTTGAAGGACACATCTTACATACAGATGAAATAGGAATCAACTCTCTAGTCGAAAATCTATCACGAGGTATATCCAACGCCTCAGGTTTCAAATTCATTTTCTTCTCTTTGTACCGACACTCATCAGTCTTGTGCCTCCCTTCGCACACTTCACACTTTTCATCAGATCCTTGCCCACGGACCTCGCTTTTGTTCCAAACTCTTCGATTGTTAAAATTCTTACTTGGGTACTTACTTACAGCACCATCTTTCTCACGATACTTATCAGTACTACGAATACAAGGCACTATTACTCATGCCTACACTAGCAATACTCAATGCTTAATACTTTTATACTATAAACATAGGCCGTCTCAACAGACTAAACATTTAATTAAGTCATTGGTCAATTCACTAGACCCTTGGTCTTTTCAACAGACCAACACTACTAATACTAATACTTGCTACTCCTATAGCATTCACTTAAATTAGGGCGTATCAACAGACTTCCATTATACGATCGGTCCATTCACTAGACCATCGATCGTTTCAATAGATCGACATCACATTCATAGGTCATTTCACTAGACCAAATTAATTTTTACAGGTCGTTTCAACAGACCCAAATTAATCACACTTGACTATTTCAATAGGCCGATTACTATTCACATTGGTCATTTCAATAGAACAATCTTTCTAGTTGGTTAACACACTCAATTAACATTTAAGGAACAAAAATAAGCAATCATAAATCAAAATGCGAAAAAGTTTTATTTCATAAATAAATATGAAGGGACAACAATCATTTCATAAGTTCTTTCTACTAGAACTAGAATAATTCTAACTACTAGCTACTCTCCTTTCTAGAACTAAAACCAAACAATTCTACCATCCACTTCCACTTCCAATTTCACTTTCTTCCTAAAACTTCCTTCAGGTTTTTCGCTAGACACTTTCTCTTCCTCATCATCTTCAATCATGATTGGAGATGGTTCGGTCCCTTCTAAGTCTCCAACAAGATTCTAAACAGCTACTTCTTCAGTATCCTGAATGGTAGCAACCACTGGTTCTGCTTGGTTCTCTTCCCTAGCACTAGCAGCCTTAAGATCCTGTACTTCATAGCAATATATGTATGCCTCTTCTCTAATCTTAGCAGCCCACTCTTCTGTCTTGTCTAGTTCTTCTCTCGTCTGTAATAACTCAAGCTCTGCATTCTCTAAATCCACACTCAGGTATGCGACTCTCCTTGTAGCCTTAATCCTCCGCTTTCGCTCTCTTCTGACATCCTCTCTATACTCCCAGATCTTCTGCGAGTACCTAAGGATCTGCCTCAGTCTTCCTTTGATTGGTTTAGTCTCCAAGGTCTTCCTCAATATTTCCCTCATAGCTTCCATTTCCTTCAATAAAAGAACTACTCATCAGTGTCTCATAAACCTCAACATAAAAATAGTAAGTCATAATCATAATTTCATATCTTCAAGAGTAAGTCCTCTAGACTCCCAAGTGAATTATTAGTTATACTCCTAGAGAAACTTTATCCTACAATTCTCCGTCCCAAAATAAATTCTAGGTAGGCCCAATCATAGCTAAGTACTACTCTCTTCTAATAGCCTTAACAATATAAGATATCCCATGTGACCTAAAGTCAATGCTCTGATACCAACTGTAACAATCCCAAATTTCCATAATTCATAATAATAATAATAATAAATCCCAAATCATAGATAATATCCATAAAAGGTACTTCAACGGTAACCCTAACCCTAAAGTATTACATCAATAAATGTCATTAAATAATCAACGGCTAGTACAATCAACTAGCTCAACAAATACTTAAAGTTCAATACTTGAAACCCTAGTTCCATAATAAGTCACGCCGCCATCCTTGCGACCTATCCTCTCCATTTACTTATTACCTGGGAGGGAAAAGAATAAAGAAGGGTGAGCGAAAAAAGCTCAGTAAGTTCATACGGAATCTCTTCGGGTTCTAGGAAGAGATGACCAGAACAAACGGAGTCCAAACAAATATACAATGAATGGATAATATACAATTCAAAGTACGATGTACGAGTACAATAAAGAAGACACTTTTTCAAATAGTCAAATTGTGGCACTATCACAACAATAATCAAGATGAAGACTATATACACATAAGTCCGTCAATTTCAAGTAACAATGCAACTTTTCAGGGTGACTTACTATTAGGGGTGTAAACGAATCGAATCAAATATCACCGTATTCGATTCGATTCATGAAAATATTCGAATATTTGTATTCGTATTCGAATATAAAAATTGATTCGTATTCGATTCGTATTAATATATATATATATATATATATATATATATATATATATATATATATATATATATATATATATATATATATATAACTGTAACAATCCCAAATTTCCATAATTCATAATAATAATAATAATAAATCCCAAATCATAGATAATATCCATAAAAGGTACTTCAACGGTAACCCTAACCCTAAAGTATTACATCAATAAATGTCATTAAATAATCAACGGCTAGTACAATCAACTAGCTCAACAAATACTTAAAGTTCAATACTTGAAACCCTAGTTCCATAATAAGTCACGCCGCCATCCTTGCGACCTATCCTCTCCATTTACTTATTACCTGGGAGGGGAAAGAATAAAGAAGGGTGAGCGAAAAAAGCTCAGTAAGTTCATACGGAATCTCTTCGGGTTCTAGGAAGAGATGACCAGAACAAACGGAGTCCAAACAAATATACAACGAATGGATAATATACAATTCAAAGTACGATGTACGAGTACAATAAAGAAGACACTTTTTCAAATAGTCAAATTGTGGCACTATCACAACAATAATCAAGATGAAGACTATATACACATAAGTCCGTCAATTTCAAGTAACAATGCAACTTTTCAGGGTGACTTACTATTAGGGGTGTAAACGAATCGAATCAAATATCATCGTATTCGATTCGATTCATGAAAATATTCGAATATTCGTATTCGTATTCGAATATAAAAATTGATTCGTATTCATTTCTTATTAATATATATATATATATATATATATATATATATATATATATATATATTATTCTAATAATATTCGCGAATACTCGAATCGAATATCGTGAGATATTATTCGAATTCGAATACTTATCGAATCAATATAAAAATTCGAATTCGAATTCGAATACGAATACAGAATACTCGAATCGAATACCGAATCGAATAAAAAAAGTTTGATTCGTTTACAACCTTACTTACAATGCACCTTTTCAGGGTGACTTCGATACACCTTTTCAGGGTGATCTTGAATAAGAGAATCTACTCTTTTTCAGGGCGCTCCCTTATTCGAATATATCATGATATTCCAACTACTTCATCAAGTAGTATATAAATGTCAAAGTCCTTTTCGGGGACTAGACAGTCAAAGTCCTTTTCAGGGACTAGACTAATTCCACTTAAGTCCTTTTCAGGGACTCCCAAGCTAGGTCCTTTTCAATCAGACAAAGCAATATCACATATGGTGTTCAAGGTACGAGAAAACAGTAATCAAATCCAACATCATAGATACTCATTGAACAAAACATATCAATGGTAAGATATTCAAAAGACGCTCAATCGAATGAATACAAATAACTACCGGCCACTTGGTAGCATACACTTTATGAAATCAAGGAATCCTATCACAAAGGATTGAAAACATTCAAACACTATGTAACGTAATCCCTTACCTCAATTGCTTGCACGTCCTTGCAATTACTCTTCGCACGAATTTACAATCATGCAAAAGATTCCCTTAGGACACAAGTAATCTTTATTTACTTAACCCAAAACTTCTTTAATCCTTCTTGTTAACCTAAAGTTAATCTTCTTTAACTCCTTCTAAGTTAACTAATCCTTCATAGGGTTTATCAAACTACCTCTAGGATTTTCTATACTCAATAACCCTTTTTAATTCTCTTTAATAATCTACACACACTGATTTCACCTTTCTCAGCATACACTACACATACTAAACCCTAATACACACACATCAGCCGTCACTCACATGCACCCATCTCATCACTCTTTCTCTCCTATCTCTCTCTTTTCTCTCTCTTCCGTCTCCCTATCTCTCTCATTTCTCTTTCTTTATTTTATTTCCCTTTCTTTCTTTCTACTGACCCTATCCTCCCTTGTCCCCTCCTAGTCCATCCCTTTCTCCTTTTCATTATATGTCCCTTTCTCTTTCTTTTCTTATGTTCACATGCACTATATATGGATATGAGATGTTATATCTATGTAACATTGAGATACAACATTATCTTACCTTTCTTTGGCTCTCCTCCATGACTCGTCTTATGTTTCTCTCCCAGTACCACCTCTCTCTCTCTCTCTCTCTCTCTCGGCTGCTCCCTCTTCACGCAAGTCCCTCTGTCGCAAACTCTCTACGCCGCTAACTCCCTCTGCCGCAGCTCTCTCTATGCCGCCTCTCTCTCTATTTTCTTTCTAGGATTTAGAAAAATAATAAGGCTCTAGGTTTAGGAAAGATGTGTATATATTTGGGTTTTCCAAAACCTAGCCCAAAAAGGTAATCCGAGTCAACAAGGTAAACTAGGTCAAAGAGGTAATCTAAGCCCAACATAACTAGCCCCTTACTTCTAATCCAGGTAATAAAAAAAATACAAATATTCATTAAAGGAAATAATTAAATTAAAGAAACAATTATTAATTGAAAAGGACCAAATTAATTAATAAAATAATTAGGTAGGTTCGGGTTATTACATCAATCATCTCCATGATCTAATGGATTCATAAACATCTCATATCACCACTATATATACCAGACTACTCACAGTGGTAAAAGGTAATGTCATCTTCACTATTTGAGATTTAAGTCGTTCAATACAATTTCATACAAACTTAACACTATATCTCATCATCACGCCGGAGGGTATTAGCCGGAGACAATCCCGGCTAGTCGTTTGTTCATGGTTTCAAGTCACAGTTGCTGGATTATAATCTATTGTTGGACTAAGACTGATCCGGACCGTTTCCTGCATCATCAGGTGGTATTATTAATGAGGGTATTAGAAGATAGTGGATTAAAATATTATTGACGAAACTATCCCCAATATATATGTCAACTATTAAATGGCTTGACCTTCCATATTTAATTATCTCTATACAAAATGTAACAGGTTGTCAATTTAGAAAAAAAAAGTGTAATTTTCTTTAATCGTGTCCTTGATTATCTCTTGATAATTGTTACGGGTAATTTGGTCTAAAGAACATTGTCTTGTTTTATGCGATTTCTACCAAACAAAAGTTTATATTTTCAATCGAGATTATTAGAAACTGATATACTCCTAAGAGCATCCACAGTGGTGATCGAAACTGGTCTGTGAACGAAATTTCGCTCACGACAGTTTACATTCTGTAGTGGTGAATGAAGTTTTCGTTCACAGATAGTATATTTTTTTAATAGAAATTTGATATTATAAAATTAATAATATACATTAATATACATAAACGACGTCGTTTGGCACAATAGAAAACTTAAATATATAAAATATTAAAATTGTGTCAAATATATACAATAATTTTTTTTTATCATTTTTAAATGGTAAAATATTAAAATAATGTCAAATATTACGAAATTAGTCTCTATTTATAGAGAAAAAGAAATTATAAATATTTTTAATGTTCTTATTTAAATAATATAATTTTAAAATGACAAAATACACATATAACTCAAACCAATTTTCGTTCATGAAATGAACGAAATTTTTGAATCATGAACCAAAATTGATTCACAAAATTGCTCTTGAACCAAAATTGGTTCACCACTGATCTTGGTCTAACAGATATAACTTCCGACAACACCCTCCCATTAGACTATCCCCATCAGTGACCCCGACCCAACCCAATCTCAAATAAAATATTAATTTCTCTCACTTCCATATACACACTCCCAACCTTATATAATTTATACTCCCATTAGTGACCCAACCCAACCCAACCTTTTAAAAATAAAATATTTATTTCTTCATTACTTCAACTTACCTAAAATACTTATCATTTTATTTTTTTAAATAATGTATTAGTAATAATATTTTTAAAATTACCCGTAAAATTATTAAAAATAATTACCCATACAATTATAAAAAAATGAATTTTGATATATATATTTTTTTAATTTATATAATTATATAAAATTCACTAGTTTTAAAAATATATTTATCTAAACACAAAATCAAAATAATTTGGTGAAACAAAAAAAAATAAAAAAAATTAAATGGTGACCCAACAGAGACCAACCTTGAGGCAACTAACCAACCTAGGTTGTGCAAATTGGTGACTTTCTATTGCTTTTTTTTTTTTTTTTTTTGACTCTCACCAGGAGAGTCACCGATGGGAATGGTCTTAGCAGACCAACTCTAGTGACCTCAGAAATAAGTGGACCACTCAATGACCATGCTCCAACGCCAAGATAAAACATGGGACCAAAACATGGTCCATTCTCGTATCTTTTGACAAGTACATTTTAGCTGGAAATGATATCAACTCCCACCTTTATTTCAAACCTAGAACCCCATTTAATTAATTTTCCCACTCTTACCCCCAAATTAACTTGTTCTTTTCAATCAAGTCCATAAACATTTATTTCTGGAAGGAGCATACTGAGTAATGGTCATGGTGTTAAAACCCCCACCACCAACAACAACAACAACAACAAAGCCTTAGTCCCAAAATAATTTGGAATCGGCTAACATGAATCCTCATATGTTATCGTGAAAAAAAATAAATAAAAAAATTAAATTAAATTAAATTTAAAAAAATAAAAAAAATAAAAAAAATAAAAAATAAAAATAAATAAAAATAAAAATAAATAAAAAAATAAAAATAAAAAAATCAACCCCACATGGATTTTTGCCCTCCACTCCGGCCTCTTCAACACCATACTTTCATCCACTCCAAGTAAATTCATATCATTTTCAATTACTCTAATTCAAGTTTGTTTGGGTCTTCCCTACCCTCGCCATTTTATCATTTCTCCACCTGTTCCGCCTCCTAACCTGGGTGCATCACTCGGTCTCCTTCTCACATGTCCAAACCAACGTAGACGATTTTCCCTCATTTTATCCTCAATGGGCGCAACTCCTACTTTACCTCGATCACCTCATTCCCAACCGATCCTTTCTTGTATGACCGCACATCCATCGAAGCATACGCATCTCCGCCACATTCATCTTATGCACGTGACACCGCTTTCACGCCCAACATTCGATGCCGTAAAGCAATGCCGCCTAATTGCCGTGCGGTAGAATTTTCCCTTTAATCTATTGGGCATGCCGCGATCACATAGAAACCCCCGTAGCACTCTCCCACTTCAACCAACCTCGCTTTAATCCTATGAGCCACATCTCCATCTAATTCTCCATCCTTTTGGATAATGGATCCAAGATAGCGAAAAACTCGAAGCTTGGATAATATTTCCATCAAATGTGACCGCCCCGCCTTCCTACTTCCAACTCGCTAAACTTACACTCCAAATATTCGCTTTGCTTCGCTAATCGAAACCTCGAGATTTCAAAGTGTGTCTCCACAACTCCAATTTACTTTCAACACCCTCTCTTGTCTCATCAATCAACACAATATCATCTGCGAACAACATACACTTTGGTATATCATCTTGATCGACCTCGTCAATTAGTCCATTATCAAAGCAAAAAGAAAGGGGCTAAGTGCGGAACCTTGATGCACTCCAATCTTTATCAGGAACGCTTCAGTCTTTCCAACACTAGTCTGTACACAAGTACTAACTCCATTATACATGTCCTTGATAATATCAATATATTTCTTTGAAACACCCTTCTTTGCTAATGCCCACCAAAGTACCTCTCTTGGCACTTTATCATATGTCTTCTCCAAATCAATGAAAACCATATGCAAATCTTTCTTTTGATCCCGATATTTCTCCATGGTTTGTCTCATAAGATATATTGCCTCCATAGTCGATCTTCCTGGCATAAACCCAAATTGGTTATCCGAAATATCCACAATTTTTCTCAGCCTTTGTGCAATCACTCTTTCCCAAAGTTTCATAGTATGGCTCATTAGTTTGATCCCCCGATAGTTGGCACAATCTTGGACATCACCTTTATTCTTATACAAAGGGATCAGAGTACTCTTCCGTCACTCCAATGGCATTGTGTTAACTCTCCATATCTTGTTAAATAGCGTTGTTTACCAATCTACTCCCCTCTCCCCGAAACATCTCCAAACCTCAATTGGTATACCATCCGGTCCAACGGCTTTCTTCAATCTCATCTTTTTTATTGCCATTTCCACTTCACTCTTTCGAATTCTCCGCATAAAATCTCGATTAACCATACTCGAAGAGATATTTAAATCTCCAACATCCTGCTCTTGATCGCCATTGAACAAGTTATCAAAGTACGAACTTCATCTATCTTTTATATCTTTATCCCCGACTAAAACTCTTTGGTCTACATCCTTCACACATTTAACCGTCCCAATATCTCGTGTCCTCTTATCCCTCATACGAGCGAGTCTGTAGATGTCCTTTTCCCCTTCTTTTGTATCCAACTTATCATAAAGTTTCTGATTCACCTTTGCTCTTCGTCTCTTTACCGCTTTCTTAGCATCTCTTCTAGCTTCCTTATACTTCTCATAGTTCTCGTCGCTCCTACATTTTCCCAATAATTTGTAGCATTCTCGCTTGCCCTTTATTGCTTGTTTTACTTCCTCTCTCCAAAACCAAAACCTCCATGTATGCTCTCAAAGTCATATCGACTAGACCCCACATGTCCGTTCAGATCACCACCAATCACTAATTTCTCACTACTAGGTACTCGTTGCACTACCTCCTCCAAATCTTCCCAGAACATTTGTTTAATAGATGCATCCAACCCTACTTGTGGTGCATAGGCGGAAATAATAGTTATAATCTCATCACGTATCACCAGTTTAATGCCCAACCGATTAAAGTCCCAAAATAATTTGGGGTCGGCTAACATGAATCCTCATATGTTATCGTGAAAAAAAATAAATAAAAAAATAAAATAAAATTAAATTAAATTAAAAAAAATAAAAAAAATAAAAAAATAAAAAATAATAATAAATAAAAATAAAAATAAATAAAAACAATAAAAAATAAAAAAATCAACCCCCCACATGGATTTTTGCCCTCCACTCCGGCCTCTTCAACACCATACTTTCATCCACTCCAAGTAAATTCATATCATTTTCAATTACTCTAATCCAAGTTTGTTTGGGTCTTCCCCTACCCCTCGTCATTTTATCATTTCTCCAATCAAGCTGGCCTCCTAACCGGTGCATCACTCGGTCTCCTTCTCACATGTCCAAACCAACGTAGACGATTTTCCCTCATTTTATCCTCAATGGGCGCAACTCCTACTTTACCTCTGATCACCTCATTCCCCAACCGATCCTTTCTTGTATGACCGCACATCCATCGAAGCATACGCATCTCCGTCAAACTTAAATAAAACCCCACCTCTTAATCAGTGGCTGCCTAAAAACACTTGAAAAATATTTCATCTAATCCTCAAATCAGTTGCTTTTAAGAAAAGGTCCCAGCATACCAACATGTACAGTACAACATCAATGCATTAGCGAAATAACTCGAATTGTTTCTACTAGACTAGACCAGCATATTTTCCTATAGAACGGTGTGAATACTTGGGCCACAAAAAAAGGGTTGTGATAAGAAATGCCAGAACACGAGAAACTCTTCATGTTCTTGTACTTTTGGAAGAAGAGCTTGTTAATTTCCGATGTGGGATAAGTGCTTCAACAATATTGACATCCTTTTCTTGAACAATAATGTACAAATGAATAAAGAGTCACCAACAAGTTCAAAACATCACATTTAACAAAGAAATACAAACAGAATCAACCTGATCAATGCAATAATGTAAAAGAAAAATGTAACAATTGCAAGTTATTTCAATCAGCTCTCAACTATTGTGTAAACACACCCACCACCTATACCATGTTCCTCTCTCTCTTTTTTCTTTTTTCTTGTACAAGTATGTGATATAATACAGTGTTTTTAAACACAACAACCACCTTCATCATACCTCAATGCCATCGTTTTTCGTAGGGTGGTGGTTGGCGTCAAGAAGATTCTCGAGTGATCGAGCTTTTCTATTCCGAACTTTCCCTGCCTCCTTTAGTAGCACGGCTAACCTCTTCTTCTCATCGTCCACGTCCGGGTTAGCTGTCCCGAGCTTTTCCTCTCTCATCCCAACAACATGTTCCAAAATTTCAATCGCATCATCCAACCTGTGCAAAGAATGAAAGTTTTATTTTTTAAGGAAAAATAAAAGATTGGGTTTTTTATTAACTGATGACTTGAAGAATGAAAGTTGACTTGGCATTACAAAACGAACTCTTTTTAGGTATCCAATTTAAGCAAATTATTATAAAGCAGAAACACAAAACACGACCGTAGAGCAATGCTATTTGTTTAGAACATACCTGCCTACAGCATCATAAGTGCCAGCAAGATTGCTGTAAACTGCAAGGGTATCTGGATGATACGGTCCATATTCTTGTTCCAAAATACCCCTTGCTTCTTCAAAAAAATCTGCAGCCTCGTTTATTGCATAACGTTGCACACAAGTGAGCCCCATTTGGTTTAGGGCAATACCAAAAAATGCAGACTTCTTCTCCCCACTAGCTCGTAGCTTAGATATGGCATTTTTAAAAGAAACATAAGATTCAGTATAATTCCCTGACATGTAGTACATAACTCCCATTTGGGCCTCAATACCAGCAATTGTGCTTTGTTGACCAGGGGCATCGTTGTAAATCTTTAGTGACTTCCGCAGCAACTTTAGTGCCTGATCAAGCTCGTTCATGGACTCGTAAATAGCAGACACGTCAGTGAAGCCACTAGCAATTTCCTCTGGAGGGATACCAAGAACGGGCTTTTCGTAAATTCGGAGGGCATTTTCACAGTAAGACTTTGATTCCCTTAACTTCCCTGTTTTGTTATGCAAATCAGCCAAACGAACAAAAACAGAAGCAATAGCTGGATGATTTTCCCCTTTAGTGGACTTAAGAGCTGTCAGCGCCTTTTGATAAGCAAAAACAGCCTCATCATATCTAGACAAAGCCAAGTAGGTGTCTCCAATGCTTAAATCCACAGAAGCTACTTCTTTTTCCTGCCCATTAGCCACCATGGCCATGCTAGCCAAAACTAGATGCTCAAGAGCAGTTTCGTGGGCCCCCTTTGATTCGCAAATAAGCCCCATGAGTCTCCTATCAGCTGCCTCTTCGAGAGAAGCAGGGGACCCGTTTTCTCTATGAATGTCCAAAGCCATCTGACAAAGCTTCTCAGCATCGTCAAACTGCAATGCTTGAACATGAGCTTCAGCCAAATACCTACAAGTCTCACCAACTCGGGCATCCGTCTCGCCCAAAACTTGTCTCTGTACTTCTAAACCTAAAGTGTAGCATTGTATTGACTTTTCGAGTTGACCGACCATGGCATAAGTATCTCCCAACTGCATATAACCAGCAAATTTGGCAAGCGCATGATCTTGACCTTCCTCGAGAACCGGGATCCGAATTGACTCCTCGAGGACAGGAATAGCCTCATTATACCGACCCAAATTGCAGTATATAGCTGCAGTAACGTGTAAACACATGACAACATCTAAACTAGGCTTACCATTAGCACATTTATCAAAAGATTTTCCAGCTCGAATTGCTAATTCAAGTGCTTTACGAGGATTGTCCCCAGAAGAAATCAAATCCCTAGCTTGCTTAAGCAGAAAAGGTCCAAGATCCAGATTGTCTGAACCCGATTCAGCTGGATCCTCCGTACCATTCTGAACCTTCCCCCCTCCAGTGGGAGAATTCCTCTGTTTCTTCGTAGAAACGCCACCAGCGATTGGTTTCTTCGTGTTCTTTTCACTCCGCTTATCTGAAGGAAGTTTCTCTGGAGGGCTTTGGCTCTTAGGACTAGATTTTGAAGTTGCCTCAGAACCAGCTTGCAATTGAGAAGCTTCTTTAGAACTTTTAGAGGAAATAGACTTGGAGTCCTTACTCTCAGGCTTTTGGACCTCATCATCTTCTTCCATTATTTCCACTTCTCTCATCTCTCCTCCCACGAGATGTCTCAGCTCCGAATCAATCCTAGATTCTTCACCGTAGGACCCAAGGCTTGCCCTAGAAGGTGATTGATCAGAACTTTGCATTTCACATACATTATCATAAAGTTGCTCAATTGAGGGCTCGGCCATCCCATTTGTAGTGTATCCAACTCCCACATTCTGGGGGTTCTGGGGAGTTGTACCTCCATTAGGGGACTTGCTTAAAACGGAGTTCTCTATATTCTTTATTGAATTTTCATCCCCATTTGATTCGTTTCCGACAACCACTTCCTGAATTTCATCCATGGCCAGTCCTGGCATCTTTAACTATGCCAATCAAGAATGATTCCTATAATCAAACAGATTATCTGCAATATAAACATACACAATAAATACACAAAATCGGGTAATATTCAGAACCCAGATTAAGGAAAAAAGCCTAATATTCTTTCAATAATTCACCATAAGCAATTTACAAAGAAAGGGCAAAGGGGACAATTTGATCAGTAAAAGCAATTGAAAAAAGCAAACACAATAACACAAACTTTAATCTTTTTTTTTTTTTTTTTTTTTTTTTTTTTTACTGTGAACAGATCATAAAGATATGTTTCTGTCTTTATAAACATAAAGAGTAAAGAAGCATATTGCCACAATCTTTGATATTTTTGAGTTGTAAACAGATCATATAATCAAAAACACCCACCCACACACAGCTAGTATATATCAAGAAGACAACTTTATCTAGCTACAACAGATCTTACCCAACCAGCAAGCATTAACTACAAAAATTAACACAAACCCAATTTCCAGAAAGACTGAAGAAATCAACAAATGATGGAAAAACAATATGAAGTTGAATATTTTACTTGTTCCAAGTTCAAACCGTCAAGAACATAAAGGGTAAAAAGGGAACATAAAAATGGAGGAATTGCTGAAATTAGAAGAAAAAAGACATACCTTACAGAGAAGCCATGAAAGAAAGAGATCAGCAAGGAGTAAAAGCTGTATGTGGGTATTTTATAGAAAGATAGAATGAAGATGAGACAGACAGATAATCTCTGGTGGTGGGTCTCTGTATTTGCAGGCTTGAAGAGTAACTAAGAGGAAAACAGAGCGGAAATTATGAGAGTTGTTGGGGGGTAAAATGGGAAAATTGTTGGATAAATGTGTAATTTTAATTTCCTAGTTGACAGAGGTGGAATGTCAGAGAAAAGGAGAAGGCGACTTCGCCCCGAAACCACGCGATTTGTTTTTACTTCTTTGTGTTTCGCTGGAATTATTGGTTTTTTTTTTTTTTTTTATTTTGGAACCATCTTCATCATTGGTAGCATTTGAATATCACATTGAACGTCAACTAATTTAATTCGAATCTTAAATCTTTGATTAAACTAGAACGTCTCTTAACTACTTTAATATTTGATTTTTTTTTATTTGATTGCGAACTGGATCATTTACTAAAAATAAAATGGATCATTTACTTTTTATAGAGGGTAGGAAATGAAATTAAAAGCCAATGGGTTGTTAAAATTATAGAGTAGTTGGGTTATTTATTTCCAAGAAGTTAGTCATTTAAAATATTTCAAGAATAAATAAATAATACTGCTCCATCAGAGTATTTTTACAAAAAACATGTTTAATTATTTATATATTATTAGTTTTGAACTAATATTATAACAATATTAATTTCTTATTTATAAACACGATAATTGAATCAGTTTAAAATTAAAAAAATAACACAAAAATCTGGGGAGAAACGCGTTTCTCCGTCGCTTATGGAGAAACGCGGCACACATGTGGCGACATACCTACACAAAACCGGATATCACTTCATCGCCTTCGGATATCAGGAAGCTTTGGAAAGCGATATCCGTGTTTCGAAAAGCCGATAAATATCTTTGAAAAGCGATATCCGTAAATCAAATATTTTTTCCTGATATCCTTTACAAAGTTTTCCTGATATCCATTTCAAAGCTTCTGATATCAGTAGTTTGTAAAGGATATCCAGAAAAATACTTGATTTCTGATATCTCTTTACAAAGTTTCATTTATCCATTTTAAAGCCTTCCTGATATCCGTAGCTTTTCAGAGCGATATCCGTAAACCTGGCTACTTACGTCGCGCGACATAATAAGCCCCGTTTCTCCATATGCGATAGAGAAACGCGTTTCTCCCCAGACGCACTCAAAAAATAATTATTATGGGATAAAGTGAGTTCATGGGTTGTGCTAAGCCCAAACTCAGTGAATATGTAAAAATCCAGGTTACCTTATTAACCAAAGAGGTGTTCTAATGTGAAATCATCTTGCGATGCGATTTTCTTTGTAAATGTTATATTTTTAAATATAACACTTTTTAAAAAAAAAATGCAATTTCATCACATGGCATCGTAAGACGATTTGACAGGAGTTTTTGTCTCAACCAAATTGTTATACCTCAAAAAAAAAAAAAAAAAAATGTAGACGCAATATCATAGTCAAAAGGCTTACTTTATGGAGCAGAAATGTAAGACATCAGTATTTCGCGCCGTATAAGCTGGGAACAATATATTGTACACTAAATTACTCAACTTGATATTATTATTATTTAAAAAAAAAAACATTTTTACTTCTTCGAATTTTGTGTATTACATTGTGTACATTTGATTACCGAACTGTATTTTTCGGTTGCTTCTTCCCTCGCTGTATTTTATTTTTTAAAATAATACTAGGGGCAAAAAATAGTAACAAAAAACTTGTTTACAAAATCTTAGGTGTAATAATTTTATTGATGTTTTTAATTATAGTGTAGCATGTTCACTATCGATAAAACCAATAAAATATCGTCAACTTATTTTGTAAATAAGATTTTGTGACTGCTAGCATTTGCTTTTATTTTTTTCTCCGGTAAAGTATTTATGAAGTGTGAGTTTAAACTAAGGTAAAGGTTTCAATGTAGATATAGCATTAAAATTGATCATTAATTGGTACATAGCTTGGCACATGAAGCAATAACTTCTCTTGCTCTACATATATTTATCATCCCATCCTTTTCTCCATGCTCTTTTTTCTTTTTTTCTTCTTCTTTTTTTTTTTAATTTATAGTTTACTATTAACAATTTCTTATTCGTAATACTTTTCCTTTTGTGTTGCCCTTTTTTTTCATGTAATTTGATTTGGCTGAGCTAGTCCCTCCGTTCTTTCGAATGAAATAACTGTCACTTTTTAACTAAATATTTGATCTAAAATAATTACTCCCTCCGTCCCGCATCAGCGCTTAAATCTTTCCTTTTGTGACGTTGGCATCAAGAGTTTATTTCCAAAAAAGGCAAGTTTTTGAATATATTAATACCCTTATCATCTTCATATATTTACAAAAAAACCATTCATTATATCCTTATACATTCTCTCTCCTATTTCCTACCACACATTTAACTACTATTCCTCCCACTCATTCTCTCTCCTATTAAATATTTTTAACTTTTACATTCTGATGACGCCACAGCTTTTCGGGGTCAGGAGCGGTTCAAGGATATCTGGCTAGGATATATTTGGTGGTTTTGTGTACCTAGATCACAACACAAACAAGCACCGTTAAGGTCAAAGTTGGACGTTACTCCAACTCAGGCCCTCGGGTGTGAGAGTAAGAATACTGAGTAATAAGGCTTTGAATACCTTTGGAGTGTGTGTGTTTAGGTTTAGAGAGTAAAAGAGCTTACTCAATTGTATATGGAACTTACCTTGCCCAAGGGGGTAAAGGCCTTCTATTTATAGGCAATGCAATGGTGCTTGTTGAGGTAAGCAATGAGATCACCCTGTGGGGCACTTTGGTATTTGACCAGCCTACACGTGTCCGCAGCCTAATTGGTCCCGTCGGTGAGGGAACATTGACCGTCTGTGGACATGGCCGAAAGTGACATGAGCCGCGTAGCCTGGCTTATTGCATTAAATGGAATAGTAGGCGCGGACCGAGCCGTATTAAATGCGTGATGGGGAGCCGGCAGCGGCCTGTGAGCGCAAGCTAACTTGCTCGCAAGGCTTGACATTAACCGGAAGCGCAGATGTGCCCGCGGTCAACGCTGTGCCGCAGTCAAAGATATATGGACACGAGCACGGTTGATGCGGCATGACTCATGCGGGCACGTATCCAAATGGCCAGGTGGTTCCAAGGGTCCTCGACGGGGACGAACCGAGGAGGGACACGGCTCTTGACCACAAGGGCCTATTTGTCCGCGGTCTTCCTCCAGCCGGTCTAGGAACCGCTACGTCACCGGTTCCTTGGACTAGACCGAGCGCGGGCCCGGCCCATGATCCGGCTCATCAATGGCCCCTAGCTCCAAGTGTGATTATTTATGGTCCGAGTGAGGAGCTACTGAAGCTCTGGCCGCCCTCACCGCTCCTCGCGCGAGCACCAGTGTTAGCGTTTTCCTTGCTTGTTGCTTGGCCCATGGGCGAGGAACGTTCGGGAGGCACCGGTGAGCGACACGTAGTCCCTTGCGTGGCGTGCCTCCCGGTTAACGGGTGGGCCCTCGCGTATGAAAAGACGGGTTAGTGGTACGTCGTGGGTACGTGTCGCCCATCCAAGGGGGTAATAAATGCACAAGGTATTTAATTTTTCGAATTTTCAAACGTTGGAAACGGTTCATGGTCCGAGGTTGGATTTGTGGGCTAATTAATACGGGTTAACTGTTAACCCGTATAGTAGGCCTTATAAATACCAAACCCTTAAACCTCAAACCCTTTTTACCGTTTCCAAATCTTCAGAGAGCTTTTGAGAGAGAAATCTTGCTGCGAATTCTTGTGCAACCGTTCTCCGAATCCACCACTCAATCTTTCTTCTCGTAAGTAATTGGGTGTTTTCTTCCTCATCTCCTTCTGTTTTTCTTTTCTTGGTTTCTGAATAAAATGACCACTCGAGAGCCTGGACCCCGCCGTCCCATAGAATTAGGAGATGGGAGCACTCCCGATCTGTTGCGCTTGTAAACGGACGGGGGGATATTTAGGAAGGTAGGCCATGGGTGGCTTAGATTATCCCTCGAGTGCTTCCAAGATTTCGCGAAAAATCCCACTGGGGCCTTTTGTCCCACCCCTGGTTGTGGGAGGCCAAGGATAAAAGGGTAAAAGGAACGGTGATGTTTTGGTGTTCGGGGATACCGAGGGCCGAGAAATTTTGTGATGGGGGTTTTGTGCGGGTTTTCCGCGAGAGAGGCTCGGCTCAACGCCATTGAACTAGCGAGGAGAGCGATTCGCGTCCCCGAAGTAGTTTCAGGATCGGGAAAAGTGCGAATCGATGGATCCCGAACAAACCAGCCGCGCGGGCACCGGCACGTACTTGAATGACCACTTTAGATGTTCTCGCCCATAAGGACTATCTTTCCCCCGTCAGGCCCGCGGCCCCTGTGGCGAGGAAAATTGAGCTGAGCAGCAGCGAGGAACTGGAGCCTCTGAACTTTGAGACTACTGGATCCGGTGAGGGTGAATCGGAGATGGCCCCTGCCCGTGGTGACCCCACCGGTCTCTTTGGCTCCTCGAGCTCTGAGACCGAAGAAGATGACCAAGGAGAGGGGGATAGGAGGGCAGCGGGGACCTCCAAGAAGGCCGCCGAGACCACCAATATAGTGGATGCCTTCGAGAGCTTCCGACTCCGAGGAGCGAGGAGGAGGAAGTGATTGTGGTCCCCCGCCCGAAACAAAGGCAAGAGGCCGCCTAGGGAGGTGAATCCGGCCGTGGCCGTAAGAAGGCCAAGGAGGTGGCCACCATTGATTGGGAGGAGGACATATACGAAGTGTATAATGTGGACCGCAACGCCTACCGTGTCCGCACCTTAGACATATTCATCTCAAGGACAAGGACAAACCGCGGCCGAGACATTCTTGCCGATGTCCGCGAGGACAATAGGGCCTGCATTTTTTATGGAGCCCAGTTTGAGAACGGATTGAGGCTGCCCCTGGACCCCTTCTTCTATTTCTTTCTGGAGTTTAATTCCTGCCTGCCCATACACCTGACTCCCAATGCCATCCGGGCTATTGTCTCCTTTATCGCGGTCTGCAGATTCCAAGGCTATGAACCTACCCTGGCCGGGCTTTATGCTTACTACCAGAACCCGGATCAGCCGCAATATTTTGAGTTTGAAGGCTAGGAATTATTCTACCCGAACCTTCTCTCCTCCCTCAAATAAATTTGACCAATGGAACCGAGAGGGACATCTTGGTCATCGAGTCTAGGTTTCGATGGCCCTTCTCAAAACCCTCAAATCCAGTCCGATGAAGGTGGCCGCGAGTAGCTATCCGCACCTTCCTCTCGCCGATGCTCTGCTTGGGCTGCGCCTAGAGAAATACCTCGGCCCAAGATTTGGAGAGCTGGGATGAGCCCGTATATGACGTGGGCGCCATAATGAGGATGAGCCCCTACCGATCTACTCTGGGGTGGCTCGCAGGAGGACGCCCACATGCCCCCTGCAGTAGTAATAGAGCCTCGCCCGCGACCACGATTGGCGGGTGCACGAACATTACCAGTTCGAGGCGGCCGTAAGACTCGTATGCCGGGCGCCGAGTGCGATCCCCCCGAAATAATTGGTCTCTGCTTCCACTATGAAACTGTTTGCCAATTTACTTTGCTTTTGATTTTTAGCGCTTTGCTAACCATTTTTCTTTCCCTCCGTGAGTAGATCCGGACTGTACTGACTTCTCGATGGCTCCTCCCACTAAGCGCCGCTCAACCGAAGGCCAAGAACATGAAGGCCCAACAAAGAAGCTGCCCTGAAGAGGCGGGAATGAGATGGGAGGGTTCCCACAAAAGACAAGACCGTGCCGGTTGCGAGCGGGAAAGCTGGGATACTCGCTCGCTCCAGAATCATTCTCAAAACGGGAACTGCCTCCGCCTCCCCAGGGGTCCTCCACCACCGCTTGTCCGGGCGTCATCTCCTGGCCGCACTATTGCCTCCGGGCATAATCAGGAGCAATCCAAGAAGAGACCTGAGAGAGATGCGGATCTGGCGCACAGGGAGAGGTCTTCGAAGACCCAGAAGGTGGGGGATACTCCTAGCCGTAGCCCTCCAACTGCTGCCACTACCTCAACCACTGCTCCCTCCGCCGCGGGGACAATCTGCTCGGTGGCTTATCCGATTTCCTCCTTGGCCACCCGCGAGGAGGCATGGGAGAAAAGGAAGCGGTGGGGACGTGCCCGCCATTGCGGGGTGGACTCGTATGCCCTGTCTGCCCAAAATTCTGTTTGTGGGCATTGGGCCGATCAACCGGCTCTTTGCCCACGACTTCTACCACCGGTGGCCGAGAAGGAGAACGCATCGCCCACGATGGGGGACATTGGGGTTGCCCTTACCGAGGTAGTGGACCTTTCTTCCGGCTCCCTCACTTAGCCTTTGAATTTCCACCTAATTCGACCTTCTTCCTCGCAGTGGGCAACAAGGCCATGCGGCTCCGGAGACTTGTGGACACTGCTCGCCGAGCTAGACGGCAACACCAAGGACTCCGCGGCAAACTCCCGCGAACCGGAGCAGCCTGTGAGAAGGTGGGTACTGGAGCTCCCTCCTGGATGCCAAGGAGAAGGAATTCGCGACCGTGGAGTCCGATGCGAAGGGCTTCCGGGAGCGGGTTACCGAGTGGAGCAGAGCCTAGAAAAGGCAAAGTGGTCGGCGGAATGAGCTCCGCGGGCACAAGACCAAGCCGGAGCAAAGAAATGAAGAGCTCGCAACAAACGGGAGCTGCGGAGGAGTCGGTCAAACTCACTGGAGGCTAAGGCCGATGAGCTCTCCGAGAAACTGCTACCCTTACGCAGTTTGAGCCGAGAGGGAGAGGATGTTGGCCGAGGCTCGCGAGGAAGTCAGTAGGAGTATAAGAACTCGACCGGCTCACCGCGGAAAGGTTTGGCCCGGATGAGGCGGGTGTGGGACACGTATCCGAACCGCGGCCACGGGCATGTTCTCCGTGGGCAAAGCAGCTTGGCCGTAATTGGCTCACCGGTTGCTACCGATACGGAGTGTGTGCCGGGCATGCGCTAGTAGTTCCTCTGTCCGAGGAAGAGGTCGGGTTGGATCTCTCTGCAGCCGCCTCTCTGCGCCCGGTGGCGAAGCGCCCTCGGACCGATCTCCGAACCGGATGCTCTGCGCTTCGGGGGACAACCCTTTATCCTTTCGGGATGCCCCCGGCTCGGGTTCTTCCAGGGGGCGCCCCTTGGAGATCTATTCCTCGGCGGCCGGCCTCCAGCCTCCACTCCGCCGAACAACAAGCCGCTCCTACCACCGAGGTGACTCGGAGACCCAACTGCTTCCCCCTAACTCCGGACTCCGGCGGGCATGGGGGCGCGGCACCGAGGAGCCCAAGGAGAATGCTCCCTTAGTATAGGATTTTTGTTTTTTCTTTGTAATAGTTTAGGACCCTTTGTAATAATAGTGTAGAACTTGTAAATACTTTCTTAATATAAATAGAAGCATTTTTCCCAACTTGGCTCCTTTATTTTTATCTTAATTGCTCGTCTCGTAGGCTATTTTGAGTAGTTTGGCAATCTTCGAGCATCTTAACACTTGCATTCTTGCCTTATCACTTTTTCCAATCGTTTTTGACTTGCAATTAACTTTATACTCTCCTTCCGCGCCAGCCTTAGTAGGCCCTCTCGCCCGCATTTTTTGAGTTTTCCTAACTCTTTATTCAAAACCCTTAGGTTTTTGTGAGAGTCACCTTATTCTTCTATGATCGCGTTTGTTTAGCCTTGTGGCGAAGTTGTGGGTCTTGACCCCAGCTTGTCTATTCAAGCTTTGTTAAACTAGTTTGATCACTCTCATCCATTTACACTTATTCCCCTTGCGAGCCGCGGTGTAAGTCAAAAGTAGCCAAGGCAAGCATACTTTCATAGGGCATGTAGAAGGTGGCCGTGAGGCTATTGTCCGCGCAATGTAAAGGTAGGAGCATATTTTAGCATAGAGGCCCTTTAACCCCGGCATCTCGTATCCCCTTATTGGAGGTTCTCACTTATTTGACCCTTTATTCAAAACTCCCTAAGGTTTTTCGTGAGGGTCTCGTGGCGATCTCGGTGAACGGGCTTATATGTAGGCCTTTGTCACATACAGCATGCGAGTAACGGCCCTAACGAGGTCCTTCGCGCAATTAGCGGGTCCGACTTTCGTGTCATTGTCCCCACTAGAGTCCGTAGGCACGGGCATCATGGCCTTTGTACCTACGTTCATCTATATCCACTTATTCTTGGTGGGTGTTACGCGGGCAGAGAGATTCCTCCCCGCGATCATAAGACGGATCGTAATGGATCTTTGTACATATATAGGCATGCGGATCCTTAGATCTTTGCGCATCGTTAGCAGGGAGCTCATATGTTGGCTCTTGAACTCACCGGCATCCGCACGCGGGCATCCACCTTAGCTTTTGAGGCCGGTGGGAATTGATTTTGCATCAAAATATGATGATAACTTCTCCCTTATATATATATAGTCTATACTCCTTTCAAAAATTACAAAGACTTCAAAAGAAGTATCTCTTAAGGTGGTCGCTATTCCAGAGTGCTTAAGCTCTTCTCCCTCTTTTGGTCGCAACATATAGGTGCCCTCTTTGACTATCTTTGTGACCTCATATGGACCTTCCCATTTCGGGGACAAACTTGTTGAAACTGTGTTGGGTCCTCGACTTCTACGCTTCGAGTACCTGGGCCTCCAACCGAAAAACTCCTCTTATTTACTCTTTTATCATGATGCTTCTTCGCTGTTTGTAGTTCACCATTTTTTCGTGTGCCCGCATTCTCTTTCCTTCGAGATCGTCCAGGTCACACCTTCGCTTTGCCTCGTTTTGAGACTCGTCGAAGTATGTGACTCGTACGAGGGTAGGGCTACCTCCACCGGAGCCATTGCCTCCGACCCATACGTGAGCGAGAAGGGAGTTTCTCCCGTTGAATTTCTTATCGTGGTGCGGACAACCCACAATGCGATCTCGGAGCTCGTCCAACCAACGTCCTCCTCTTCCTTCCAAATTTTTCTTTAAGGCGCTTAGGACTAGCTTGTTTCGCAGCCTCGCCTTGACCATTTCCCCGAGGATAGGCAACTCATGACTTACGGTGTTGCACCTTCATTCTCACACATTCAGAAGGTGAATTTTGCGGAGAATTGGGTGCCATTATCTCAAATTATTGCTCGGGGAACCCCAAATCGACAATAGATGTGGTCGTGGACAAAACTGGATAGTGTTATCCTCGGAAATAGTGGCCAAGCCCTTTGCTTCCGTCCACTTGGTGAAATAATCCACGGCCACCACAAAGATACTTGATGCCTTCCTCTAGCTTGGAAATGGTCCAATAAGATCTATCCCCCACGTATCAAACGGCCACGATGGTACTACCAAAGTCTCGGCTCGTTGATGGTAGTCTAGGGATGTCCGCAAATCTCTCGGCACTTATCACATTTTCTAACATACTCCTGCGCATCCCTTCTCATTGTGGGCCAAAAGAATCCTTGGAATTTGATCTTGCTCGAGAGGGTGCGAGCACTGGATGTCCGCCACAAACTCCTTCATGAACCTCATAGAGCAAGTTGGTGACCATGTGAGTCTTAACACATCTTAGTAAAGGCTTGGTGAATGATCGCCGAAAAGCACCCCATCGAGGACGAGGTATTTCGCGGACACCGTTCGATGGCTCTAGCCTTTACCGGATCCTCGGGGAGGGTTTGCTTCTCGATGTAATCCTTCATTTCATCCACCCAAATCCCTTACTTGATCCTCAATATTGTTTATCTGTATTCGATCTATAGCAGTGTCTCTCCGTGAATTCAATCCGGCAATTTGTCTCCAACTCACCAATTTCTTGCTCTGCTATTCTTGAGAGGAGGTCACTTTCACATTGTCCTCTCTCATGACTTGGTTCAAATTTCATAGTAAGTGAAATTTTTGATGAGGGTTTTATGCGAGGTCACAAGATCGAGTTAGTACCGGGTTGATAGTATCATACTCCCCCTAATTTGATTAACTATGAGCCGAGAGTCACTATTGATCTCAATATTCGAACTCCCAAGTCTCTTGCCGCTCCATGCCTCGCTATGATCGCTTCATATTCACCGATTGTTTGATGCCTCGAACTTGAACCTCAAGGCCCTCATGAATTTCTCTCATCAGGGTGCAATCGAAGTATGCCCGCTCCACTCGATTAACTTGCTCGCGGAGCCGTCCACATATAAAGTCCACACTCTTTCCGGACGCTCCCTTGGTTGAACAATTCTCGTGCTCGGGTTTTTGGGTCATCTTCGATTCTGCTCGCTTTCTTTTCCGAGGTCGCCGTCCGCCAAATTTGAATGATGATTCTACTACAAAATCAACTAAGGCTGCGCTTTGATTGTCTTTCTCGGGAGTAGGTGATCCGGAACTCGGTGAGTTCTATAGACCAAGCTAGCATTCTCCCCGAGGACTCGTTTGTGTAAAACCTTTCTAAGCGGGGCCTCGCTAGTACGGTTATAGGATGTGCGTAAAAGTAGGCTCTTAATTTTCGAGCGCATACAAGCAAGGCGTAAGCTAACTTTTCTATATTAAGATAACGCCCTTCTACGGCGGACAGTGCCTTACTTACATAATAAACTGGTTTTTGGGAGTTATTCTCCTCCCTTACAAGAACAACTCAAGCACGCTGCATCAAGAATCCGCTAAATACGTAAAAGCTCTTCTCCGGCACCGGCCGCCGAGTAGAGGTGGTCGCCCGAGGTATGTCTTGACTTCTTCAAAGCCCGATGGCACTCGTGCTCCATGTAAATTCATCGCCTCTCTTCCCCCTTAAGAGTTTTGAAGAAGGAGGCATCTCTCGCCGACCGCGAGATGAAGCGGCCAAGTGCGGTGATGCGACCATTGAGTTTTTGTACATCCTTCACGCAGTAAGGTTTCATGTCTAATAGGGCCCTGGATTTTTCCTCGGGATTAGCCTCTATCCCTCTTTGGTTGACCATGAACCGAGGAACTTGCCCGCCTTGACCCCGAAAGCGCACTTAAGGGGGTTTAGCTTCATGCTATTATGGCGCAAGTTTTTGAAGGTTTCCTCCACATCGAGCTCGTGGGAGTTTTCCTTAGTTTTTATGACCATGTCGTCAATGTAGGCCTCCAGATTACGCCTAGTTGGTTTTTAAAGACCAGATTGACCATGCGCTCGGATATGTGGCTCCCGCATTTTTAACCCGGGCGGCATCATAGAATAGCTAGGCAAAGATGTCTCGCCCTCGCAAAGAATGAAGGCTACAGAGCGGACATCTTCGGGGAGCCATCTCGGATCTCGTGGTAGCCGGAGTAGGCATCAATGAAGCTTAGAACTCGTGTCCGGCCATAGAATCCACCAACTGCCTATGCGAGGAAGAGGGAAGCAATCTGGGGCACGCTTTGTTGAGATCGGTGAAATCAACGCACATCCTCCATTTGCCATCGATTTCTTAACCATGACCACATTGGCCACTCACTTGGGGTAGGAGATCTCCTTTATTATCCCCGCTTTTAGCAACTTTTCCACCTCTTCCTTGATGGCAATCTCTTTCTCCTGGGAGAAATATCCGGATTTCTCGGTGAATGTTTTGAAGGAGGGTCATCGTTGATTTTATGGAGGGATCACGTCCTCGCCGATGCCTTGCATATCTTCCACCCTCCAAGCGAACACATCGCAATTTGCTCTAAGGAACTCAATAAGTATCCTTCTTTCCTCGCTCGCGAATTTCCACTCTACCTTAACTCAGTTTGCTCGGGGAAGTGGGGATTGATTACCACCTCCTCGAGCTCGTCGTTAGGTTGAAGGTCGCCGATTTCACGATTGTGCAGGAATCAATGACAATAGTTGGGGGTTGGACTCGAGCTTCGGTCGTTGGCATCGTTGCCATTGAATATACGATTTCACGGTCAATTTCCCCCTCTATTCCTCGATCAATATATCCTCCCTCAACAGGGGGCTGACCCGCTTTGATTTTCTCGCTTCATTTTGAGCTCCACCTTTGTGGAATGGAAAGAAAGCATGCCAATTAGTACGGGTGGCGGCGGGAGTGCAAGGGCTTTCCCTTCTTTGACTTGTCCTCGCCTCTTTCCCTCTATATTTTTGTCCTCGCCATCTATCTCATGCGTGATGTGCCGGCCTTCTCGCTCTTTCCTTTTTCCTCCAAAGGCTCGGAGGAATCTCCCGGGCTGGTTCTTGATGGTAGCAACCCCGCCCGGGTGTTAAATTTCACCCTTTGGTGGGGACTGACGCAACTATTCCCAATTCGGCCTCGAGCGCTTACACCGAGAATGGCATTGTATTGGGAAGGAAGATCGACCACCATGAAAGTTATCTTGGCCGTCTTCGCATGGGTTTTTCTCCAATAGCTACGTCAAACACAATCGTCCCCTTTACCCTTACAGCGTGGTTTGTGAAGCCTTCGAGCATGCCCGCATATGGAGTGAGATGTGCTTCCGTCATTCTCATTCCAATCAAAGTATGGTAGTAAAGTATGTCGCGGGCGACTCCAAAGAGATCTACCAACACACTCGGCCCTATGTTTGCCGGTTGATTCTCATTCGAGGGTGAGTGGTCAGGTGGAATGAAAAAGGGTGGAGGCAAGTTCACTCCTTTTGAACCCAATTTCGCTCTTCCTCCGGGGGCCGGGCGGGGATGGAGAAAACCTTCTTCTAATGTCCGAATTTGGAGAGACAATCGCCTACTAGCGGGAGGTTCCTCCCCAATGAAATTAATGTCATAGTCCCCAAAATCGTCATCATTATTATCTCTTTCATTCCCTCGTCTCGGTCCCCGCGTGTGTCGTGCCCACGCTGATCATTGTTATTGGGGGCGATTGTTTCCTTAACCCACTTGGTTAGCTCCCGTTATTAATTTTTCTCACTGGATTACTCGCCCCACTGAAACAATCCTCGCCTCCGTGCCCGCGGTCGTTGTGAAACTCACGTAATTTAAGTCTACTCCTCTCATTTGGCTTTCGGCATGGGGAGGAGGAGGAAAGTCTCGAGGCTCTCATGATCACCACCCTCGGGTCGGTGAGCTCAGTAAACCGTTTCGGCCACGGCCTTTTTGAGCCTTTCGATCCCCGGCCTACTGTTTTTGCCCCGATTATTGGCCCGAGCGGGCTCGGGTGGTCTCCTGGACTTGGCTTATCCTTTCTTTCGCAGAAGCTCGTGGTGCGGGCACACTAGGCTCTTCGGCGGAGGCAATGGCCGAGGCCCTTTCATACATTTCCTCCATCGATTTAGGTTTGCCGGAGGCAAAATTCATTTTGAGGAAGGAGTTACCGAGGCCGCCTTCAAAACATAGTCTCGATGTCCCCTCGTCTAGGTCCACAATCTCCTCGCCACCTTCCCGAACCGGGATATATAATCTTTTGTAGGCTCATTTGGTGCCTCGCTGACACGGACAAGATCTGTTCTTTGGTCTAGCGGGCACACTCGCTCCGGCAAAGGCATTGAGGAAGAGGACTCTAAACTGACCGAATGACTCGGATACACCGGTTTGAGGGCTAGCATCCAAGATAGGGCCTCGCTGTTGAAGGTCGCAGCCTAAAGCTTTGCACATCACCGACTCATCCGCGTGAGAATAAAGCCATCTCGGCCCTCAAATCTTCCCATATGACTCTTCGCATTTTTGGATCCGTCATAGGTGTCCATCTCGGGGGGTTTCGCCCTTCTCGGGATGGGTGCCCGCGCAATTTTATCGCCGAAGGCGTCCATAGTGCGGCCACACTTCGGGCAGCCTTCCGATGGGTTTCCCACATCTTCTCGCATGAATTCCACAAACTCGGGGTTCGATCATCAACCTTTTGCTTTTAGCTCGTGGAGTCACGGCCTCTCTCTTCGTCTGAGCCAAGGGTCCGGCTGACTTCGCACGGTGATTTGATCGTGCCTCTTCCCCCCTTTCCTCGCTATCATCTACATGCACCACGCTCCGTCCGGCCGGCCTGTCCGCGCCATGGCCGGGTCAACCGGCTTGCCCCCTACGCCACTAGCAAGCGAGTGTGCGGGAGCTCGCTGGGAGAACCTTTGTGACCCTTGAGGGAACCGTAGCCCTCCATTGGCCTCTATTTCAAATATTTCCATCTCCGCGTCGTTGATGGCTACGGCTTCCGCGACCGCTTTGGATTTGGAGGCTAGGATTTCCTTCCTTCTCGTGATCCGCTCGGGGAAAGTGGGGTGGTCGATTGGTGTTTTTATGCGAGCTTGGGAGTTTTTGGGCTAGTGTTTAGTAGGGCTTTGGGCTTTCTCAAGCACGGGCTTCCTCGGTTAACCGGTGGAGAACTCGTTGAGCCGGGGATTTTTGAGGCCGAGAATGGGCCCCCATTCTCGTTGAAGACAGAGTTGGTTTGCCTTTCCCTATTGTTATTGGAGGGTTCGGCTTGGTTTTCCTCCTCTATAGTTAAATGACCAAAGATTTTTAGAATTTGAGACATGTCACGAAAAGGTGAAAATAATCAAAGAAGTGTCTTTTGACGCCATTGTTTAGACTACGTGGTGTGTCCGAAACAAAAGTTTTAAATGGAAAACTTAGTGACGCAAAATAGAAGAGCCTTTCTAAGCATCGAATTTGTTTAGGACACGTGAGGTGCCTTGAAAACAAAAGATTTTTGACGAGAAACGAAAGAAAGTCGACTTCCCGCAATGGAACCACCGATGACGCCACAGCCTTTTCTGGGGTCGGGAGCGGTTCAAGGATATCCGGCTAGGATATATTTGGTGGTTTTGTGTACCTAGATCACAACACAAACAAGCACCGTTAAGGTCAAAGTTGGACGTTACCTCCAACTCGAGGCCCTCGGGTGTGAGAGTAAGAATACCGAGTAATAAGGCTTTGAATACCTTTGGAGGTGTGTGTTTAGGTTTAGAGAGTAAAAGAGCTTACTCAATCGTATATGGAACTTACCTTGCCCAAGGGGGTAAAGGCCTTCTATTTATAGTGCAATGCAACGGTGCTTGTTGAGGTAAGCACGAGATCAAAATTCTGGGGGCACTTTGGTATTTCGACCGCCATTCACGTGTCCGCAGCCTAATTGGTCCCGTCGTGGAGGGAACATCGACTCGTCCAGGACATGGCCGAAAGTGACATGAGCCGTGTAGCCGCTTATCGCATTAAATGGAATAAGTAGGCGCCTGGGACCGAGCCGTATTAAATGCGTGATGGGGGAGCCGCAGCTGAAGGCTCGTCGTCGAGCGTAAGCTAACTTGCTCAAGAAGGCTTCGACATTAACCGGGAAGAAGATGTGCCCGCGGTCAACGTTGTGCCCGCAGCCAAAGATATATGACGCGAGCACGGTTGATGCGTGCATGACTCATGCGGGCACGTATCCAGCCGAAAGGTGGTTCCAAGTGGTCTCGACGGGGACGAACCGAGGAGGGACACGGTCTTGACCACAAGGGCCTATTTGTCCGCGGTCTTCCCTCCAGCGGTCTAGGAACTGCTACGTCACTGGTTCCTTGGACTAGACCGAGCGCGGGCCCGGTCCAGTAGATCCGGGCTCATCACATTCTCTCTCCTATTCCCTACCACACATTTAACTTTTACATTATCTCTCATATTTCCTACCACACAATTAATTACTATTCCCTATCTCACATTTAACTTTTATTCATTTTTTAAAAAATTTCTTAAGAAGCGTGAAATCCCCCTCATATACCCTTGGTCTGGGACGGAGGGAGTATTGTTTTTGACGTCAAAATCATTCAAATTTATAATATTTTTTGAAACTTGTTTTGCTTTATTAATTGGTTTGTAGTGTGAAATAATGTAAAAGAGAGAAATAATAAATAAGGACAATCTTGATACTTTCATCATTAAATTAAGATAATAATTACTTTTCTTAAAATTTATGAAAAATTTAAAAGTGACAATTATTTTGAACGTAACAAATGGCTTATAAGAGCTTTTATCTCTAAGAAGCATTAGAAATATTGGATACTAGGGAATTTTTTCTCAAATAATACTTTTTTAAAATTTTATTTACCAAAATGACTTACTGTTCAAACTTTTTCCCAAAATGTCCCATTTTTTGAAAACTCGCTACACCGTGTAGCGAGTTTATAATTTTTCAATTAAAATCGCTACACGGTGTAGCGATTTTAAATTTACTAATTTTTTTTTAATATTTATGCTTTAAAAAAAAAAAAAAAAAAAAAAAAACCAAATTTGAAATCGCTACAGGGTGTAGCGATTATTTTATAAAATATTCATTGAGACGAATGAAGTAATGCTCATTTATTTGGACAAAAAATGTAGTATTATTTTTTGGTTATTCATTTTGAGTCGAAAGAAATATTTATTTTTGAAATAAAAAATATTTTTTTTATAGAAGTACATTTTTTTAAATATTTATTTGAGATGGAAAAAATAATATTTCTATTTAGTTTTCTTTATTATTTATTAATATATAATTTTTATATTATTATTTTGTAATTTAGAGTCGGAGGAAGTAATTATTATTATTAGTATTGAGGGGCGTGGTGGACTTTGTTGTTGTTTGTTTGGCTCAGGAAGAATTGTGCCAATTTGAAATCGCTATACCCTGTAGCGATTTCAAATTTGTTTTTTTTTTTTTTTTTAAAGCATTAATATTAAATAAAATTTAATAAATTTAAAATCGCTACACCGTGTAGCGATTTTAATTGAAAAATTATAAACTCGCTACACGGTGTAGCGAGTTTTCAAAAAATGGGACATTTTGGAAAAAAGTTTGAACAGTAAGTCATTTTGGTAAATAAAATTTTAAAAAAGTATTATTTGAGAAAAAATTCGATACTAGGGGTGGACATGGTTCGATTCAAACCGCAGTTTGAGATCGAATCGAACCAAACCACGCAGTTTGGTTTGGTTTTTTTCTATAAATGGTTTAGCTTGGTTTGAAAATTTAATAAACCGTGTGGTTCGGTTCAGCTCGCAGTCTGGAACCTCAAAACCGAACCGAACCAAACCGATTCAGACCGAACCGCGGTTTAGAACCGTGAAACCGAACCATGAAATTCTTGGTATAATCTATTTGGTTTGATACTTTTATCTTGCTACTAAGACATTTGACTTTTATTTAATGGTTGAATCTTGAATTTGTAATTTTGTATCTTTATTTTAGACAATGTCTTGTAATTTGTTTTGAGATGGTTTCTTTTGTTGTACTTGTTAGAACAATGAACTTTCAGTTTACTAAAACTCATTCTTATTTGGATAGTAGTATTTGTGTTTTATGTTTAATATATATGATTGCTAGTTTGATAAAAAAAAAATATGTAAAGAGCAACGCTTTTAGTTGGACAGGTTTGTAGTTCAGATAGCGGTCTAGACCGCAGTTCGAATCACGGTTTGAACCGTTTATGAAACCGTGGTTTGAGACCGAACCGAACCAAACCGAGGTGGTTTGGTTTGGTTTGGTTTCAAATTTTCTATGGTTCGATTTGATTTGAGATTTTCCCAAATCGAGTACTAGCAATTTGATTTCCAAATTTCTTCCAAACCAAACCAAACCGAACCATGTCCACCCCTATCGGATACGTCTTCAATTTTAATGGGAAAATCAGGATTCAATTTCTATCAAATTCACTTTTTAGGCTTGTCATCAAGCTTTTGTACTAATCAACATGTTCAACTCTGTCAAATTGATCTCCAACTTCTTCTTTTTTTTTTTTTTTTTCTTTTTTTTTGTATTGTATAACAGTTGTTAAAACACTTATCTCATATCGAAATTTAACTGATCAACTTCAATTTTTTTTATTTTCAGACTATGTAACAGTTATTAACACAATTATCTCATATCGATAATTAACAAGGCTTGCAAACTACCTCTTTCATTGCTAATCAAAAAAATGTTTTAAAAGAAAGTTGTGTTTAAAAGTTCATCCAACAACTATCATCATAAACTGCCAAATAGTCTACTAAACCCTAATTATCATCACAACTTTTTAGTCATTACTCTCTCCCACACTTTATTTCTCCTACCCACTTTTTTATATTCATATTACCTATTTCATTAATATTTTTTCTTAATTTACGTATCAGATCAAAAAATCTAATTTTGAGTGGGACGAGGGAATATGTTTTAATCCCAATTACATTCATAATACAAGAAGATAGTGAAATTATTGAGGTATATGTATTCATGTTACCAAACATATTTAAATTTTATTTATTACAAATATTATTCAAAGTAAAATTGAGTATTTATTTAGAATGAATGGAATAGTATTTTAATATTTGAATATTACTATGGCTTCTCTCCTTTGTTGGAAGTCTTTTGTCTTCTTTCCTTTGTTGGTATCATTTGCCTTTTAAGAGCCTTAGATTAGAATGATGCTAATATTTTTTCTTGGTGTCATGCTTGAGATGTATGGTTGTGCATTTATTATCGACTCAAATGCATCACTTTGTCCTCTTTTCAATGTTAAATTCTTACCTTTCGGGGGTTTAATAAAAGCTTATGTTGAGCCTTGTCCAAATTTTATTTGTAAAAGCATTTGGGCATCACAAGTTATAGTTCGCAAGGACATTCATTGGAGATTTTGTTCGGGTTTGATCATCACTATTCGAGATGTGTTAGACTATTTTTGTGTATATCTTAATTGCAATCATTACAATTTGGACGAATATCTGATAGTTGTAAAGCACCATTTTATTATATTTAATTAATGTAATTATGTGTTATTTGCTTTAAAATAAAATATACTCCATACATCTACCATCATAACTTGAATAATCCTCCAATCACACCACAATGTTATGCTTTTGATGGCACCAAATCCGTATTCTAATAACCCACTTTTTGGAACAATGTAAATTGTTTGTGGGAATTAACAATTAAAGTTTGATAACTTTAGGTATCCAATGACACTATTGTTGACTAAAATAGGTTCCTCAAAACACTAAACTAATACTCAATTCCTTTTTTATAATTTATTCTAAAATTTAATTTATTTTTATATATTTGATATTATTAAAATAATTGTACATTTTTATTGTTGATCATTCCAGAGAACAGAGATACTTTCTCTGTCCCACAATAAAAAAATTATTTTACTTTTTGGTTTTTTAAAGTTTTTAGTTATTTTATTACTTAAAAATGAATAATGAGACCCACTTGTCATTCTTACAACAAAAACCCCTACTTGTTTTCTCTCTCCTACTTTAATTTTTATACTTACAATAAATTTTTTTCCTTGATTTCCGTCGAATTATGAACCTTATCATGGGAGGAGGGTGTATATATATAGTATTATAATATTGATACAACTTAGAGCTAGAAGGCAAAAACAAAAAGGTTGCATGGCTAGCTTGTTGGTTATGATTCTTTTTTATTTTTTATTTTAAATAAAATAAAAAGATTAATAATGATTTGAGTCTTCCAAGTTCCAGGTTGGTCTCCAGAGTTATGCATGCGCACTATCCTTCCACAAATGGAAATAAACAATTAAGTAATTAAATCAAATCCTACAGAGAATGAACATGCTTTTATATGATTATTGATTAATTTTTTGGACTAAAAAAAAACTCCCTATTTTTGTGAGAATTATTAAATTTGCCACCAAGACAAGAAAATTATAGCTATAATTTTAAATTATTTATTATTATCAATAAGGGTACCTGTATGTACTCATTCTGTTCCCCTAACTTTTTATTTATTAAAAAATAATACAGTATTGTTAATAAATTAAAAAAATAATAATAATAAAATCAGTACAATTGGTAGAATGTAATATGTGAATATTTTGACAGACAAAAGATTGAGGAAATAAAAAAAAAAAAGTAAGATTTTTGACAGCTGTGGGATTTGAACCCACGCCCTTTCGGACCAGAGCCTAAATCTGGCGCCTTAGACCACTCGGCCAAACTGTCTTGATGATTAGGTGAGATGATATTAATATATTATACTTATTTTTAGAATATTTACTATTTTGTACACTATTCAAATATTATAAGTATCTAAATTTTGACATTTATTTATTTTGAGATAAATCAAAATGAAAAGTGGAACATTTATTTCGGAATGGAGTGTAAAACCCACCAATTTATTTTAGAATTAAGGGTTTAGCCAACCCTAAATTATTTTGGGACTAAGGGTTTGTATGTTGTTGTAGGGTTAATTCAAGCTGAATATATACAAATTTATAATCATAATTAAATGTATACAATGTGAAGAAAAATAGTGATTAGTGAAATATGACCACCTCTAGATTGGGGTCTGAAATTAACTCCAATTCCATAAATGACTTAAGAAAAGTTTGCTGGTAAACAACAGTAACATGCACCAAAACCAGGAGACTTTGCAGGGGAGGTAAAAATTCAGGAGTCTGATGTATGAATGGAAATGCACCTTGGCCAGCACCGTGACTGTGACTGTGACTGTGACTGTGAGCGAGTACAACATTTTTTAGGCTTGCAAGATGAGAAAAAGTCAGGGTCCTGCCTGAAAGACTCTGCAAAGCTCTCCAGAAGTGCAAGAATCTCATCGAAAAAGGGTCTCTTATCAGGATTGCTTGACCAACATCGATTGATGAGGTGGCAAAATGCCATTGGACATGTAGGAGGCAACGGCGGTCTTGCATTCTGTAGAAAGAAGCATACATGTGTGAGAAACTAATAAAGAAAGAAAGTTTATAAAAGAAGCTTATATTATCATCTTAACCTACACAAAGATCTACCAATACAGAACTAGACCAATCTCACAATTAGTGCTCAGTTACTTTGGACATTTGTCAAAGCGAGCGAATCAACAAAGGGTAAAAAACATTTGCTTGGATAGCTGTACAGTTGTTTGAAGGGACGGAGCCACCCGAAATGAATATTATGGAAGAACAAACCTGCATTTGACTAAGGACCTAAAACCAGATTTATACATAGATAAACAAGAATTGAGCCACACACTCTGAAGAGAATCATTTGGGCCATTCTACTTTTAGTAGAAGACAAAACTAAACCAACATCAATGGAATAAAACAATATAGTGAGGACGTTTCCGTTAAATACACTAGTTGAGAGGAGCTCAAAGTTCTTAAGATTTGTTTTCAAGTCTTGCTTCGTTCAGATATGTAATGGGCTTCCCACATCTGAATTTACAAAAATACAAACCGTCTTAATTTTGATTAGAAATACATATTGACCCAATCATACATCATTAACTGTGATACCTACATAGTCATATTTTTTAGATACTCAAATACTTTTGTGTTTTAGTCTATACTAAAACATTAGTAAAGAGAGGAAAAGAAAGGTAGAATCATCGACAAAACTGTGGGGTAGTGGTAGTTTAATGAAGGTTTGCATATAATGAAATTACAAGTCATTATTTTTCTAAGGTTCAAATTATGGAACACCCACCGTAAGGAATAGATATTGGTGGCATGAAGTCCTAATAAGTACTGTACAACATGGTTTCCAGATATTCGAATGCTTCTAATAAATCCTACTACTAACATCATCCTATAAGAAATCCCCTACCGCCTAACAAATCATTCCACATGCTAGCATTTGCTCCAATTTTATTTATCATTTTGCCGAAGTTCCGTTACAAGACTACACTACGCAAGGCATTTAACTTTATTGCAAACTACACCATGCCACATTGTGATCTGAACATTGGTGACTAACTGTTTAGGAGAGTCCCAAGCTTGTCTTCTGTTGAGTACAATGGTACTTGCAGCCAGTGGCAAAGCCAGGAATTTTTGATAAGGGGGTCAAGAGATATTTTTTTTATGATTATAATTGAGGTATCCAATTTTTTTATACAAGGGGGTCTAAATAATAATTTAGTGCAATTTTTTCTTAAAATTATGGGGGTCAAAACGTATATTTTCATCATTTTTAAAAAATTTAAAAGGGTAAAAGTTGACACGTTCCAAATTTGAAGGGGGTCGACCGACCCCCATAGCTTCAATGTGGCTTCGCCACTACTGCTTGCAGCAAACAGCAACAACTACAAACCCTTGGTCCCAAAATATATTGTGGTCGACTAACATGAAACGACATATGAAATTCATTTAACCTCCCAAATAAACTGACGGCTTGCTTGGTTTCAAAAGTGATCATTCCATTCCAATCTATTCGAGCTTCATGAAAATTTACACTAGAATGACATGGAGCAGAATGCCCACTCGGTACTGAACAAGCACTTGGCTTGTTCCAATAAATCATTAGCAATGAAAGAGCCTAGAAAATATAGATGTGCTATTATATGTTTCGTATTTGCAGTAAATTTCCTCTTTATTACGTTCTTCTCTCTGTGGAAGAGTGGAAAGTTGGACATAGGTACAAGAGAGATTTGAGAATCGAAAAGAAAAATCAAATGATTCCACCAAGGCACTTCCATAAGCAAAAGAACCATAATTAAGATATTTTTCATGTCTTGGTGAGATGATTTCCAATGATCTATCCAGCAACCCTCAACCAGTGATTTACGCACATAATTAAATAAAATCAGTAGTATCTTTCTCGAACAAGCAGCAACTATCAATTCTATATTAGCAAATGCTTGTGCTTGTGACTAAATCACATCCAGCAGTTATTCCAGGAGGTGCAATTAAGCACAGAGTTTCTAGTAGCTTTAGGCAATCGTGTTCAAAGAGTCCTTATTTGTCATTTAACTGTTTAGATACACTTTTCCCTTCTCCCCCATCCTCGAGCTCACTCACCATGTGCTTCAAAATCCCTATATTACCGTTTGGCACTTAAAGCATAGAATTCTCATTGTTTACCCAGGGTGGAGATTCATTAATTGCACTAAATATCCATGGCGGCTAATAGAGTCAATTCCACCATAGATCCAAAAGGAAAGAAAAGCCTACTGCACACTAGCTCTTTTACATATATTGGAAGCCTAACCCTTCAAAACACTGACATTAGAGATGTGTATTAATGTCATAATGATTGTGAAAAAGTAGAAGCAAACCAACAAGCAAGTGCTGGACAAGATCTACAATTATTTATTTAGAAGTCACGCATGCAAGTCATTCAAAATCTAGATGCAACCTACCAATATTTTCAAGTGTGAAAGGAAAAACATTTCAAATTGCGGAAGACAAATTAGGCACTTTATTTGCCAAGAAAATTAAAAATTAAATGTGAGCAGATGGATGTACCTTCTGGGACACTGCAAATGCAGCCTGCTCCGGAGTCATGTTGTCAAATGGTGTCAAAGCAGTAAAAAGCTCCCATAGGACGATCCCAAAACTGTAAACATCAACTTTCTTTGTATGGCGTTTCTCTTTGATCATTTCGGGTGCCATCCAACGGTAAGTACCCGTAAATCCCTTTGCACTACCACATTGAGATTCTAAGCAAGAGATACCGAAATCTGCTACCTTTATGGACATATCTTCACCTAGAAATAGATTTTCTGATTTAAGATCTCTGTGAAGTATACCCTGAGAATGAAGATACTTCATTCCCCGTGCAATATCAATTGTCAACTTCAGGATTAGAGTGAGCGGAAGTGAGTACGGCTCTTGCTGATGTAGATACTTCCTCAGGGACCCACCAGCACAATATTCAGTGATGATACAGAATATAGGGGTCTTTTTACATGCTGCAAAAAGCTGCATGAAGAATAGGGAAAATAAATGGTATAACCTAGAGAATGATCTAAATATTATAGGATGAGTTTTAAAAACACACTGAACTCCTATTACGCATCAAGGAGACATGTTTTCCTGTTTTTCTAGCAGTACTATTGTTTACTCTCCTCCCACAAGGTGACATGCCTTTTGAGAAAGTTCAAAGGCTGTCCAGTAGATATAGTTGACTATGAAGTGGCTAACTGTAAAATCATCAAGTTCTCAAAAAGCTTAAGTTGCCAAGTTAGAGCAGAATTTATTGTTTTCTTTTTTGGATTTAGTCGGTAACGTAGTTCATTTTCATATACTCCTTACAAACAACATAATTCTTAAATAATCCTCTAAAAGCTTATGCATACCCACTTCCATGGCCCAATTGACAGTGAACATATGTTTGGGGGGGGGGGTGGTATATATATTGTTGGCATGGATAAATTTTTGAACCATTACAAAAATTACTTGTCTTTGCAAAATACAAAACTTGCAACTGAGGGTGTTTAAAGGGCAAACCCCGGTGCGCCAAGCGGGGCTTGGGAGAGGGAACCATTTGCTAGAGCCTTCCCCTGACAATTGCCAAGAGGCTGTTCGCCAAGGTTCGAACCCGTGACCTTATGGTCACCAAAGGAGCAACTTAACCGTTGCGCCAAGGCTCGCCCTCAACTGAGGGTGTTTAACATAGAAAAATGAAGAAGACAAGATTTTGGTGGTTCACATGTTCAGCAATGGGTTCTCGTCCATGGAGAAGATCGAAATCATAATATTATTGGCTTAGCTCTTATAGCATAGAGGTATGTCATATATAGAAACAACCTAAGCCGTAGAGATATAGATGATAAGACTACATTAGTCTTTACACGTGGATCTCCAACTAATCTACTTCTCGGAAGACTGACTATCATATGTTTTATGTGAAACAACACAAAAAAGAGCATAAATCCTGGAGGAACAATCATCTTTACATGGTGAAAGGGACTTGGATTGGTTTTGCCAACCCAGGAGTTCAGACAAAAGCTTACGTTGAATTCAGTATAAAAGTTTCTCCTTCCATTTCCCTTTCTCATTTTTCGACCTCATTTTGTTGTTTTTGAGAAAAGAGATATCCAAAGGAAAAGACAAACTTCTGTCTGACCTTCATATCATGCTAATAATACAAAATCAAGCAGAATTTATAAGGACTTGATATAAGATGAATAACTTGTCAACAAAAAACACTGAACAGATGAACATCATTAACAAAATATTGCTTAACTCAGAAAACATGATTTATGATTCATTCTAGCATTCTGGCTTGGTCATTACCTATATCTTTTTTCCCCTCCTCGGCTCATCCCTTATCCCAGAAAAAGAAAAAAAAGCAAGTGCTACTAACAATATAAATGGCAACTGCCTGAACTTAGAATATTGTGAATAAACGTTTTGTTGATTTTTAAATGTTAAAAGCAAACTTTTTATTTTTATTTTTTGGTGGGGGTGTGGAGGGGATGGGAACTAACTTGCAAAAGAGCCTTATGAAAGCTAGAATTCAAAAATTACTTTAACTAACATAGTAAAGCAAGGACAAGATGAGATGTTAGTGGCTCACACGTTCAGCCATGAGTTCTTATCCATGGAAGGAGATTAAAATCATTATTATGGCTGAGCTACCTATTGCGACATATAGGCATATAAAGACATAACCTAAGCCATAGAGATAAATATAATAAAGCCACTTTAGTCATTATATGTAGTAACCTACTTCTAAGATAACAAACTATCTCAGTCTTATGTCAAAAGCTGAGAAGAGTGCAAGTCCTAGAAGATAGCTCATTTTTACATAGTGGAAGCGAATTCATTCATCTAACCAGGTAGTTAAGAGAAAGAGAGAGGCTTTAGTTGACTTCAGCATTTATTTTTCTCCTTCCGTCTTTCTCTCTCCAATTTTTATTTGTTGTTTTGATGAATGATTTATATGAAGGCAAAGACAAACTTTAATTTGACTTTCATATCTCGACACGCAAATAATCCAGTATGTCAAGAATAAGTTTTTTAGGACCTTAATCGTATGATCAATATATTTTTTCAACATAAAAGCTAAGCAAGTAAAGACAGTGTTCCCGGAATAGTGATTGAATTTCAGAAAAATTAACTTATAATTCGCTCTAAAATTCTATAGCTTGGTCTCACCTATGTAGGTTAAAAACGCAGGCCAGGTACGAAATCATGTTACTCCAACAGTGTGATGGCTACTGATGGACTCAGAATGTTGTGAAATTGTTGGCAACACACAGCTCTTAACCTGCTGGAGTATAATTCATTGAACTCGGATAGTCTCTTAGTTCGCTTGACCTTAGTTAACCCAAGTGCAATGGTAATAAGCTTATAGAAAGCCAATAGTAAGAGAATTGCATTCAAAAATAAAATTAAAAAATCATGAAACTAAGCTGGTTTATTATATTTCCCGGCCCGATCAAGGACATTTCAAGGTATACAAACAAATAAACTCAAATATTAGCCCCTAGCTATAAGATTTTAGGGTAATATACCCCATCAATTCAAAAGACAAACAGAATCTAAACAATCAAACACAATTAATTCACATGTGACTACTTTAACCATTTTCCATCAAAACAAAATTACCAAAACAGAAACAACGCGAGATCATAACAATGAGAATAATAATAAAAAAAAAAAAAAAAAAAACTGATGCCGGCATAACCAAATCAAATTCTAAGCAAATAACAAAAAAGTACATAAAAAATAAGAGCTTACAGTGATGACATTGGGATGTTGGAGGCGGAAAAGCAAAACAACCTCAGAAATAAACTGCTTTTCCAACCAAGCAGCCAAATCTCCATCTTCCTCAGGATGACTAAGAAGCTTAATTGCCACATCATTCTGTTTGTAAACCCCTTTGTATATCCTACTATGTCTCCCCATAGCAAATTTGTTGCCGATAAACAATTGCGACATATCTGCACTCCATTCTTCTTCTCCTTCCCCTTTTATTTCTCCACCTTTTGAGACCAAATACTTTGACCAAGATTCTGCCCTCTTGTACTCACCAAGTGACCTTCGTCTCTCCAATTTCTTTCCATTGTTCGAAATTTGATTCAACCAGCTAAATTTCTTCATTGATGACCTTGATTCATCAAAAATCCAAATCTAACTAACCAAATGCATATCTCTAAAATCTAAATTATAAAAGAAAAAAAAAAGCAATAATCATTTTTTTTTCTAAATTCGATAAGTTCTCAATCAATAAGTATTTACTATAAAATCAACTACAATCCCGTAATTATGAATAAAACCAGAGAGAGCTTACATCAAAGCGAAATAAATCAGAGTGACAGATTATTATTATTAGGGACTATGCCCGATAAGTTCTAAAAAAGTTTCATAATGCCCGATAAGTTCCTTCCCCATGTTGTATTATGATATTGTATTATGTTTCGAAAATACAACATCAATTAAGGCCATAATACTGCATTCCAGCGGCCGCCGGTGACCGGATTCTGAAGCCCATGGACCGGCGACCAGATTCCGACCTCGGGCGGCCGGATTCCGGCGAAAATTGACCGGAATCCGGCATGCGGCGATAGCAGACGGCGGTGGCGAAGGCGGTGGTGCAGATGCAGTATTATGATTTTAAACTACTGCATAACTAAATGTTGTATTATAATACTTATTATTTTTTTTCCACTACTCACACACACACACATGCACGCACAGAATCGCCTAGGAGATAAATCCTAGGGAGAGAAAGCCTTCCCTACAACCTGAGAACTTATGGGGCATTTTAATACAATGAGGAACTTAGTGGGAAGTGATTTGTTCCAAAAGGAACTTATGGGCAAATTCCCTTATTATTATTATTTATTTTTATTTTACAGAAATATACTAGAGAAAATAAATGCAAATTTGTGTACAGAATGTGAACAGAAATAATCAAGTTGATATCGAGATCTATGTAAGTATATTAAGATAGCTAAATTAGCTAAAGAGGTCGACGGAAAAACAATCAATGGAGATAAACCCCTTGAAAAACGGAGAACGCAGTAATTAACCTGAAGAGCGAGAGAGAGAGGGGAAGTGCTTGATGAGTTGGTGGGTACCCATCAGTCGGTGGAGCTGAGGTGAGTATATAGAGAGAAACTGATTGAGTTGAAATTAGAGCTTGAAGTTCAGAACTGAAGTGTGTGTGACTGTGTGAGAGAGAGGGGTGGGGAAGGGCGGTGGGGTGGTGTTTTGCGGCGGAGCTGGCGGGCGGAGGTGTTAGTGTTGGCTATGAACTCAATCTATATACATTCATAACGTGCGAAGATCCGCTTATTAGGAGACAAACCTGGTATTCCTGATTGTCACGCTGCCCGATTCTCTCCGTAATTTTGCCCTTCTTTTATATTTTTTTTTTTTTATTACCCGGTTTCCTGGGTTTCGTCGGATCAATCCCTGGGAATCTCGATCCCTCGGTATCTGGCGGAGGTAAATCGCGAGATATCCTATGCAGCCAGGGGTGGCACCCTTATACTCCTGGCCCCAAGGGAGCCCTCCTACAAGGCATTTACACTCTTACAACACCAAATGGCTGCTCCAGCTGCTCCTGCCGAGTCAATTACATCACTTTCACAACACCAAATGGCTGCTTCAGTGCTCCTGCCAAGATTTGAACTCTCCACACTGAGGTTGCAAGCCCAGCAGTACTGCTTCCTTAACTGCACGGATGTGCCCCGGGAAGCTCCAAAGGACCCTGAAACCCAAGGTAGAAATTAAACCACAGAGATTCCCCTTGGGGGGAATCGAACCGGTGACCTCCCCTTCGGGAAGCCACCTAGATAAATAAGACTCATTAGTAATATTCATATCAATTTTCTACTTATTTCACTTTGTCTCTTCTATCCATTCATCTATACTCACATCATCACATCTCAGAAATCAGAAACGGATCTACATTATTAGGTGGGGGTGCACCAGCAAAATTTTCATACTAAAGAATTAATTTTGTATTTATGTATTATATATTTTCAATGCATTCGCATAACGGTTATGATATCCAGGAGGTTCAGTTCGTTGAAGAGTAGATAGAAGACATAGTAGTAGGGAGTTTGATTCTCCGCAACAAATTTTTCTTCACATTTAATTTTAATCACACATTTTATTTTATTTCACTTTCAATTTTAAATAATCTCCTAGATTAACTACTTGATAAAATGCGGAACAAACTTTGTGGGAAATCTTTTCTGTGTTTATTCATACTGAGAAGAAAGTATATATACAGTGACTACGAGACATTAGCTCCAAGCTAACGCCTGTAATTGAGGTCCTATTTGAGGGAAACTCCTACAATTAAGCTATTGCCTAAAATGTCTGATGGGAAAGCTAAATATATGCCAAATATAGAGATACAATCATACAGCTAATTAACTATCCATAATACACGCTAACATCCCCCCTCAAGTTGGAGCATGGAGATTCGAAGTGCCCAACTTGCCGAGTAGAAAATCAAATTGTGGCCTTCCAAGTGCTTTAGTAAGGATGTCAGCTAATTGGTGAGAAGAAGGGATGTAATCTGTCATGATATTGTTGCATCGAAGTTCATCACGGACGAAATGACATTCAGTCTCTATATGCTTGGTACGTTCGTGGAACACCGGATTGTGGGCAATATGTAATGCGGACTTGCTATCACAAAAGATACGCATTGGTGCTGGATGAGCAATACCAAGAGAAGACAATAGTCCTTTGAGCCATTTCAGCTCGCAAGTGGTCGCAGCAAGTGAACGATATTCGGCTTCAGCCGAAGAACGAGAGACAGTGGGCTGCTTCTTGGTTTTCCAAGAGATCGGGGAAGCACCAAGAAATACGAAGTAAGCCGTCAAAGAACGTCGAGACAAGGGGCAACTAGCCCAGTCAGCATCGCAATATGCTGTCAACTGTAAAGCAGAATCAGACCTGAGTAAAATGCCTTGGCCAGGATTGGATTTCAAATAGCGAACCACACGCAATGATGCCTCCCAATGAGCAGTGCGAGGCTGGTGCATGAACTGGGCAAGGATGTGGACTGAGTAGGAGAGCTCGGGCCGAGTGATAGTTAAATAGATAAGACGACCAATAAGACGACGATATCGTTCCGGAGATTCCAGTAAATTATCGGCAACTAGAGCCAAATGATGGTTTTGTTCCATAGGTGTGCCAGCGGGCTTGGTGCCAAGTAACCCTGTCTCAGAGAGAATGTCCAGCGTATATTTACGCTGACATAAGAAGATGCCTGTAGAGTTACGTGCCACTTCAAGTCCTAAGAAAAACTTGAGCGGACCAAGATCCTTCATATGAAAACATGTTTGCAAGTAGGCTTTGAACCGACGAATTGCGACCGAATTATTACCACCAATGACTAAATCGTCAACATAAATGAGGATAGTCATATGTACATCACCTTTCGTGAATGTGAATAAAGAATAGTCGGAAGTCGATTGCTGAAAACCATAGCGGGTGAGAGCCGAAGCCAACTTTGCAAACCAGCATCTTGAAGCCTGACGCAAGCCATAAAGGGATCTGCGTAGACGACAAGCCATGCCAACACCGTGCTGCCCAAATCCGGGTGGAAATCTCATATAGACCTCTTCTTCGAGATCCCCATGAAGGAATGCATTATGCACATCCATTTGATGCAACTCCCAGTTCTTCACAGCTGCTACCGCAAGGAAATTACGAACAGTAACCAGTTTAGCTGTAGGTGCAAATGTCTCAGTAAAATCCAAGCCTTCAGTTTGATGATTGCCGAATATCACCAACCGAGCTTTATAACGCTCAATTGAACCATCCGCGTTGTACTTTATTTTGTAAACCCATTTGCTCCCTAGAGCCTTCTTGCCCGTAGGCAAAGGTTCAACAGTCCAAGTTCCATTATTTTCCAATGCTTGGACCTCTTTTGCCATAGCGGAACGCCAATGAGAATGTCGCATGGCTTCAACAAATGTGGAGGGTTCAGTACCTGCAGTGACTGCAGCCAAAAATTTGCGATGCGACAATGAAAACCGATCACAATTCACAAAGTGTGCTATAGGATAGGACGTACCTGAGAATGCAGAAGGAGATGGGTGAACTGGCGAGGGACCGAGGTGCACTGTATGTATAATATGGTCTTTCAATCGGACAGAAGGAAACTTCTCGCGCTGCCCGCGACCAAGAACCGTGGGCGCTGTGGGAAGGTCTGTAACATTCTCGTTAATATCAGCTGAGTCTGGAGGAGTCTCAGGAGCACTATCAATAGTGTGCATCGGGTCAGAAGCAGGCTGCTCTACATGTGTCGAACTGTCCGCATCCGCTTCCTGAATAGGAGGAGGCCAATCGAGATTATCTTGAACCAAATCGAGGATGGTAGAAGGCAAAGAAGCGGAGGACTGATCTGATTGTGAAGACACATGGGCGAATGGAAACTGGTGTTCAATAAAAACCACATCACGTGAAGCAAAGAATTGCCCTGTCTCTAAATCATAAAGACGCCACCCTTTCTTTCCATATGGATAACCGATAAAGACACATCTCCTACTACGACTAGCAAACTTGTCTCTGTCCCGATTCAGGCTTTTCGCATAGCAAAGGCAACCGAAGACACGGAGATGAGTAATAGGAGGAGGCTGGCCATTCTATTGAAACTTGTTATCGGTTGCATGGATATCCCGAGTGGTGGGGCACTGGACATCAGGGACGAGGAAAGGGTCATGGTGCACAACAAGGCAGAGGCAAAGGTGGAACCGCTAGAGTGAATCTTGCTCAGAGTTCTTGAACATTCTGCCACTGCCGCTGTACTTGGGGATGCAGATAAAACAGGAATGGAGAATTTAAGCAATGAAGACTGGGCAACATTGAAGTCCCTTTGGAATTCTCATACAAATACACGGTTGTCCAGTAAGACACAATGGATATTTGATACAGGGGCTACTCATCACATGAGTGGTGCAATTGATTCATTCATTAATTTAAAAGATATTGCTCCATGTCCTGTTTGGATGCCAAATGGAGAACAGGTTCAAGCTACAAAGGAAGGAACGGTGGTTTTAGGGAAATTATGCCTCAGAACCGTTTTGTTTGTACCAAAATTAAATTGCAATCTGATTTCCGTTTCACAATTGGTTCGCGATAAGACCTATATTTTGAAGTTCACTAATAAATTATGTGTTATACAGGACCGCACTTCGAGGATGCTCATTCGCCGAGAGTGCATACGGGGAGATGGCTTTCTTCCCATCCTTCCCGCTGCCAGTCGGAGGCGTTGCCATGAACCCTTAGGAATAATGTTTCGTGTTAGGCTCTGATACCATGATAAAATGCGGAACAAACTTTGTGGGAAATCTTTTCTGTGTTTATTCATACTGAGAAGAAAGTATATATACAGTGACTACGAGACATTAGCTCCAAGCCAACGCCTGTAATTGAGGTCCTATTTGAGGGAAACTCCTACAATTAAGCTATTGCCTAAAATGTCTGATGGGAAAGCTAAATATATGCCAAATATAGAGATACAATCATACAGCTAATTAACTATCCATAATACACGCTAACACTACTTACTTTAATTTATAGTCAATAATAAGTTAATAATGGAGTCTAAAATAATTAAATTAACCATATTTGTTTTCAATATGCTTATTGTCATGGCTAATAATAAAATATGCATCATAGTTTTTTTTTCCCTTTCTTTTTCCTAGTTCACTATATTTCTTTTTATTGAAACATCGAATAATTATATTTTGGTGACGCCAAGGCTTTTGGGGTCTGAATGGTTGATATGATATCTGGCAGGACATATTTTGAGCGTACCTAGAACACAACACAAAGAGAAGCACCATTAAGTTCAAAGTCGGATGTTAATCCAACTCAGGCCCTCGGGTGTGAGGATAAGATATCTAGATGGATATGATAACCTGAGAATAAGATTTTGAATGTCTTTTAGTGTTTGTGTGTTTAGGGTTTGAGTAATATGACTTACAATATCAATTTGGCACTTACCTTGTCCAAGGGGACAAAGATCTTCTATTTATAGGTGATGGGGAGCTGCTTGTTGATGTAAGACATGAGGTCAGCCCTAAGGGGCATCTTAGTCTTTGACCAGATACACGTGTCTGCATCGGATTGACTCTGTCAGTAAAGAAAGATTCAGTGTCAGAGGGAATGTCGCTGATAGGGACGGAAGCCGTGTATTTGGGAGAGTTGGCGCGGCGCATTAATGACAATAGTAGGCGCCTGACTGAGCCGCATTCAATGCGATGGAAATAAGTCGGCTTACTGTGTCAGTGCATATATAGGAACCTTGCAGCGTAAGCTTTGGCTTTAATCGGGAGTCTGGTGAGATAACCGGGAGTCTGGTATGAGACCGCAGTCAACATCTTTGGCACGATCAATGACATTTGACGCGGGCACGGATGAGACAGTCACAACTCCCGCGGTCACCCGACTGACGGTCTGGATCCCCTCGGTCTTGACTGGGACGTCATGAGAGGAACGCGGTCTTGACCTTGAGGGCCTATCCGCCCGCGGTCTTGACTCTGGCGGTCTAAAGTATGTCACCTCATACTGGGCCTTTGAATTAAATCGAGCTTGAGCCCGGTCTAGCTGGTCCGGGCTCATCATATTTTAATACAAACAATCATTACAAACTTTGTGTTTTCATTGCATAAAGATAATTATTATTTGAAATTTTGTATTGTGATCACGTAGTAAAAGAAAATTATAATTTGTAAATATTAGTGTAATATATGTTCCCGTTGAAATAAAACTCTAAATTCACCGCTGACCGAAATATCAGAATTCCCATGTGAGTGCAAAGGTGAATCACATTATTAGTGCATTTGATATAAAAGGAAAAGGAAAAGCATGACTTTATTAATAAAGTAGAAGAGAATTGCATAATGTTCATATACTAAGGGGCAGTTTGGTTCGCAGTAATTGGCCATTCCATGGCAGAATGGAATGGTCAATTCTGTTGACTTCATTCCTTAGCTGTGTTTGGTTCAAAATTTTCATTTCCCCGGAATGCTCAATTCCTTGGCTTGATGGAATTTGCCATTCCCTCCATATATGGAAGGAATGGCCAATTCCCTTGGCAATGGAATGAAAAAAAAATTATGACCTAAATACCCCTACCTACCCCCCCCCCATCCAGCCCCCACCCCACCCCCCCATCCAGCCCCCCCACCCCCCACCCCCACACGAATTTTTTTTTTTTTTGCATACCCCCGCCCGCCTACCCCCCATCCCACCACCCTGCCCCCACCCCCACCCCACCTTCCCCCACGAATTTTTTTTTTTTACTCATTTTGCATACCCCTACCTACCCCACCCCCACTGACCCCCCACGAAAAAAAATATTTTTTACTCATTTTGCATACCCCTACCTCCCCCCCCCCACCCCCCCCCCCAAAAAAAAAATTTTTTTTTTAAAAAAGGGTAAATTGGTCATTTTATATGCTTTCATTCCATTCCTATAATTTGTATTTTCAAACCAAACATGATTTGCCAAGGAATTGAATGACAATTTCATTCCATTCCGTGCCAACCAAACGGAGGGGTTTGACCAGTTTTTTCCATTCCAATTCCTTAAGGAATTCAATTCCATTGACCATTCCATTCCTTCACTTTTTTTCCATCGAACCAAACGGCCCCTAAGGCTTTCTACAATGGTGGGTTGAAATGGGGGATGAAACCCATTTCAACCGGTTGAAATGCTACAATGGCAATATGAAATGGGGCAAGATGAAATGGCTGGATGAATTATTTCATCCAGCTGAAACTTGTTTTTTTTTTTTTATATATGACACGTGTCGGCTTTAAACTCAATTATCTCATAATAAATGATTTAAAAATAAAAAGAAAAATTCATCAAAATTCATCATTTTTTTTTCCTACAAATTGATATAAGTTTCATTTGATTTGGACACAAAAAAAAAATACTTAGTTTTCAATTTGAGCTGAATTATTACCTAGTAAATTAATTTTTTTTTAATTTTTTTTTCACCAAAATTCATTATTTTTTTTCCCTACAAATTGATATAAGTTTCATTTGATTTGGACAAAAAAAAAACACTTAGTTTTCAATTTGGGCTGAATTATTACCTAGTAAATTAATTTTTTTTTCACCAAAATTCATCATTTTTTTTTCCTACAAATTGATATAAGTTTCATTTAATTTGGACATAAAAAAAAAAACACTCACTTTTCAAAAGCAGAGAATATAAATAAAATAAAAGTGGTGGGATATAGAATGATGAGTTGGAAGGAGTTAAAATTTAATTTAAGTTAGTTATTGTAGAGGGTTAAATGAAATGAGTAGATGAAATATTAGGTGGATGAGAAAAAGTGTAAAAAGTGTTGAATGAAATGGGGAAAGGAAATGAAACTATTGTGGATAGTCTAATGGTAGGCATGTTCTTGTCAGTGTGAAAGACATGTGTTTTTAGTTGTCACTATATCCAATAAATTTGTATTGACATGAAATAATTCTCTTGTTGAAACCAACAAAAAAAAAAAAAATTAAAAAAAATTATACTTTCTCTTTTATTCCTAAGTAAAAGAAAATAGGCAATAAATATAAATGTTTAAAAAGTGAATAACAATAATATGCGTATTTTTGCCATTAAAATAAAAAAAACACATACACATTTTGAAATATTCCTTAAAGTTAAATTGAATATTAATTTTGAGATGAACGGAGTATTATATATTCTCTTCTCTTTGTCCCATGATAAATATTTTATTTTATTTTCATTCTAAAAGTAAGTATCTAATTATTATTTGCTTAGATAATTCTAAGGATAAGTACTCCCATGATCCCATCCCATGTAATTTACACTTTCTTGCAACTAAAAATAGCATTGAAAAATGATCGTGATTGCTGACTATTAGATAAGGTTCAGCTTTGTCATTTTACTCGGGGAATAATTTTTATGAAAAATTAATTTTTATGAAAAATTAATTTTTAAATATATAAAAAAAATTAATTTAAAAAATGTATGATGGTATTTTCATAATTAACTGTAACTTAATTTAAAATGCGCAATTATATTTTTATAATTAACTACATTTTTTCAAAAATAGTAATAGTGTTTGTCAGTGTCAGGTCTAGTATAAAATTGTGTCGATTGATATTTTTCTATTACAAGTGTTATTGTTAAATAATGCAGCAGTGTTAGTGTTAAAAAAAATGTCAATTAAAAATGTCAATTTTAGTTATAAAATTTTGACTAGGATATACTCTCTCCATCCCAGCCCACTGTAAATTAAAAAAAATGGCACACCAATTAAGGAATATTATTAAGATAATGAAAATGTGTGGTAGAAAATGAAGAGAGAGAATGAGTGGAGTAAATAGTAGGTTGGTTGAATAAATTGTGTGGTGGAGAATGAGTGGAGTTAATGAGTGAGTGGGGTATGGAGAATACTCCCTCCGTCCCAGCGAAAGAGCCATCAAATTTGCCGGGCACGCAAAATAAGAAATGTGATGTAGGAAAGAGAAATAGTTTAAATGTTGTGAGTATGAAAAATTAAATAGGAGAGAGAATGAGTGGGAGGTGATGTAAGAAAGAGAATGTTGTGAGTGTAAAAGTAAAGTAGGAGAGAGAATGAGTGGAGAGAATAGTGATTTAAGGTTTTCTTTTTGGGAAAGTTGCTTTTTAAATGGGACGCCCAAAAAGGAAATAAATGGCTCTTTCGCTGGGACGGAGGGAGTATAAAATATTAAATGACATTCCATTTATGACAGTTTACACTGGACTGGGACGGACCAAAAGAAAAATAAGTTTACACTGGTTCTGGGTTGGGACGGAGGGAATATGCGAATTGCCATGAAGTAATCTATGGATAATACGGCATTTGCAAGCTTTCAAATAATATATGCAGTTCTTTCTTAATACTTTGAACAAGGTGGTCTTACTTTAATTTTTTTTAATCAATTTGATTAAATTTTAAAATATAATTATTTTCATGAAATTTTAAAAATCTTATTAATAATATTTTTAACGGTGCATTAACAACTATTTATAGAATCTTATTATTAGATGATTAATTTGATATGTTATTACTAAAACAATAATTGCTCTCATCAATATTACTTGTCATTAAATATGGACTATAAACTATACTATATATTTGAAATACTACTTTCATTATCAACAATTGATTTTAATGTTAAACCTTCGGTATACTATTTCAAGTTTATATATTTTCAACTGAATTCCTAAACACCGTCAAGTGCTCTGAAATACCTAATCACATACTGAAGCTAAAGATTGGATGTATCGTCGTGTTGTTACGAAATATAGATCAAGCTTCAGAATTGTGTAACGGTACAAGATTGATCGTTACAAATTTAGGTACGCAAATCAATTTTGTTAGTATATAATTATATATTTATACAATTAATTATTTGATTATTTGATATAAAACATACTGTTATTTTAATATATGTATATATGTAAGCACGTTGTCGATGCGGTAATGTTGTCCGGAAAGAATGTTGGTAAGAAGGTGTTGATACCGATGATGATTATGTCACCTTCTGATACAACAAAATTTTCGATTAACTTTCAACGGAGACAATTTCCACTGACCGTTTCTTTTGCAATGACGATAAATAAAAGTCAGAGTCAGTCGCTCGCTCACGCTCGCTCATATTGGCCTTTTTCTTCCAAGACCAGTATTTAGTCATGAACAATTATATGTTGTTTTTTCTAGAGTAACTACAAGAAAAGGACTTAAAGTGATTATATGTAATAGTCATGAATAGTCAAATGACACAACTATAAATGTTGTGTACAAAGAAGTTTTTGACAAGTTGTAATTTATTACATAAAATTATCTCATTAATTTTTTGAATTCTATTTACATTTAACTTTTATCTCAGTGTTTTATCTCCCGTCGAGAACCAACGGGTTACTCACTAATTGATTTTAATGTTAAACCTTCGGTATACTATTTCAAGCCTATATATGTTCCCCTTAGAACTCTCTCAACTTTATATTCAAACGCTCGACCTTCTCTCTACATATCACATGTATGCGAGAGAGCGTGATATTCTACATATCACATGTATGCGAGAGAGCGTGATATACAGTATTTCACATCTAATCATATACTCTCTCTGTTCCACTTCAATTGATACTTATTTTCTTTTTGGTCCGTCCCACTTCAATTGATACTTTTCAAAATGAAAAGGAATCTTCACTATTTACCCCACTCATTCTCTCTCCTATTTTACTTTTTCACTCACAACATTCTCTCTCCTAACTATTTTTCCCACTCATTCTCTCTCCTATTTAATTTTTCATACTCACAACATTTAACTTTTTCTCTTTCTTACATCACTTTTCCTTAATTCCCACACCCAAAAAGTTGGTCTCTATTGAAGTGGAACGGAGGGAGTATAATATTAAACATAAATTATTGCATAAATTTGAGAAACTATTCTCCTTATTATCAATTAATTTTAACATGAAATTTTCAATATAATCATAGCCAGTTCAAGTCCATTCTCACAACGGGTCACCATCGGGTCTATCTCAACTTCTTATCTTACCCAATTTTGCTCAACAGAAATGATTACAAAAACTATAGTGAGATTATTATTTGTACAACATTAAGAAAGAAGGGCAGTTATGTAATTGTGGAAATCATAAAAACAATGTGAGGTGGGGACCATGTTATAAGCAACATAACAGAAAGAAAGATAATGGCACGTGGGGACCCACGTCTTCTTCTTGTAAAAGTAAAGAGCCGTCGGACAACGCCGTATAGTAGTACTCCTTCCGTATACGGCCTCTCACTCTCGCTTTCAACCGTACCCTTTCTCTCTCTCTCTCTCTCTCTCTCTCTTGCTTTTTTGTTTGGTGCAGTCGGAGGAGTTAAATTAACTATGGAGTGCTGTCTCTTGGCTGCAGCGAGACAAACTCAGGCTTCTATCGGACTCAGCTTTATTGCGATTCCCAGCAATAACATTGTATTTTTATGTATAAAAAGCAGTGATTATGATGGGATTATAAATATAAGTGATAATATAAAGCATTTTTTATTTTGAAAAATTAACATATTTTAAGGTTTAAAAATATGAAAATAAAAAATTTCTTATTTTTCTACTTGTATATCTCACGTATCATACTAATATCATACTAATAACAGTTATCCATACCTATTCACTACACTATTTTTTTTTTTCTCTTACCTCAAGTATTATGCTCACTACACATATACTCATTTTTATTTTTTGAACCCACTTATTTTTTGAACCTTAAGTTAAAGTATAATATTAATATATCATGAGCATGGATAGTATAGTATGTAATATTAGTCAGGTTAGAAAATACACTACAAGAAAAAAGGTTAATTACAACTGAACGGAATAATCTGTGATGGATCGAGCCCAATGTTTACTACGAGCTCGGGGGCCCAATAGGCCCATCAAAGGACCAACCACAGGATCAGATCAAAGCCTTGGGTCATGGGCCGTCCAACACTGGTTGGCAGTCGTCGCCATTGAGCGACCAAACCCTTCCAAACGACGAGCCATTTGTACTATCAAGGGAAAGGGCTAACTTCTAGCCCGTCGATACACCGAAGAAGAGATCGTCGACATGGAACTAGGCCCTTCTAACGACGAGCCTTCCCTTGGGACCAACCGGCACTCGTCCAAGAGTAAGCGACGTCATTGAACGGCTAACTCTCTCTCGACGAGTCATACCTCAGGGAGACGACAGGGAGACGACCCAACTGGACGTACAGCTCCAGGTCGTCTCTTCTATTAAGCTTCCTCAACAAGCTTGGTTAATTAGCTAATCTGGGATAATGTCAGACCTGCTACAGTGCCTTGTTATATGTGCAATCACGCAATCAGTAATAACTACAAAAGGTACACAGGTTGACTTTCCCTCATAAGGCAAGCTGCTTATCAATGTCAGAAGCTGCAGTGTCCTTACATAGACGGACCATTCCCAGCGTGACACGTGTACACCTAGAAGGCAGAGCTGATCTAACGGTTGGAGACCATCCAATCCAACGGCTCTGGTGAAAACCCTAATATCACTATTCCTACTATAAATAAGAGAGTATCAACATGGACAAAGGTAATGCATTTATTGCATATTCACGTACCCACTCACATATCATATTATCTGCACCACTTTTCACCATCATCTTACTCTCACGCCGGAGAGGCTTGGGAAGACCCCGGCGCGGTTTCACCCTTGTTTCTTGTGCCGTGCGAGATCCATAGCTAGCTCATTCATTCTTTGGACACAAGGAACCGAGCCCACACGCTTTCCTGCGCGATCAGATTGGTTCCATTGCCGGGAAACGTGTTAGTGATCTCCAGTAGAAGGAATACAACCAGAAGAGTTTGAAAAATGGTGTCAGATGGCCATACGGCCAGCAAGTCTACAGCAGATGAGGGCGTTCCACCTCAACAAGAAAATCCCAGGCCACCCTCACCACCTAGGAACCCTAACTTAAGGGTTACCAGGTCACATGGGATGGTTGACGATACAGGCCTTCAAACGGCCAGGAGAAGAGAGAAAAGGCCTGCTGCCGAGCGCCAGAGGAGACCTCCACTGGAAAGGAGGCCTGAGACAGCGGCAAGATATGCAGGAGGTCCCTCTAACCCTAATCTCGACAGGGCGGCTTTCCTCGTCGAAAGAGCCAACGCCCTCAAGGAGTTTTTGCAAATCCAAGACGAGCTCATTCGTATGGCCGCTCCTCAAGCTCCCCAGGCATCCCACCAAACAATCTCGTCAGGAAGGAGGAGAAGAAACCAGAGAGAGAATGCTGGTCGTCGCGAAGGGACTGCCACTGAGAATGAACGGGTTGTACCACAGCTTGACCTAAGGGATCACATTAACGAGAGGCGGAGCCAAGGAGCACCGTCGCAGCAACGACGACCTGGGGAAGTAGACCCTCGTAGAGCGTTAGTCGTCGAGAACCCTGAAGCAAATCAGAATCAGATTGTCCGCGGTCGTCCACAGACTCCGTCATCAAGAAATGAACAAGCGCAGAGCCAAAGAGAGAGAACTCGTACCCCACCTCGTCATGAACGAGAGCTGTCAAGATCTTATAGGCCGTCTCCCCCTCCTAGCTACGAGGGGAGCGATCCGTCTCACGACGACCCGCCCCACCGTGAGGCAACGATCTAACACCGTTACCCAGGGGCCCCGTCAAGATAGGATTCCCCACGCCGTCCCGGCGGGAGGGGTAGATATGAGAGAGTTCTTGAGGCGAGGCGCCAAGTGGAAGAAGCGACGAGCAAAAGAAAGAAAACGGACGGCGACGACTACGATGACGACGGTGGCACTATGAATCCCCTTGCACCCTGGATGTTGGAAACAGGACCCCGAGCCGGGCTTTAACCTACCCAAACTTAAACCATACGACGGCTCCACGGTGCCATCGACCACATGCAACACACGGAGGCACGGATGTACGTAGTGGCAAAGCCTCGTGCCACGACGACATCATGTGCAAGGCCCTTAAGAGTACACTGGTCGACGCAGCTCTGAGATGGTTTAGAAGCTTGCCCAAGGGGAGTATCGAATCATGGAAGCAGATGAGAAAGAAGTTTTTAGGAAGGTTTGCTACGGCGGGAGAGCGTCGTAAGACTGTCAACGACCTTAGCAACATATCCCAAGGAGCCACTGAAAGTTCGATGAGCTATTTCAAGAGATTCAAGAAACTGGTAGATCAGATTGATGAAGACCTAACAGACAGGGAAATCATAAATTGCTTCAGACACGGCGTCATTTCCCCCACTCTAGACTACGAGCTTCAAGTCCACCCGGCCAAGTCCCGCAAAGACCTGCATGCCAAGGCGTACGCCGTCGCCGAGGCTGAAGAAAGAAAGGTTCAAAGGGAGGGAAAGGTCGTCGACGAGGTTCAAGCGACAAGATCCAAGAAGGATAAGGTCGGAGAAAAAGGAAAAGACAAAGTGAAAGCAGAAAAAGTCCCGGAGTCGTACACTCCACTCACTGTGTCTAGAGCCGAAATTTTGAGCAATGTTGATTTTGGCCCGGCGCCGAAGATGAATCCCAACGGGAAGGGAAAGAAAAACATGAACAAATATTGCGAATATCACAGGGATAAAGGACATGATACCGAGGAATGTTTCGGCTTGAAAAGATCATTCAAAGATGGATCGACGATGGGCGACTTGGAGAATATGTAAGGAAGGATCGTCAGGCGGCCAACACACGAGCGGCTAACGACGACCCTCCCCAGAGGAACCCTAGAATGGTCCTGGTAATCTCTGAAGAGACGAGCAAGAACCAAATTAAGAGCGCCATCTACCATCTAAAGAAGGCCCCACATGTCCCCCAAAAATCAGAAACTCCAAACGACGTGATAAGTTTCTTTCCCTACGAGTTGCCAGCCAATCCATTAGCTCGTCAACAAACTCTAGTCATACCTGGTTTCATCGATAAGCTGCGAATCAAGAAGAATTTTGATCGATACGAGGGCGGCCAAAGACATCTTGTTTTACAACGTCTACCGGAGAATGGGTTCACCCTGATAGCCGCCTAAATCCTTACTTAGGTCGTCTAGAAGGATTCACCAATCACCGGGTAAATGCAAAAGGCCAAATCGACCTTCCAGTCGACATCGGAGAACACCCATTGAGAACAATCAAAACAGTGACTTTCATTGTGATCGACGTCGTAAGTGACTACCATGCAATCCTTGGTCAACCGGGTCAAGCTGCCTTGGGGATCGTCGCCTCAGTTCCCCATCAACGAGTCAAATTTCCGTCCCGTGCCGGAGTAGGATGTGTGTTGGGGACGGCCCCAGAATTCCTAGAGCATGTATTAAAGGCAAAACGGACCATTGAAATCGATGATCCAGATCACACAGTGAAGCTCTCTAAATCCGTCAAGCAAACGACGACCTCGTATACTGGCATCTCGACGATCAAGTGCGTAGACGACCCCGGGGTCTATGAGGAAATATTCATGGACGACCAAGCTGCAAAGCCACAACTTTTGGTCGCCCAAGAATCGGGGGCCGAGCTGGATAAATTGATCGACGACGAAGTACCAGATCTGACGCCTGAAGCAAGAAGGAAAATTAAAGAGATCGTCATTGAATCCATGGACTTTAGGGACGATGCCCCTGAGATGAAGCCAGCCGACGAGCTAATTGAACTGGTCATTAACCCTAGCTATCCAGAGCAGAAAATCAAACTGGGGTCTCAGTTAAGCACTGAGGAGAGGGAAGAGATAATCTCCCTACTCAAACAGAACCTCGACGTTTTTGCCTGGAAAGTAGAAGACATGAAGGGAATTAGAGAGGACGTGGCAGTTCATAAGCTTGGGGTGAACCCCACCATGAAATTCAAAGAGCAAAGGTGTCGAGTTTTTTCAGCTGAAAAAGAGATTGCTATAAAGCAGGAGATTGAAAAATTGCGAGTCTTGGGATTATTGTGAACGCTGGGTTCACAACTTGGTTAGCCAATGTGGTTCTTGTAAAAAAGCCAAATGGGAAGTGGAGATTATGTGTTGACTTTACCGATCTAAACCTGGCGTGCCCCAAGGACAGTTACCCCTTGCCAAGAATCGACAAGCTCGTCGACTCTGTGGCCGGCCATTCAACTTTGAGCTTTCTTGATGCCTACTCCGGCTATCACCAAATCAAGATGGCCGAGGAAGATATCCCAAAGACGGCTTTTCAGGCGGCAGGGGGAACGTACTGTTATACGAAGATGCCTTTTGGGCTTAAGAACGCCGGTGCCACTTACCAAAGAATGATAAACAAGGTATTCAAAGACCAGATCGGAGACAACTTAGAGGCGTATGTTGATGACATGGTCGTCAAGAGTAGAAAGAGAAAGCATGTCGACGACCTACAGCAAACTTTCTCCAACCTCCGAACAAATGATATGGTCCTCAACCCAGCTAAATGCGTCTTTGGTGTTGCAGCAGGAAAGTTCCTAGGATTCATGCTCTCTCAGCGGGGAATCGAAGCCAATCCTGAGAAAATAAAGGCTTTGATAGACATGGCCGAACCTACGAGCATCAAGGAGGTTCAGCGTTTAAATGGTCGAGTAGCAGCCCTAGGTCGTTTTATTGCCAAGTCTGCTGAAAGGTCACTTCCATTCTTTAAAGCTCTTCGAGGGGCAAAGGACTTCAAATGGACGGATGAATGTTCTCAGTCGTTTAAACAGCTGAAAGAGTATCTTGGCTCCCCACCACTCCTACAAAGCCCCGTAGCGGGGGAAGACCTTTACGTTTATCTCTCGGCGAGTGACAAGGCCGTCGCCGCCGTATTGGTCAGGGAGGAGGGTGGAACATAGAGGCCAGTCTACTATGTCAGCAAGGCTCTATCGGATGTGGAAACTCGTTATTTTAACGTGGAGAAGATCGCTTACGCCCTCGTAATTACAGCACGAAAGCTACGAGCATACTTCTCTGCTCACCCCATCATCGTTTATACGGATGCCCCACTGCGCAAGATCTTGCACCGTCCTGAAAGCTCTGGTCGTCTACTCAACTGGAGTATTGAGCTGACTGAGTTTGATATCGAGTATAGGACGAGAAAGACCTTACAGGCACAATCTTTAGCAGACTTCCTGGTTGAAACATCATTCAGTGTTGCCGACGACCAAAGACAGCCTCAGAAAAATGACAAGGGCAAGGAAGTCAACGACAAACCAGAGGAGCTGGTTTTGCCCGTAGGTTGCTGGAAGGTTTATTCAGACGGGTCAGCTACTAGAAATCTGAGCGGGGCAGGGATCGTTCTTGTCGAGCTCGAAAGTGGAACAGTTTTTGAAGAAGTATTGAGGTTCAAGTTTCAAGCATCTAACAATCAGGCGGAGTACGAGGCGCTCATAGCAGCCATTGAATACGCCAAGTGTTTTGGAGCTACCAAAGTAGCAGCCTATTGTGATTCTCAATTGATCGTGAATCAAGTGAGGGGAGAATATCAAGTCGTCGATTCCACCCTGCAGAAGTACCATTCATTGGTCGTAGAATTGATCCAAGGGTTGGAATTTTGGGCCATACAGAGGATAGCTCGTGAAAATAACGAGCACGCCGACCTACTCTCAAAGCTGGCTGGCTACGGACCAACTCCCAGAGGAGGAGCACGGCCATCACCTAGCCTACTTGGAACAACCAGCCTACGATCGAGTAAAAGTCATGTGCAACGTTGACGGTCCAAGATGCTGGATAGACGAGCTGAAAGTTTTCATTGAACGGAATGAGTTGCCGACGGACGAGGCTTTGGCAAGGCAAATTAAAAGAAAGTCCCCCAGATTCACGGTCGTAGAAGGAGAGCTCTATCGACGATCCATTACCAGGCCATTGCTGAAGTGCGTCCACCCAGATAAGGTCGTTCAGTTGCTTTTTGAGGTACATCAAGGAGAGTGTGGAGGCCATCCTGGGGCCCGTACATTGGCCGACAAGTTGATCACCACTGGATACTGCACGGCCCCACTCTCCGTGAAGATGCAAAAGCAGGGTGAGAAAATGCGACACTGCCAACGATTTGCCCGACTCCCTCCCCAAGCTACCGACAACCGAGCAAACCCTGTCGCCATGGCCGCTGTCAGCCGTTTGATATGTGGGGTGTCGATACGATTGGGCCTTTTCCACAGGCGAAGGGGAGTCAGTATGTGATTGTGGCGAGTTGACTATTTCTCAAAGTGGGTGGAGGCCGAGGCCTTAAACAAAATTACGAAAACAATGCCCTAAGCTTCATCCATGATTCGATATGGTGTCGCTTTGGAATCCCGCGGTAATTGTTTCGGACAACGGCTGCGGTTCTCAAGGAAATTTGAACAAGAATTGAATAGGATGGGCGTCGAAGCATTCCAAGTCGTCCGTCGCCTATCCCCGAGGCAACGGGCAAGGCGAAGCGGCGAACAAGCTCGTGCTTATCCGCTTTATGTAAAAATCTCGAGGGACGCAGCACAAGATGGTTGGACGAACTCCCTTCAGCACTCTGGGCAGTCCGCACAACCACCCGGGGGCCTACGGGGGAAACCCCATTTGCTTTGGCTTATGGCTCTGAGGCCATGGCTCCCGCCGAGCTTCAGCTTCCAACAGACCGAGTTGCTCTCTACGACGTTGAAAAGAACATCCATAACCGACAGGTCGACCTAGACCTTGTCGACGAACGAAGATTGGACGCCCAACTAAGGATGGAGAATTACAAAAAGAAAACCAAGGCTTATCATGACAAGAAGGTGAAGAAAAGATTCTTTAAAGTCGGCGACTATGTGCTCAGAAAGATCGAGGCGACGGGACTCAAGGCCCGCCAAAACAAACTTTCCCCCAATTGGGAAGGACCATACGTCGTCACAAGTGTGGTCAGAGAAGGAACCTACCGCCTGTCTAAGCCCAACGGGGAACATCTCAAGCATCCATGGCACGCCAATCATCTGATGAAGTATTACTTTTGATCGTCGTCGTCGAAAACATTCAGCGCCCTCAGGGCACCCATTTTGTGGTTCTCAATTTGAATTTTTAATTGTCATTTTGTAAGATATTTTTGAGGCCTGTAATTTTTGAAATCTGTAAGGGACAACCTATAAATCCCCAGGTCGTAGGAAGTAAATGAGTCATCAATACGCAGTTGTTAGTCAGAAGTTATCAATGAGAACTCATCACTTCGCCGAACCTCGTTCATTGCAAATCAAGCCTAAGGCGGTTGAAGCGACTTCGAGCCTACAACTAACTACTTTAGTCAAGTATAAAAATCAGTCGTAGCAAAGACTTCGACACTTACACTCACTTTAGCCAAGTATAAAGGTTAGACGAAGCCAGACTTCGTCGAACGCTATAACGGAGTAAGACGACTCGTCCATAGAATCTTGTCTACGAGCAAGAGACCTATGAACCTTCGTACTATTCCTACGAGCCATTGAGAAGTTGAGAAAATACAAGTATGAAAGGGACATCACCACATTAGGGACGACCCCAGTTACAGGTGGGTCACTAACGACGACCAATCATGCTTGTCCTCAAACTTACTCGTTCAAAACAAGTTATCACATGCTATCTACGTTAACGCAGATTAACTAACAGAAAACGAAGGCATTAAATAACTTAAACATGAAGCAAACATTGTACGTACGACCCCCTCTAAACAACGAGGAAACAGGCCGACTACATTACAAAAATAAAAATTGTTTTGGGACGATGTTTGGAATCACAACCGAATAAAATGAAACATTGTTTAAGACAACCGAATCAAATTGGGGCATTGTTTGGAACATTACAAAGCATATCAAATAAATCAATCATTGAGGACCGTCGGCACTTGAAGGAGCTGCATCAGGGTCGGGGCCGTCTTCTACGAAATGTTTATAATAGGCGTCAAAGCTCTTGGGGTCAACAGCGGGGACCGGCCACTCGTCCTTTCCAGCCTTCTCGTCGTCCTCTCTGATGATGAGCAAATCATTGTTGTTGAAGGGGACTAGAGGATGAACTAGACGAGCTTCTTCATCGTATGTCGGTTCGGTGCAGAGATCAGCCAGCTTCCGCGGGGACAAGAGGCCTTTAGTCTCCGGGTCAGCAAGAATCCTCCGGGCCAGATGTTTGGACCCGTCTTGAAAAAAGAGACTAGCCTTGTCAGTGACGACCTTGAGAAATTCGGCACTTCCCTTAAATTCTGCTACGGCGTTCAGCTCAGCTTCCCCAAGAGCAACTTGATGATCAGCCCTCATCGATTCAAGTTGGCCCAGAAGCAAACTCGTAATCAGATGTCAATTTGGTAACCTTACCCTCTGCGGCACGGAGGGCAGTCGTCAAAATCTTGCCATCATCCACGAGCTTGGCCTTGTCGGCCTTCACAATTTCCGCCTCCTTCACAATCTCATTTTTCTGGGTCATTAATGACTCATAGGCAGCAGTCAGCTGGATGATGTTTTCCTCAGCTTCCTTCAATTTCTTCTCGGCCTCTTCCTTGGCTCCGACGGACAGAATCAGTTGCTCGTTCTCCTTCATCTCGGCGTCGTAGCATGCCTTGAAGTCCGCCGTCATTGCTTCCATCATCGACGTCATCTGCCGTCAAAGAATTAATTATTAGCACAAGTACGAAACTACGAGATACGCAAGAAAAGGACAACACCCGAAATACCTCCGTCTGCATCAACCCAAAGCGAGCATGATAGGTCGTCGGACTCATCTTAGCCCCCCTCATCTGGCGTACAAGATCAGCATCTTTACCCCGTTTGGTCAGGGCCGTCCCCAGAAGGAGAGCAGGGCCACTTCTTGCCAAACAAGGAACCCCAGAAATCTGAGGAACCTTCCCAAGCTTGGTCGCCATCTCCAAAGCCTTTGCCCTGGTAAGCACCCCAGACGACGAGCCAGGAGCTTCAGTTTGGGGGGTTGAAGGGTCTGAGGAACTTACAGGGTCGTTGTCAGCTCTACTTCTCTTTTCCTTCTCTCTCCGGAGCCGGCGGGATGGTTTTTCCTCTTCTTGGATACGCGGCTCCCTTCTCCGACGCCCTCATGATTGGAGTCCGAACTTCCTACGTCCTCAGGGTTAATGTGCTCGCCCTCAACGACGACGACCTGATGGCCCTCAGTATTGGCCGCCACTGCACTTGACTCAACCACAATTTCTTTCTCCAGCCCGTCGACAACTGCTTGACGACCTCCAGTGTTTAGGCCCCCAACGACGACCTCCTTTTCGATCAAAGGAATGGCGCCAGCAGGGTTGTCCTTAGGAAGCTCATCATTCCTCTTCGTTTGGTTCTCCTGCCGGCCACAAATAGCATTGCTCGTCGCCCTATCCTTCTTGGCCTTGGTCCGCACTAGGGGTCTGATTGCCTCACTCATGTTTCTAACTTTCTTCTCGATAACGCTGATATCCTTCTCGGAGAGAACTGCCAAGTGAAAAATGAGAAAAAGTTAATTGAATACACGACGGGACATAAAGGCAAATTGTCAAAGTAAATAGACGAGTGTTGAGAGCCCAACCCCCAGACATCTCAAGATTTTCACAACGCTCTTCAGGACGATCAAAGCGGGCACCAGCGCAGTTAATGCAGTTGTCTTCCCACTGCAAGTCGTCATGAACGACCCAAACTGGATAACGGGGGTCAAGGTTTATCTTCACCACGGGGTCGGGGCCCTTCGACGGCTTATCCATAATGCCAGTCCTTATGTACCTCCAGTGAGAGGCCTCAATGTTCTCAAATGCCACCCATCCATGACTCAGTAGATCGTCAATCTTTCCTTTCAGTTCGTTGGCCCACGGAGCTTGAAATATATGGTCGTCGGAGACAAAATCACGATTTTCAGGCCAAGGAAATTGCCACCCTACCCGGCTCTCCACCAAAATCATATGACTGTCCCAGCCGTACACTTTATTTTGGGTGTCCAAAAACAAACCTTGGACATTCCTAATGCACGACACACTTACCAAGGACTTCCCGTTCTTAGTGGATCGTTTGGTCCGATAATATTGACGGAACACTTTGTTACATGGCTCGTAGCCAAGAAATCTGCAAACGACGATGAAGCATGATAAAACTCTAACCGTGTTACCACTTAGCTCCATCGGCACGCAACCGGAATCTTCGAGAAACTCGTTAATAAAGGGGTCCAGGGGCAACCTCAACCCAAGCTCAAACTGTTTATAGAAGAAAGCAACTTTCTTCTTGCTGGTGAGGAGAGATTGTCTACGGGGCTCATACTCTTTCTGGCTAAGATACTCCAGCTTGTAATTATTAGCATGCACCCTGAACGAACTCCGAAGGGAATCTATAAACGGCTTCGCGATATCTCCCTTGGTCGCAGCTCTGACCTTGGTGATAGCCCAACCACCTTGAGCACCACCCCCGAAGTCTCGTTCAGTATTTCCGACTCGTACACCTGTGTGGAAGGCGTCGACGATCCTAGTATTTCCAGCACTCGTACTAGCTTCATTAACTTCTTGAGCCGGCTGGTTGGGGCGTCCGTCGTGATCCATGTCTACAAAACAAGGAGAGACAGAAGGGGAATCAGTCCTAACATTTTCATACGACGACCTATCTATGGGCAACCTAGATTCCCCTACAACCAAACTCCTACATGAATCACGACGGGACAAGGAATAGATGGCTCGTATATGATTTGGCAGGTCGTTCATTGATCTAAAGGGGGTTACCCTAGGGTCACCTTCCTCAAAGTCCCCAAGAACCTCACCAACAGGAAACCCTAGAGGTTCGTCTTCAAAATCAAACTTTGCCAAAATAGATGAGCATTCAACCAGTGGAATCTCCCTCCAAATGCCCTTGGCACATTTGTACACCCTTTGATTCAGCCCAAAACCAAACTTGACACCCCTCTCAAAGCTCATGCTTACGGGCCCCATTTAGCAAAACCTTAAACCCCAAACAAAAACCCGGTAAAATGAAGAATAACGAAGAAAATTACCACTTACGGGTGGGGAAATGGTTTTTCCGATGAACTCGCCGGTGGAAGATCAAAGAAGTCCCTAATCCAGGCTGCGGGGTTATCCAACGGTGGTGAAGCCAGAGCAGTCGGTATCGCCGGAAAAAGTTCGCACGGTTGCCGGAGTTCTTCCTTGTCAGTAGCCGGAAATCGCCCTTGCTCCTTGCTCTCAATGCTCTAATTCGCGAAAAGTTTGGAATGAAGGAGGGGGGAGGTTTTATATGTGGGGAAGATGAACAGTTTGATCCTGGGGAATCCAAAGGGCGGAATGATGAGGGGCATTAAATACCCTCTGCAACTTCCGAGGAGAATGTCCCATCAAGTGACACGTGTCAACCAAAGAAGAGATCTCAGCCGCCCACGTCACCAACGCTGACATCATCGTAATTCAAAATTCAAATTGACGGTCGTACGGATTGCCTTGGAGGGAAAATGACAACTCCTGGCCCGTCAAGACGACCATGAGTTAGGGGCCACTGAACGGAATAATCTGTGATGGATCGAGCCCAATGTTTACTACGAGCTCGGGGGCCCAATAGGCCCATCAAAGGACCAACCACAGGATCAGATCAAAGCCTTGGGTCATGGGCCGTCCAACACTGGTTGGCAGTCGTCGCCATTGAGCGACCAAACCCTTCCAAACGACGAGCCATTTGTACTATCAAGGGAAAGGGCTAACTTCTAGCCCGTCGATACACCGAAGAAGAGATCGTCGACATGGAACTAGGCCCTTCTAACGACGAGCCTTCCCTTGGGACCAACCGGCACTCGTCCAAGAGTAAGCGACGTCATTGAACGGCTAACTCTCTCTCGATGAGTCATACCTCAGGGAGACGACCCAACTGGACGTACAGCTCCAGGTCGTCTCTTCTATTAAGCTTCCTCAACAAGCTTGGTTAATTAGCTAATCTGGGATAATGTCAGACCTGCTACAGTGCCTTGTTATATGTGCAATCACGCAATCAGTAATAACTACAAAAGGTACACAGGTTGACTTTCCCTCATAAGGCAAGCTGCTTATCAATGTCAGAAGCTGCAGTGTCCTTACATAGACGGACCATTCCCAGCGTGACACGTGTACACCTAGAAGGCAGAGCTGATCTAACGGTTGGAGACCATCCAATCCAACGGCTCTGGTGAAAACCCTAATATCACTATTCCTACTATAAATAAGTGAGTATCAACATGGACAAAGGTAATGCATTTATTGCATATTCACGTACCCACTCACATATCATATTATCTGCACCACTTTTCAGTCCATCATCTTACTCTCACGCCGGAGGGGCTTGCCGGAAGACCCCCGGCGCAGTTTCACCCTTGTTTCTTGTGCTGTGCAGATCCATAGCTAGCTCATTCATTGCTGGACACAAGGAACTGAGCCCACACGCTTTCCTGCGCGATCAACAACGTTTTTGTTAACAACGTTTCTTTAAAAACGTTGTTATTTTTTGATTTTTGACAACGTTTTTAGCATAAACGTTGTAAAATGCTCATTATAACAACGTTTGTAAAAAAATGTTGTGATAATGGAGAGGTGACAGCGTTTTATAAGAAACGTTGCGTAGAATGACAACGTTCTTTTAATAAATGTTGTAGAACGTTTTTTTAATAAACGTTGTAGTTTACAAAAAAGGAAAAGAAATAAGAAAAAGAAAAAGAAAATAAAAATATGAAACACAGAAAACATATTAGGGCAGCCATTTTCTCCCAAATATAGTTTCTTCCTATTCTGATAGCTAGAAGAGAAAGAGGGCATCAACGGCGGGGCGAAATCGATTGAGCATTGTCGGAGCTGATGATAATCGAATTGCTCTCAACATCTCCTAATTAGGGTAAGCTTCCCATTCCCGAACCACAACAGACAATCTCAATTCGAAAAATCTGAACAGTTGGGCATCGAAGCGCAAGGTAGGGTCAATTCAGATGCTGCTCTACTTTGGGTTGACGATCTAGCTTCATCGTCCGCACACAATTTAGTCGACAGGTTTGATGGTTTGATTTTGGCTTATGAATTGACTTTTTTTGGAAATTAGTGTGACATGAATAATGGTGAATACGAATTTTGTCTAAGTTCTTTTGTTTGATTTTGACATATTGTAACTTTGAACTTAAAGACTCAGTTGTTCTTCCTAGTATTTTAAAGCAAGCTCTTGGACAAGTGATGTGCCATGGTTGTGCTATCTACAGTTTTATACATCAAATTTGCCTATAGCTAATTGACAAAATCACTTGTTCTCTGGTTGTTGAATTTAAGTTGTCATTTTAACTAGACACATTTCTGTAATCTTGAAACTAATTATATCATCGACATAAGTGATTACTCAATTCAGTTACTAACTCTTATAGTGTTCTCGGTGATCTCATATTTCATATTGGATGGATAAAGCATGGGTGAATCTGTCAAGGTTTTCACTCTAAGCTCAAATAGTAGTTTTGTACTTGCATGCTGTTTTTATGCTAGCTATGTAATATGTTTAATTGTGTTTGTAGGCCAACTGCAGATTATAGGGAAGGAGTAAGAAATTTTGTAGCCGTAAGGTTGGAAAGGCTATGAAATCCCTCTAAAATTTGATGTCCTTGTACTCGATGCAGAAATATGGATTACCAGACTAGTGATGATGTAGTCTCACACTTGATTATGTTTGGGATGGATAAGACATACAATGTTTGGATTTTTCATGGAGAAGAACGTCCCAGTACTTCCTCCAAAATGACATGTGATCTCGATGATATATCAGATACATACAAGATGTTCGTTGATGCCCGTGTAAATGAGGTAGATATTCCAAATATTAATGAAGCAATGGGAGATGGGGGGTTTTCAAAATTATTAGAAGATGTAGAAACTCCCTTGTATACGGGTTACAATGACTATATAAAGTTGACAGCGTTGGTTGTGCTTTTCAAACATAAAGCTATTAACGGTATTTTTGAAAAAGCATTTATCGAGCTTCTCAAAATCTTAGGTGATATGTTGCCACAAAATAATGTACTTCCTAGTTCCACATATGCTGCAAAAATAAAATAAAATACTTAAGACGTTTTACTTGGGTTACGAAAAAATATATGCATGTGTTAATGATTATTGTCTATTTAGAAAAGACCTAGCAGATCTAGACAATTTCCCAAGGTGTGGGAAATCCAGGTGGAAAATGGCAGGAAAAGAAGATGAGCATAAAATTAAAAAAAGGATACCAGCCAAGGTGTTGAGATACTTTCCAATAATTCCCAGATTTAGAAGGATGCATATATCATTGAATAATTCTGAACAATTATTGTGGCATAACAGTCATCATAGTAAGGATAACAAAATGCGACATCTTGTCGACTCGCTTCAGTGGCAGTCTATTGATAGTAAATGGCCTTATTTTTCGGCTGATCATCGGAATTTAAGACTTGGACTTGCTACAAATGGATGTAATCCTTACCGTAATCTAAGTTCTACACATAGTTGTTGGCTCGTGATGCTTGTTAATTACAACCTCCCCCCATGGCTATGCATGAAAAGAGAAAAGCCGATGTTAACTTTGTTAATCCCTAGTCCAAGGCAACCAGGAAATGATATTGATGTATATTTAAGGTCATTGATTGAAGATTTGAAAGAATTATGGATAAGTGGGGCTGAGGTGTACGATGCATATACGAAGAACATGTTCAATTTGAGGGTCATTCTCATGTGGACAATTAATGATTTTCCAGCTTATGGAAATCTATCCGGGTGTACAACTAAGGGTAAGACAACATGTCCTATCTGTGGTATTGATACTTGTTCAATATGGCTACCTCACAGTGACAAATGTGCGTATATGGATCATCGACGAGTTCTTGTATCCAATCATCCTTACCGAAAGAAAAAAGAGTTGATTTGATGGAACACGTGAGAAGAGGGGAAAATCTCCTATATTGTCTGGTTCTGAAATTTTTGGAGTTGTTAGTGGGATTGAAAATGATTTTGGAAAATATGATGAAATGAACAATGCTGAAGAACCAAGACAAGGAAGGTCAAAAGGTAAGAGAAACAAGAAAAGGAAGAGGAAGAATAAAAAGAAGAAAGTTAAGGTCCTTATTTTCAAAAAAAAAATTAGTTGCCCTACTACGAGTTATAAAATTGTACTTTATGTTAATTATTGATAATGATATAGTTAATAGTTGATAACTAACAAAAATGTCTTCTTTTCAGCATTTACTGGTATGCCAATGTTTGGATTTAATGCACATTGAAAAAAATTGTGGTGAGAGTTTAGTTTGCACTTTTCTTGATATAAAAACTTGAAAAGTATGGGAATTCGGCCAAACTTACATCCAAGGCTTGGCGAGAATGATAAGATACTCCTTCCACACTACAGGAAACAGGCTTATATACTGCGGATTTTAATCGCCGTATATATAACGCGTGTCGCCGTATATGTTATTTACGGCGGACTATCCGCCGTATATAAAGCACCGTATAAAGCATCGCCGTATATAGTATATACGGCGGATATCCCGCCGTAAATACTATATACGGCAGAAATACAACCGCCGTATATAATGAAATACAAATACGGCGGCTTATGGACCGCCGTATATAATGAAATACAAATACACCGTATGTATAACAGGCGTATTTGAGGAAGCTTTTTACGGCGGTATATAACCGCCGTATATAAGAATATTATATACGGCGGTGTATATCCACCGTATATAATAGATGAGTCGTTCAATATAGCACGAGTCGTCCCATTTGCACCCCACCCAGATTCCCTCGTCCCCCTTTGGGGACGAGTCATCCATTATGCTTATATACGGCGGATGTAGGGATCCGCCGTAAATAACAAGTTATGAGACGAGTCGTCCAATAGAGCACGAGTCGTCCCATTTGCACCCCACACAGATTCCCTCGTCCCCCTTTGGGCACGAGTCGTCTAATGGTCTATTTACAGCGGTTTCAAAAATCCGCCATAAATAACTATATTTTTTTTTCCTGTCAACTCTATATAATTCACTTTCCCCAAAAATACACCCGCAAAAACCAAATTCAACCTGTATACACACAAATACAACCTGTATATAACCAAAAATACACCCGCAGAAACCAAATTCAACCTGTATATAAAATAACTAGCTAGACTTCGTAAATGTATATACAACATAATAACCATTAACACAAAAAAGATAGTTGCATGTATTCAAAACTCAATATATACAAAATATCAATGTTTACAATCAACAAGCTGCATCCTGAGAAAACATATCACCGCCTATTCATTACTGCCATTTCCACGCTGTTGCATAAAAGAACGATTCAAATCTTCTATCTCTTGGCGTTGAGCCTCAAGTTGCTTTTGAAAATCTGTTTTGAGGGATGACACCATCTCCTCAAGTTCAGCAATACGGGCTGCAGAAGCGCTTTGAGGAGTTGAGGCTTTACCAAACACCCTAGTTTTGGTAAGACCTTATCCCATACAGCGCACTCTCCTATGGTCATCATTTCCCATAAGGTTTGTGAATATATGTTCTCGCTTGCTGGGAGAGTTTTATTCCTCCTCTGGTAGCTCTTCAATTGCATCATTTAACGTTAACTGTAACAAAAAACAACATGTTCAATATAATTATTTTAACTTTAATTAATATTATGAAAATGAAGTTAGAAATGGAAAAAGTATTCTATACAAGAACAAAACTGAAACAGAAAATATTGAAACTTTAACTTACGATTATACGAGAGGTGGTTTCGCCTCATACAATCTTGTACGCCCAATTCAATTTCAATGCCATCTTCAGTTGTCCTATCATTATTATCATTCATATACGCCGAAATGTACTCTTCCCCGTGCCTAGTCCAATTCTTGTAATCTTTTTGAAATCTCACTTTAATACAATGTGATTTCACGGTTGCACGGTCTTTTTGGTAACGATTTGCGCATTTTTTACAAGGACAATATATTTCTTTAACACCAACAGACTTTTTTGAGAATGCAAAATCGAGAAAGTTGTCAATCCCATGATATAGTATAACCCCATGACAACATTCATTCGTTCTCTCTCACAAGCCCCCCCCCCCCCCAATTGAGAAGCTAACAATATGTAACGTGATATAAATGATTCATCTAGTAGCATTAAGGGATGATTTCAAATCTTATGACTAGCTAAATGAGCGTTGATCATTTTTATTTTGCGAGACATTTTGGAATAGTTGCTTTAAGGGTATTCTAGTGGACCACTTTTGTAAGCTTTTCTTCTCAATAAATCTAGTTACCAATCCTAACTCCCACCACCACCTAGACACACATGCACGCCAACAATAATATCTATTACAACAGTGGATAGAGAGTAAACAAAATCATTAACTTTTGGTAAATTTTGTTAGGTTTTGATAAACGACATTGGATAGCATTAGGGGTTTGAGCATACGTATTTTGAGTACGGGGGTTAAAACTGCGAAAAATAAAATGGATGGTAAAACTGAAGTTTGAGCAAAGTATGATGGTTCATGATGTGCCTATTAGGAAATGCATAACTTTAATATAAATCCTAAGCAATATATAGGCATGAAGGTATGAAATTTAAAAGGTTGACTTTCAGATATGGACTATTTAACGTTAACAAGGGTGAGTATATAACAAACCCAAAATGAAACAGGAAATGCAGGAACTAATCACATCAAATGTTTCCTAGACATGAAACCTGAATCGGAAAGTGAGTGAAGCACAAAAAGACTATGGAAACAAGTTAGAAGTAAGAACATTCAAACACGAATAGCATCAAACATTTTAACCAGTTCTACTTAACAAAAACCATAAGTTCAGTGGCAAAGCAATCCCGTCCCCATCGAAGGTACAAAATACTGAAATTGAAATCAAAATTATAACTATGTAAACTAGCAATTTGCTTCAATTACAGTCAACAACAACAACAATAGTACCAGTGATAGCAACAACAACAACATTAACAGCAACAACAACAACAACAACAACAACAACAACAACTATAGCAACATCAACAACAGATCACACCACCAAGAACAAAAAAACCCAGAAATTAAAAGTAAATCATAAAAGGGGGAAGAAATGTATACCTGATTCGTTGTTGATCGAAGAAATCACGGTCGCTATGCAGGTCACCGGCGGCGTCGCAAATCGCCCTAGAGGAGAGAGAGAGAGAGAGAAATCGAACAAGAGGTTTCAATAATCCACACCAAGAACAAAAAAACCCAAAAATTAAAAATAAATCAGAAAAGGGGAAAGAAATGTATACCTGCTGATTCGTTGTTGATCGAAGAAAACACGTCGCTTTGGAGCTGAGGCGATTAGAGAGAGAGGAAGACCGGAGAAATCGAAGGAGAAGGAATTTCGGCAAGGCAATTTCCTAGTTGGGCGTTGTTGTTGGTGGTGAACGCAGAGAGAGGTAACGCCGATTTGGGGAGAGCAGAGAGAGAGAACGGAGAGGAAGGGGATTGTTCTTTGGATTGCCCTAGAGGAGAGAGAGAGAGAAATGGTTTTTGCGCGAAACTGAGAGTTGAAAATTTGGGTTCCCGGTATTTATTAATATTTACGGCGGATATTATTCACCGCCGTAAATATTATTCACTATTTACGGCGGACGCATGTCAACCGCCAAATATAATTAACTATTTACGGCGGCTACTTATATACCGCCGTATATAACTTAAATCTCATATACGTATACGTCAAATGTACGTATATAAAGTATTTACGGCGGCTCGAGTCCGTCGTATATAACAAATATATACGGCAGTTGTGTATACCGCCGTATATATTTATTATATACGGCAGACGCGTATCATCCGCTGTATATAACTAATATATACAGCGGACGCGTATCACTCGCCGTAAATGAGTGCCGTAAATAACCAACTTTCTTGTAGTGCTACCAGGCCAACATACTTTAACTAGTTCTGAGATGGAGACATTTTATTGGCGACTAAGAAATTTGAAAGTTCCCGACGGGTATAGCTCAAATATTGCGAACTGTTTTGCACAAAATGACAAGATACTTGGACTCAAATCCCATGATTACCATGTATTGATGCAACATTTATTGTCGGTCGCATTGAGAGAAATTTTACCAAAAGGGCCAAGAAATGCATTACTTCATTTTTGTTTTTTTTTTCTATGATATAAGCCAAAGAGTAGTTGACATAGAAAAAATTGAAGCTGCAGAAGAGGAGATAATTGAGACATTGTGCATGCTTGAAAGATATTTTCCTCCTTCATTCTTCGATATTATGATTCACTTGACAATACATTTAGGATGAGAAACTCGTCTTTGTGGACCAAATCAATTCCATTGGATGTATCCATTTGAAAGGTATTCAAATTATACTAATTCATTATTTGATAATAAGCTTGAAATATATTTTCCTCCATAATTTGTATTCAATCTTTTAAGATTTATGAAGACGTGCAAGGAATATATTAGAAATCTTGCACGATCAGAAGGATGCACATGTGAATGCTATCTTGCTGAAGAGTCCATTAGATTTTGTTGTGAGTATATCAAGAAAGGTTGTGCATTATTTGAAACACATAAACGTAATGAGGAGTATCAAGATGTAAAGACATTTGAAGGACGACCAATTTCTAAAGGAGAGCATACTACATTGTCTAATGAAGATATGCAAAATGGTCATCGATATATGTTGTTTAATACGGCAGAAGTGGAACCATATGAAGAGTAAGTTTATTTAAGTTAAATGCAAATCTGTCTAGTTTGTTTCTTAGGAATAATTTTCACTCTTTCATTATTTTAGGATGCGTATGAAAGAGTTGAAGATGATACATACTGATTTATCTGAAGAAGAACTTTCAAAGATGCATTCAAACACTTTCTCTAATTGGTTTTCAAATAAGGTTTTTTTACATATTTTTTAGACTTTATTAATTTACACATTGTGAATACGTATGTTATTTATGTAAAATAAATATACAGGTTAAAGATCAAATGGCCTCATGTGAAATAGAAGTTTCCAAAACAAAAAGTTGTTATCGTATGGGCCTAGAAGGCAAGCACTCTCATATTCTGGCTATATAATAAATGGTCGTCGATTTCGCACCAATGGCACTGAAAAGTCCACACAGAATAGTGGTGTTTCACTTGAAGAAACTACAATATGTCAATCTGTGCCAAATGACAATGACCAATGTAATAGCAGCATAATAGGTCACTACGGGATCTTGCGTGACATTATAGAGCTGGACTATCTGACTTTTTCAGATTTCTTTATTTAAGTGTGACTGGACAAATATTTATCGTGGAATGAAGGTTGAAGATGGATTTACATTAGTCAACTTTGATCAATTTCAAGAACAATTTAAAGGAGATCCTTTTATACTAGAAACACAAGCCTCATAAGTGTTCTGTTCTACTTAAGAGAAAGCAAAACATCTAATTGGCAAGTTGTTGTTAGACCACCACCAAGAGGTTATCATGATATGGAAATCTATGATAACAGTGATGACGAGAATGGTGAGTCGTCCTATATAATCCACTAGATGTGTAACGACCCCAACCCTAGGCATTTATTTTTAATATTATATTAGATGCTTTTAATATTTATGCTAGCTTTTTGTGTTCAATCATGTCTTTAAATTCGTAAATTAAGATAAATTGGGTGAGTAGTAAGATTGGAATCTTTTGAGAATTTATTGGATATTAAATAAAGAAATTTGGGGAAATAATAAAAAGGGAAATAAGATAAATAGTGCAAGGAGGTTATTTGAGTAGGATGAATTTTGGGTTAATGATTTATTTTAAATTAAAAAGGATGAAAGCCATGGGTTTTTAAAGTTCTTGAAGGGGGGGCCATTGGTCTTGCTCCTTCCTAGCATGCCAAGTGGCACCTCCATCCCCTCCTCTTACTCCCTCCCATATCCGGCCCCGCCCCCCCTCCTTTACCCTCCTCACATTACCTCCTTCTCCTTCATTCATCCTTCTTCTTCAACCTAGAGAAAATAGAGAGAACCTCCATTGAAGTCCTCTTTGCCCAAGCCTTGAAGTCAAGCATTTCTTCACCAAAAATCAAGTCTAGGAGCACCATTGGAGTTGGATCACCTAGAGGAAGTCATCTAGCTAGAAAGATCAACATTTCCTTATAAAATCCAAAAGTGAGTTGTTATGACCTCTTTTCATTTATGTGCTCATGAACTATCCATTGTTGTTCTTGATGTTGTAATGGTTGTTACATGTCTTGGAAGTCTTCTTGGAGTTGAGTAATTAGTTAATGTTATGGAATATTGTTGTTATTCATAAGAAATGATTAAGAGTGTAAGAAAATGTGTGGAGTTGGATTAAGATGGTAAATCATGAAAAATGGAAGTAAAATGGGTTGGAAATTAAGTGGTAATTGATTTGGGTTTAGGTTATCTTGGGGTTTAAATGAATTAGTATAATGTGTATGAAGTTTAGGAAGTCCTTATAAGTTCACAAACAAGGGAAAATCAGTTTGGGACAATTTTTGGTTAGGGTTACTAAAGGATTTCATTACATTGCAGATTAAGGTTCGGGGCACGAGTCGTGCCACTGTGGCACGAGTCGTGCCTTGGATGGGGGCGAGTCGTGACTAGGGATAAAGGGAAGTCGTGCCCCTTCTTGGGGACGCCGGGTCGGGGAAGGTCGAGGGCACGAGTCGTGCCACGGGGGCGAGTCGTGCCACACGGCACAGTTTCAAAGTATCAATTTTAGAGCCGCTCAAACCTAATCAAACTCGAACCAAAATGAAATCTCTTTAACCTAGATTAAAGTAGAATACTTTGGCTACTCAAATGACATCTTAAGTGATCAAAATGGAATTGTGGAAGTAGTTTAAATATTGCCCCGAAAATGGTTGATAGGTTTGATTTGTGACTTCACCAAAATAGTTCCAATTTGAGAATTAGAACTTGAACTTTAATTAATGTTATTCGAGGTCGTATAATGACTATGTAAGAGTGGTTTATGATATATAGTAGCCTCACTCCCTATCTTTAGTGAATAGTTGCAATGGTGTAGAAGCTTATAGGTTTCACTATTGAACTAATTGGTAATGGGCATGTATCTCCTTGTGGCATTATTATCCCAATTTGTGGAATCATTGAATTTGGTGTATACCTTAATACCCTAAGTATGGATTATTTGGCAAGTTGTTGTGTTGTATCCCGGTGTGGATTAATTGGTACATGATTGTATTGTATCCCGGTGTGGATTATGTGGTTATATTGTTACCTTAATTGAGTTCATATGCATTGGTGATATTATGCATTGTGTATTACATGAATTGTTGTACTATGGTTCGGTTTAGCATGAGTATACATTACCATGTTATTATATTGTTATCCCGTTTTGTGGATTATCTCGAGTATCTATTATGTGCTTGAGCGTGTTTATGTTCGGGTGGGTATGATGGATTTCAATCAATTATTGATTTGTTCAATAAGTGATTGAAGGTTCGCCATATACCGGTGACCCTTCCCACTCTGTGGCCACGGGGTGGGGGGCATGCAAGCTGCTGCGAGCGATAAGTAGCCTTTACATACCGCTGCGATTAGGAGAAACCGGGGAATGCTCTGCGTATGAAGCCAACGGCTCTCTGCGATGGCGATGATAGTATATGATACTCTAAATATAGGGGTCATATATGTATCCTGTTTTTCTTATATGGATCTCTGGGTATGAGACCTATAAGCGGTGAATGTGCATAGGGCGGTTCACGAAAGAGTGGAGTTTACTCCCACGTTGTACGACTTATTGTTCAGACGGGAAAAGGTAAAATGAGGTAACGTAAGGTGTTTACCGCTTTCATAATGTGTTAAGTGTTGCCATGCTACGTGTTGCATCTTGTATGGCATTTTGCTGCATCCATAATAGCTCATTGAGATTTATTCTCACCCCTCTCCCTTTACTGTTTTAGATTCCGAGACAGGTGACCCGAACCAGTGAGGTCGGGGTATCATTGTGGACTTTGCTCTTGGGGCTTGACAAGTTAAGTATAGGAGTGGGTTGTTAGGAGTATTTGTTAAGTATTCCTCTTTTATATTTTGTATGGAAAACCCTTTTGTTAAACAGATGTTAATTAAGGTTTCCAATGTATTTGATCAGATATCGGTTTATTAAAGTTATGGTTGGATTTCCTCTAAGTAGAAATATTACTAATTGATTTTAAAATTGTAAGTTTGAAAGGTGGTTTTCTTTTAAAGGCAAATAAATGTTTTAAAAATTGAGATGGTTTTTCTTAGTTCGAGCTCCCTTAGCTCGGGACACGTGTTAGGTCCCGGGTTGGGGTGCTCACAGTTGGTATCAGAGCTTAGTTTAGAGGTCAAGGGTAGATGTCTAAACTAAGGGGGAATGTGTGGAAATTGACGTCGAGTGTTTTATGCAGGAGTTCGTTCTAATGGTGGAAGCAAGGATGATCGGCGGAAGGTTCTAGAAATTGAAGGAGATATGGATATAGGTGAAATTCAGAATGAAGGGATGATGAAATTATTCAGGAAGTTTGTACAGGATATGGAGACTAGAGGATCAGTTCCGAATCAACATGAAGGATGTCAAAGTGATGGATTGGAAAGATTTGTGAAGATGAACCCCCCGAGCTTTAACGGAGGTCCGAACCCGTTAAAGGCGTAAAAATGGTTAGCGAAATGAATAGGATTTTTGAGGTTATAGGAAGTCCCAACAAGGAGAAAGTTAGGTATCTTTGTGTTTAAATGTGAAGGTTTAGCCGATCGGTGGTGGCGGCAATATTGAAGGAAGTTGGGAGCGGGACCATACGCCCTGCACTTGGGATAATTTCACCAAACAGGTTCGAGGATTATTTCGTTTTCGATGGTTACAAGGGACAAGAAGGAGGTCGAATTCTTAGGACTAGAACAAGGGATCATGACGGTGAATCGGTATGTAATCGGGTTTGAGGAATTAGCTAGAAGTTGCCCTCATTTGGTATCGTATGAAGCGAAAAGAGTTCATAGGTTTATAAAAGGTTTGAGGATTGAGTTTAGGAAGAAATTTGGGATTGATAGCTTCACCAATTATCGGACGAGTCTTAGAGAGAGCTTATAAGATCGAGAAGGGTATGGAGGAAAATAGTGGGAAATTGGAAGGTGAGATTGGAGATAAGCCAAAGTATCTAGGACAAGGATCCAAAGTCATTGGAGATCAGCCAAGAGCTTTAACTTCAGGAAGGATGAGAGAGAAACTTGTGGTAGCTTCTTCGTCTAGGCCAAGGTACCCAAACAAGATGGGATGATGTGTAAATATTGCAAGAAGATGGGTCACACCGAAGACAAAGTTGGAGTAAGCAAGGGAAATGTTTGAATTGTGGAGGAGCGGGGCACTACAAGAAAAATTGTCCCGCATTTCGTCGAGGTTAGCTTCGGGTGCCGGTCCAAAGTGGTCAAAGAGGTGGTATCAAAAGAGATAACAAAGGGGAACCGAAAGAGAGGGTCTCGTGGTCGAGTGTGTGTTTCGGGTTCAGAGAGATAGATCCCTCGAGGTCACTAGAGGTATATTCCCCGTCTCAAAGGTTAGGGGTCATGTTTTATAGATCCCGTTGCATATCATTTATATTTGGCATCACATTTTGCTTATATGTGACATACATTGTTGAAAATTTGTTTTATTGTTAGAGGATTCTCGCTCTTATGAGAGAATACCTCGAACCTTCTTTGGTTTACCACGATGGTGATGTGGTTATGGCCGAGCATGTATTGCCGCTGAATTAGTATAATTATCAATTTATGATTTTGAGATATACTTGACCTGGAGGGTTAAGTAGTTGTTGTATAATGATAGACTATCCTGATAGGTGAGTCTCCTTTTTCCATGCCTAAATTGCTCATATTGGTATTTGTTATAGGTGAACCTTAAATGTGAAATTCTCGGTTACATGTGGGTATATAAGGTGAAAGTTTTGAATTAAGATGTGAAGAGTAATTGGTATATGCTAGACCCGCATAGGGAGTCTTTTCCAAAATTTTATGTGCTAGTGAGTAATTGGTAAATGTGCCCCGTCGGTATATTTCTTGTGTTGGTTCCGAGTAGGATAAGCGTAATTGTAATTCTTATTTTGATGGCTTTAGGGTAATTAGAATTGATGATCTCTTTGTTAATTAAGGTTCCGGGAAGATCGTAAAAATAATTTGAGAATTGGGTTAATTATTCCTTGTGAAGAATCCTTGTATGCAAAGTTTAGCTAGTATGAGTTAGCTCGAGAGGATTACAAATTTTGGGTTCTATAGTCTTAAACCCTGGATGTTACCAAGGATCTTGTGAGGTTGAGTCCGTGATCTTTGAGTTAGCAAGTACTACCAAAGAAATTTAAGAAATTCTTAAGAATTGTAGAGTCGTTGCTTTAGTGACTCTAAAGGAAGTATAAATGGTGTAGGATGTAATAAGGATGAATCATATTGTTAGTAATGGAAAAATAGGTTGGCTCTTACCTTACCTAGTGGACGTGAGAATCTTGTGAAATTTTAAGTGTATATTTAAAGGAAGATCGTGGTGTAGTGTTATGCGAAATGGGAAAGTGATAATGTGTGCTTTGGGAATTTAACTTAGATAAGTGGGATTTTCTTATCCTCTACTCGGGAGTAGCTACACTTGTGTTGCGCCATTTAAATAGGAACCTTATCTTTTGAAGTTTCCTTTGAGAGTTGTTACCGATCCTAAGAGTTGGAGGATTTAGTTAGTCGAAAGGAAAGAGATTTGAAGACTACCCAAATTACGGAAGAATAGGTTGTTTTGTGTGACGGATTTTCCTTCGACTCTGAGAAGTTTAATTAACCTTAGCGGGTTTGCGTAATATAACAGTTATCATTCTAGCATTAAGATAAAACCGTATGAGGCGTTGTTAGGGAAGAAAATATCGATCTCTAATTTGTTGAGGTGAAATTGGAGAAGCAAGGTCTAAGGTAAATTGGCGCTAAAGTTGTTAATCCATTTAAAGTTTTAGAAAAGATTGGTGAATTGACTTATAGACCGACTTGGGCAAATTTGCGAGTATTTGACGTTTTAAATGAAATATCGTAATGTATTGGGTAACATAAGATGTAATACTTTTTATTTTAATATACTTTCTTTGAGGTCGTGAAAATTCGGATTAGTGATGATGGCATGATATTCTCGGAATATTAAGTTGTAGTATCACATTACTTATGAAATTGGAAAATCTTGGAAAAATCATAGTATTGGAGAGACTAATTGGGAAGTGAAGTCCTAGAGTGTTAGGGTTATGAAATGTATAGTAGAATCATGCCATGGAGAACCTAATTGAAAGTATTAAGTTAGAATGTGGGAAAGGTAACTTTTGCTATGTGATCCTTATAGTAGCGACACCAAATTCGGGACGAATTTTCTTTAAGGGGGAGTGAGTGTAACGACCCCAACCCTAGGCATTTATTTTTAATATTATATTAGATGCTTTTAATATTTATGCTAGCTTTTTGTGTTCAATCATGTCTTTAAATTCGTAAATTAAGATAAATTGGGTGAGTAGTAAGATTGGAATCTTTTGAGAATTTATTGGATATTAAATAAAGAAATTTGGGGAAATAATAAAAAGGGAAATAAGATAAATAGTGCAAGGAGGTTATTTGAGTAGGATGAATTTTGGGTTAAGGATTTATTTTAAATTAAAAAGGATGAAAGCCATGGGTTTTTAAAGTTCTTGAAGGGGGGGCCATTGGTCTTGCTCCTTCCTAGCATGCCAAGTGGCACCTCCATCCCCTCCTCTTACTCCCCCCCATATCCGGCCCCTCCCCCCCTCCTTTACCCTCCTCACATTACCTCCTTCTCCTTCATTCATCCTTCTTCTTCAACCTAGAGAAAATAGAGAGAACCTCCATTGAAGTCCTCTTTGCCCAAGCCTTGAAGTCAAGCATTTCTTCACCAAAAATCAAGTCTAGGAGCACCATTGGAGTTGGATCACCTAGAGGAAGTCATCTAGCTAGAAAGATCAACATTTCCTTATAAAATCCAAAAGTGAGTTGTTATGACCTCTTTTCATTTATGTGCTCATGAACTATCCATTGTTGTTCTTGATGTTGTAATGGTTGTTACATGTCTTGGAAGTCTTCTTGGAGTTGAGTAATTAGTTAATGTTATGGAATATTGTTGTTATTCATAAGAAATGATTAAGAGTGTAAGAAAATGTGTGGAGTTGGATTAAGATGGTAAATCATGAAAAATGGAAGTAAAATGGGTTGGAAATTAAGTGGTAATTGATTTGGGTTTAGGTTATCTTGGGGTTTAAATGAATTAGTATAATGTGTATGAAGTTTAGGAAGTCCTTATAAGTTCACAAACAAGGGAAAATCAGTTTGGGACAATTTTTGGTTAGGGTTACTAAAGGATTTCATTACGTGCAATTACGGGTTCGGGGCACGAGTCGTGCCCCTGTGGCACGAGTCGTGCCTTGGATGGGGACGAGTCGTGACTAGGGATAAAGGGAAGTCGTGCCTTCTTGGGGACGCCGGATTCGGGAAGGTCGAGGGCACGAGTCGTGCCCTGGGGGCGAGTCGTGCCACTGGCACGGTTTCAAAGTATCAATTTTATAGCTGCTCAAACCTAATCAAACTCGAACCAAAATGAAATCTCTTTAACCTAGATTAAAGTAGAATACTTTGGCTACTCAATGACATCTTAAGTGATCAAAATGGAATTGTGGAAGTAGTTTAAATATTGCCCCGAAAATGGTTGATAGGTTTGATTTGTGACTTCACCAAAATAGTTCCAATTTGGGAATTAGAACTTGAACTTTAATTAATGTTATTCGAGGTCGTATAATGACTATGTAAGAGTGGTTTATGATATATAGTAGCCTCACTCCCTATCTTTAGTGAATAGTTGCAATGGTGTAGAAGCCATAGGTTTCACTATTGAACTAATTGGTAATGGGCATGTATCTCCTTGTGGCATTATTATCCCAATTTGTGGAATCATTGAATTTGGTGTATACCTTAATACCCTAAGTATGGATTATTTGGCAAGTTGTTGTGTTGTATCCGGTGTGGATTAATTGGTACATGATTGTATTGTATCCGGTGTGGATTATGTGGTTATATTGTTACCTTAATTGAGTTCATATGCATTGGTGATATTATGCATTGTGTATTACATGAATTGTTGTACTATGGTTCGGTTTAGCATGAGTATACATTACCATGTTATTATATTGTTATCCCGTTTTGTGGATTATCTCGAGTATCTATTATGTGCTTGAGCGTGTTTATGTTCGGGTGGGTATGATGGATTTCAATCAATTATTGATTTGTTCAATAAGTGATTGAAGGTTAAATCATACCGGTGACCCTTCCCCACTACGTGGCCGCGGGGTGGGGCCATGCAAGCTTCTGTGCCGAGCGATAAGTAGCCTTTACATACCGCTGCGATTAGGAGAAACCGGGGAATGCTCGTATGAAGCCAACGGCTCTCTGCAGTGGCGATGATAGTATATGATACTCTAAATATAGGGGTCATATATGTATCCTGTTTTTCTTATATGGATCTCTAGGTATGAGACCTATAAGCGGTGAATGTGCATAGGGCGCTCACCAAAGAGTGGAGTTTTACTCCCACGTTGTACGACTTATTGTTCGAGACGGGAAAAGGTAAAATGAGGTAACGTAAGGTGTTTACCGCTTTCATAATGTGTTAAGTGTTGCCATGCTACGTGTTGCATCTTGTATGGCATTTTTTGCATCCATAATAGCTCATTGAGATTTATTCTCACCCCTCTCCCTTCTTGTTTTAGATTCCGAGACGAGGTGACCCGAACCAGTGAGGTCGGGGTATCATTGTGGACTTTGCTCTTGGGGCTTGACAAGTTAAGTATAGGAGTGGGTTGTTAGGAGTATTTGTTAAGTATTCCTCTTTTATATTTTGTATGGAAAACCCTTTTGTTAAACAGATGTTAATTAAGGTTTCCAATGTATTTGATCAGATATCGGTTTATTAAAGTTATGGTTGGATTTCCTCTAAGTAGAAATATTACTAATTGATTTTAAAATTGTAAGTTTGAAAGGTGGTTTTCTTTTAAAGGCAAATAAATGTTTTAAAAATTGAGATGGTTTTTCTTAGTTCGAGCTCCCTTAGCTCGGGACACGTGTTAGGTCCCGGGTTGGGGTGCTCACAAGATGTATCTTTGCTTGTTAAATCCAATGATGGCCAAGATAGTACTTGTGCAAGAGATGATTGTGATGGAAAATTGATATATTTAATCGTTATTTATCTTATTATGATTATATTCTTTTAGTATAGTGTAATCATATATGTTTATTACATTACATATACTATCATATATAATGTAAGTATATTTATTTTTTATATTACTTGTACTAGCATATATATAAAATTATTTCATTGAGTTTCTTTGATCTTACAAGGTGGAGGTTGAGATAGAGGTGGATCGTTAGATAACTGTATCTTAATTTTTCAGCGTAATCACAATGAGTAATGAAATGGCAGAGGTAAGACTTGGTGACATATTTACGAATTTACATATGTACGTCATTGTTTTTTACTATAAAATATATACTCCCTCCATCTCGCTACAAACTAAACACTTTTGTTGCTGTTACTCTCAATGAACTTTGAGCTATAATTTGAGAATGATTTAATTATAGCTCAAAGTGCATTTGGAGTAACAACAATAAAAGTGTGTAATTTATAGTAGGACGGAGGGAGTATATATACATACAAATATTACGTTTACTAACTTGATAATGAACTATGCAGAGTTCAAGAAAGGGGGGAAAGCGCTTGAAGAAATTAAATTTAGGAGCAGTTTCAATTTCACAACAACTAAGAAACGAAGACATTTGAATTTCTGAAAAAAGGTCGAATCCCTCTCTTGATCAACATTCTAATATGCAAAGGATGTCTTCTCCTCATGTTTCTACCGAAGTTCCTAATGAAGTTCCCAATGAAGAGCAGTCACTTGAAGACAGGAAGTATTGAGAAAAAAAAAAGCTGTCCAACAAGGTTGAGAAAAATATGCTCAAGTCCTACGGAACTAGTACAAGTGGAATTCAATGAAATAGGACAACCTATCGATTTGCACTCTGAGTGGTTATCTTCATTCTTGGGATCTTTGACACGACAGTTTGTACCGATCACCGTTAATGATTGGAGGAAAGTTAAACAATGTGTAAAGGATGATTTTTATGTATAAACATAAAAATTAAGTGTACATGTTAATTTATTGTGATGTGTTGTTTTTGTATATGGGGGATTCAAGATTGATGACATGTACAAAGAAGCTTATTGTTCAACAAATTGGCACTCGTTGGAGAGAGTGCAAATCAAAGTTGATAGCATCTCTTAGAGATGCATCAAAACTGCGAGATAAGGAGTCAAAATTTGCATCCCTTAAACCTGATAACGTAACGTCTCTTGTAGAGCGGAACACTTTTGTAGCGTAAAAAACTATCTAATGAATTCGAGGTAAATTCTATTATTTATAAGTACTTTGTATTATCTACATTTTTAACATAAAAATGGTGTAGATGAAGAGCAAAAAGTAGAAAGAGATTAGGGCAAACAATCAAGCCCCACATCAATGAGTAGGAAGGGGTATGCTCGACTAGAGGATGAAATGGTAACTTTCTATAAATTGATCAATACATTTACATGTTTTAGTTTGTGTATTTCAATTACATAGTATTTATTCTTTTTAGAGAAAGGAGAATCCAGAAATGCCTATAAGGAGAGAAGATGTTTGGTGTAAAGCACACAAAAAAAATGGGAAAGTACCGACAACGTTTATTGCCGATTGTGTGGTAAGTGACATTTCAATTAATCAAGTTTTATTTTATTATTTTTACTAATCTATCATTTGAAACTTATTTATTTACTAATTTTCAAGAGTAAAATACAAGATATCAAATTCTCTCAAGCCTCCCCTTCGACATCACAGTCGATTAATGAGGATGTAATCTCTCAAACACTCGGACCCGAGAGAAATGGACGAGTTAGAGGGTTGGGATTTGGTATTACCCCATCTAAATTAGGTGTCCACATGAGTAGTGCAAAGAAGTTCCAAGCACTTTTCGGGCGCTTATTCAGAATTGAGGAATGAAATGGAGATGATGAAAAAATTAGTGCAGGCAAGTATTTATAGTCAAACATATTGTTTTGGAGAGTTATTGATAGTTATCACTTACATGTACGTTAACTTGTGTTTGTTCTTAGGGTTTGACTTCAAATGGTAATGCAAATACAAACATATCCTCTCCACATTTGCATAGTGTTGGTTCAAGAGATAATGTGAATGGAAAGACACCTTCTCCCAATGGTAATGCAAATACAAACATGTCCTCTCCACGTTTGCGTAGGTGGTGTGAGTAGGAAGGATGGAAAAAACGAGATAGAAAATAAGTAAGTGAATCATTGATTTGGGTCTGACAAATGGGTCATAATAGTAAGTATAATAATAATAAAGATGTTAAAAAAAGGAAGTGTAACTTACCAATGTGACCGAGACGTCCAAGTATATATATATATATATATATATATATATATATATATATATATATATATATATATATATATATATATGTGCAGGTCAACGGCTGTATAGTTTCCTCCATTGCTGCTTAGAAAAGGAAAAGACCTTGGGATTGTAAATTCATGTGTCAACTAGGTATACTTGTACTTTCCAGGAAAATGTCTAACTTGCATGATTCCTACTTGAAGTCTGACTTTCATGTACCAAAGGCAGAGTTCTGAAATTTGATAATCAAGGTCAACCAATGGATCTAAGTCAACGTCAAAGGCTCTAATCCAAATGGTACCATAGAAAAGGGTTGACAACTTTGGGGTTTTCGACCTACTCGTGTAAACTACTCACTTTGCACTTCCCTGGAAAAATTGTGTCACTTGCAATTTAACCTTTTACTAGATCACAAGAAAGTCGGTACACAATCGTGAGGTTACGACAATTTTCACTCTCTCCATGAGGTTTGGTTTGGTTCGGTTTCACTTTTCCTTTTTTGTCAGTTTTATATGAGTTAAATGACTATTTCACTCCTCAATACAAAGTCCAAATTATATTAAAAGTTCAGAGTTAGAATACTCCTTATGATTACATAAAAAAAGGAAAGTGAAACGATACTAAACCAAACCTCAAGAGGCAGAAGACGTGTTCATACTTCATGGGTTGGGTGGGTAGCGGAATCATATCCCCAAATGTTAAAAATAAAAAAACAAGAAATTACATGGCTCAGCTCACTCCAGAAATAAGTTTACGTTGCACAAACAGCATGCGTTTGTCACAACATTTTATTCTTCAAAGAAAAGAAATTAGCAACTTTGGAACAACACATAAACGAAACGGAATTTTAATAGTTTCCACCAGGAGCTGGTGGGGCATAGGGTGGGGCATAGGGAGGAGGTGGTGACCGGTCATAGGACTGATGGTTTTCTCTCCTAAAGGCGGGAGCAGGGTAGTTATATGGTCTGCCACCACAGTCATCATCTACTGATCTTCTAACAGTGGTGGTCAAAGTCAACCTACATATAAGCCTCGGCCTCCCATGGCAGTTTTCAGCAACCATCACCAACATTAACACCATTACCAGCATGAATATGTTCATTCTACGACACGGAAACTTACTCACTTCCATTGTTATCTAATACGGAGCACTAACAACTAATAGTATTTGTGAAAATTGCTATTTTGAATATAGTATGCACCAAAGTCCATTGGCACTTATCCTTTATATAGGAAAATAGTCAAAGGCGAAGCTCTGAAATTGGACGATTCATTCAGCAGCAAGTTGAAGGATTTTAAATTGAATACGCGACATTGGGGTTGTAAATTCACGTGTCAACTAGGTACATTAGGAAATGTCTCACTAGAAGTCTGACTTTCGAGTGGCACTCATCTTTTATATAGAAAATTCAATCAAAGTAAGAGCTCTGAAATATGTTGATCACTTTGGGGGTTGTTTATGTGTAAATTACTCACTTTGCACTTTCCAGGAAAATGCATACCAACTTGGTAACGGCATATTAATTAAATTTTAAGTGGGTCCTATTAATTAAATCTTAGGTGGGTCCCACAAATATAAATTTAATCTCGGGCATTCACCTCAAAACATGCAGTTCTTAACCCGTACTTGAAAAGTTGAAACCAATACATACATGTTGCTCTTTAACTAAATCAGACAAAAATTAGGATTCGCCAAAACTAAAAGTGTGACATTTATTTATTGTAAAAGAGAGATTGTGTCGTTCAACATTACTCCCCAAGGGGTCAACTAAGATGGAATACTCCCTTCGTCCCACGTAACTGTGGACCTACTTTTTGGGCACGAAAATTAAGGAAAAGTAGGAGAGAGAAATAGATAGAGGAGGTGTTTGTGAGTATGAAAAATTAAATATGAGAGAGAATGAGTGAGATAAATAGTTAGGAAAGAGAATGTTGTGAGTGTAAAAATAAAGTAGGAGAGAGAATGAGTGGGTAGAATAGTAAAATTTTTTTGCCATTTTGGACAGTTCACACTCACATGAAACGAACGAAAAAGAAAATAAGTACGCACTTACGTGAAACGAAGGAAGTATAGAGCTACTCAATGTTATCCACATTAAAAAGATAAGCACAGCTCTACATACAAGTAGGGTACCCTATATATCAAGGCTATAGGTTAGATTACCTCTTTAAATTTAAATTTATGTTGGGTCCTACGTTTTCGATCAACTTATTTTCAATTTGCATATAACATCTTGATACTAACAACTTGACTTGTCCTATTACATCTTGATCATCTTACAGGTTGAATTGTTGTTACGCTAAACCTATTTTTCAGGGAACATGTCAACAGAATAGAAGACTAATTCAAAATGACGTCTCTTCATTAAAGAGTTCAGCAACGGACCACTTCCTCCACCCTCAATGAAGTGACGTAAATATCTCAACAAAGCTCAACATGTTTCCGAGATTGTAGGCTTAGATTTATCTTTGTAATTAGCCGTTACTTGAGGTATAAAAGGGGAATAAACACCTGTATTTACACACACTTTTTTCACTAGCTTAAGTTCCCTTGAATACGTTCATAGTTCTGTAATCATCTAAATACTTAGTAAACTTTTGGTCAAGGCAGGTTCCTAAACCTCCCGGGGTTTTATGCCGGCGAACAAGTTGTTCAAGGGCTTTCCCTAGTCAACAAATACCTTGTGTTCATTTTTATTCAACCCGATAATCATTGTACCCTGATTCTTATCACTTTAGTCATTTTTCTTGTCATTGGTAACGATTGTTAAAATTTGATCAAAACAGGTCTACTCATTTAAACTTTATCCATAATTTTATGAAAACTTAATTATCACTATTCAATTTTAAGAAAATGTTATTGATTCATCATTAGAAAAACTATCAATCACAATTTTTAGAATTGCAAAAAAATAATTAGATTTTCATAAAATATGAACCTTGACCGGAGGGAGTATAACATGGGAAATTTCTAACAAATATGGTCCCAGTATGTGGTCCCGCAATTCTTTTCTCAAATAATTTCATTTTAAAAAATTTAATCCCAAAATAACCCACATTTAAAACTATTTATCAAAATGATCAACTTTTTGAATCTCGCTACATGGTGTAGCGAGTTTATAATTTGCTCAATTTTATTTCAATATTTATGCCATTAAAAAAATAAAAACTAAAATTTGAACTCCCTACTTGACCTACTTTTAGCGAATTCAAATTATCAATAATCAACAAAGCAGGCCTACTACCAAAGATCCAAAGTTTGTAATTCTCCGTCTCACTTTAAATTACAAAATTATGTATTAATAAAGAAAAATATATAGAAATATTATTTTTTTCATCTTAAATAAATACTTTAAAAAATGTACTTCTATAAAAAATTATATTCTTCATTTCAAAAATAAATATTACTTTCGACTCAAAATGAATAACCAAAAAATAATACTACATTTTTTATCCAAAAAAATGAGCATTACTGCCTTCATCCCAATGAATATTTTAAAAATTAATACTACTTCATTCGCCTCTTAAATTAATATTTGTAATGACTTCGCCTCTAAAATTAATGTTTATAATGTTAGTGTCTTCGTATCAAAATATGACATTAATTTTTTAAACGAATAAAGTAGTATTTTTAAAAAATATTCATTTTCTGAGACGAAGACACTAACATTATAAACATTAATTTTACAGGCGAATGAAGTATTATTTTTTAAAATATTCATTGGAATGAAGGAAGTAATGCTCATTTTTTTGGAAAAAAAATGTAGCATTATTTTTTGGTTATTCATTTTGAGTTGTGAGTCGAAAGTAATATTCGTTTTTGAAATGAAGGAAATAATTTTTTTATAGAATTACATTTTTTGAAATATTTATTTAAGACGGAAAATATAATTTTCCCTTTTAGTTTTCTTTATTAAGACATAATTTTTATTTTGCAGTGAGACGTATAATAAGGAACCTTTAGACCTTTGGTTGTTGATATTGGTAATTTGAAATCGCTATTCAAATTTTAGTTTTTTTTTTAATAATAGCATAAATATTAAAATAAAATTAAGCAAAATTAAACTCGCTACACTGTGTAGCGAGTTTAACCGGACAAAAATACAAACTCGCTACACTGCATAGCAAGTTTCAAAAAATGGGTCATTTGGGTCAATAATTTGGAATGGTTGTTATTTTAGGATATATTTTTTTAAAAGAAAATATTTTTAGAAAAAAATCTGGTTTCCGCATTGACCATCACTGCCAAAACTAGATCACAAAAAAAGGGTTAATTCCATTGCTCACCATGAGGTTTGACCAAGTCTTACTGCCCCATAAGTAGGGTCTTAAAGGAATGAATCCTTTTTTTTTTATTCGATTTGGTATTCGAAATCGATATTCGTATTCGATTTTTTTTTTATTAATTTCGAATACCGAATCGAATAATTCGATTATCAATTTTGAATCGAATACGAATCAATTTTTATATTCAAATACAAACAAATACGAATCGAATACGATGATATTCAATTCGATTTGTTTACACCCCTGCCCATAAGGTTTGGTTTGGTTTGGTTTCGTCTCCGTACAAACCAGAACATAAATGAGATCGTGAAAGCAAAGTTAGACAACAAAGATTGCTGTTCCGCAGATCATTATGAAAATATAAATTTAAAGTAACAGAAATCAAAACAAGAAATTACATGGATGATTCACACCAACAAGAAATAAGTTTAATAGCATAAACTGCATGAGTTGGTCTGCTGAGAAACGCGTTTCTCCATAAGTTATGGAGAAACGTGTTTTTCCAAATGTTCTGGATATCAGTTTCAATAGGTTCTGGATATCCAGAAACCTACAAAATGATATCCAGAAACCTACAAAATGATATCCAGAAACATTTAATAAATTTCTGGATATCATTTCAAAAGGATCTGGATATCCTTTTGAAAGGTTCTGGCTATCCACAAAACAAATAACTAAATCAATTTGACGCCATGGAAATGGCAATACGACAGTCACAACAATGAGCACTTCCCATAACACAATGATATCCAGAAAATAGAAAATGATATCCAGAAATTTACAAAATGATATCCAGAAATTTACAAAATGATATTCAGAAATTACAAAATGATATCCAGAAATTACAAAATGATATCCAGAAACTTATAAAATGATATCCAGAAACTTACAAAATGATATCCAGAAACATTTAATAAATTTCTGGATATCATTTCAAAAGGATCTGGATATCCTTTTGAAAGGTTCTGGCTATCCACAAAACAAATAACTAAATCAATTTGTTGCTTGCCATGGGAATGGCAATACGACAGTCACAACAATGAGCGAAGTTAACACAATGAATCCTCCAAGAACCGTGTCGTAACAAACGCCGTATGTATACAGGTAACAAACCTTATCAACAATTGCCATTCATTTGAAGCGGAATCAACGCCGGCGGATCACACCGGCCGTGGACATGAGGCCGGGTTGGAGATGACAGCGTAAACCATAGGCGACGTCGGTCAGGGAGATGGATTTATGCCGATCAATTGGGAGTGAGATTAGGTCGGTGAGGAAAGGAATTGAGGTAGAGGGAGGTCGCCGGCCGGAGGGAGAAGTTAGGTTGAGGTGAAGGGGATGATTGAGGGAGGTCGCCGGTCAATTGCGTTTAGAGAGAGAGTCAATTGCGTTTAGAGAGAGAGAGAGGAGAGAAAATGAATCTGCGTGCGTGCCTGTTCCGTGTGTTGTTGGGAGAAAAATTGGAAAAAACCCGTTTCTCCTTAAATTGGGGAGAAACGCGTTTCTCCCCAGATTTTATCAAACTGCATGCATGCTTTTAGCAGTTCGGCTCAACATTTTATTCGTCAAAGTAAAGAAAAAGAGCAACCTTGGAAGAACACATAATCATAACTAACATTTAGAGCCCGTTTGGCATTGCTTATTTAGGGCCCAAACGCGCGTTCCAGAAGCAAATCACGGCAACTCAACGCAATTGAAGGTTTGGCCGACGAAATCGCTTATGCCGTTGGAGGCCTCAAGACGCAGAAAATTGCGTTCCTCAGAATCACCTATGCCCCCGCTTTTCTGAGTAATCTGTTTTGGATAATCATCTTGAAGCAGCCAAATCCTTGATTTGCCCTTATCACTCTCGTTTAGCTCCGTTATATAAGCATCGGTCAAATTGTAAACAAAAAATTTCAGCAGCAGCAGGGTAGTTCTACATCAATTGAGGTAAGCTTCTTCATCATCGATTTTATATTCCACAATAATCATATCTATAGTTTATATGTTTGCAATTTTGTTAGATGTATAACGGTAGAAAATTTTGTTCATGAACAATTTCTGTCGAGAGAAAAGCAGAGTACAATTCATCTTTGTTTTTTATTTTGGGTAGCACACCATGTGTTTGTGTTTTTGCCTGACCCAAATCTATGTATCTATGGTTTCATGTTTTGAAATCAACAGTTTTAGCTATCTACGGTGTTTTGTGTTTATGCCCTCAATCCCTTACGCAGAAGCTGTTGCTGATTGTGGGAGAGAGGTTTGATAAGTGTATATGCTTGAAAAGCTTTGTGCCTCTGTTCCCATCATTATATTCTTTACACACTTTGATTCGTTTCATTTGCCCCTTTGAGCTTCTTGAATTAGTTTACTGGATGTTCTCTAGAGGTTCCGTCAATGATCCTACTTTTCCAGTATCTTCCAAAATCTTGTCTCTTTCTATTGGACTGGGCATTGCTGCTCGTGCATTTGACTTGCTGTCATGTTTTGAAGACCCACACTCAGAAAAATTATTATTTGATTTTAGGGGTTCAGAAGATATAAATTCCAACATCACCCTACTTGAAAGAGTTTATTTTTTTGTAATTGATATTGCTACAGATTTTGAAGTGCCCATTGCTGATCATTGCTTGCTGAAAGCTATTAAAATTTCTAATGCACCTAAAGTCTTGCGAAACCAGTGTCTTCCACTGTGTTGTTTTCTTTTGGATGGACCTCTAGTCCGTCTTTGTATTCGTGTTATTGATATGATGATCTTTAATTATCATGAATGTTGCCGTCAATGAGTAGGCATGTTCTGATCCAATGCTTTAGTCTGCAATATTTGCGAAGTTGGAATATGCAATTTTGAATTTGGATGACCCCGGGGGTGGGGGAGGAAGGTTGTAGTAGTCTATTTCTACTCCTCCTGGCCATCTTATAATCCCATCAACATTTGGAAATAGACATGCATCCTTTATTTGTCTACCTATAAAAATATGTTATTGCTATTCATCAGTAAAAATATTTGTCTACTCATTGTTCCTATATTTGTCTACCTGTAAAAATATGTTATTGCTATTCATCTGGTTTAAGTATGACATGTAGAACAAAATCTGATTTGTTGTTTTGTATATAGTGAGATGGACAATCACGAGTTTAGTTCGCCTGGTACACAACAAACAACAGTAAAGGAAAATTCAGACACAAGTAAAACAGGAAAACCAACTCCAAAGTTCAATGCTACATGGGATCCGAAATCTCACAAAATATTTATTAAGTTATGCATTGACGAGGTGAGAGTTGGAAATAGGCCAAATAGTCATTTTAGTAGATTGGGCTGGAATAATATACAAAGAAACTTTGTTGAAAAAACGGGAAAAAACTATAATAGACTACAACTCAAGAATCACTGGGATGCTATGAAAAAAGATTGTGTCATGTGGCAATCTCTTATTGGAAAGGAAACGGGACTTGGATGGGACGTTAGAAAAAATACGATAGATGCATCTGATGAGTGGTGGAACGACAAAATACAGGTGCGTCAAATTTTTAGCTTCTTGAGTTTATTTTCTTAAAAATATATTTAATAACAAATTGTTAAATAATATGCAGAGAAATCCTAAGTGTGCTAAGTTTAGGGAGAAAGGTTTGGAGCACCGCTATGAATTGGATGAGTTGTTCATGGACATAGCTGCTACTGGAGCTAGAGTTTGGGCCCCAAATTCGGGTGAAATGCCTTCAATATTTTCTCCAGATAAATAAAGCCATTGAGCTTGATTCCTCTGATGATGATTTTTCTGAAATTTTGGGCTTTAATAATACCGCTGCTAATAATGAAGTTGAGAATGAAGAGGGACATAAAAGTAAAAGATCAACGTTTGGTAAAAGCTCTCAAGAAAAACGTAAGAAAATAACGACCGGCAACAAGTTAGAAAAGCATCTTGAGCGTCTAGTTGATGCGGTGGAAGTCAAGAGTCGGGCCCCACCCACTACTGCAGTGCCAAAACCGAAGAGAAATCAATACAAGAGTGCATGGATTTACTCGATGAGATCCCTGATATTATTCGTTTGGATAGTCTTTTTATGTTTGCAACGCAACTTTTTCTCAAATCTGAATATCGGGCAATGTTCATTGCACTCCGTGATTCTGAGGCAAGAGTAGCTTGGCTTAAGCATGAGCAAGAAAGAGAAAACAACTATAGTCGAGCATATTAAACACATCTTTATTACATTGATTTTTATTTTATAAATTAGATTAGGCGCAAATAAGAGCGAGCGAGCATAGCTGTTTGAAATTTTTATTCATATTTTGAATTCTTATTATATTCATTTTTGGTTTAGATTAATTAATATGTTTATTTTAAATAATGTTGGTGCTTGTAAATATTGTTTTTAATTTCATTTTTTAGTTAGACTTTTATTTCATAGTATTTAGTTTCTTGATGTTTTATATAACTATTTTATTTAGGTAATAAATGGATGGTGAAGATCCTGACTTCGATGCACTAGTTACAGCAGGAGTGATTACAATAGTAATGATGCTGCAGGAATTGTGCTTATCAATCTTCCTCCACGTGGCAGGACTGATCACCTGGCTCCTTGACCTGAAAACAGAACCCACGACTAGCCGGATGTGTCTCCGGCGAAGACGCTCGGGCGTGAGAGTAAGATCACAGTTGTATATAGCTCAAAAATGTATTGAATAATGAACTCAGAATACAAAATGGCAGTTACCTTTCACCGTTTGGTAGTGATGAAGTATTTATAGGCAAGAGTGATGTATTTTTGGGGAGGCGGCATGTCCTCCGAGATTATAGCGGCGGTTACTTGGTCATGGGCACGTGTCTATAACGGTCCCTGATTTGTAGGGATGTAGTTGTGAGCATTGATTGACCAAATAAGCCGGCAAGTGTCGGGTCGTCACTTGCTGATTTAGGTCGAGGTCGCCATTCGTGGAATGGTCGACCTGATTGTCGGGTAGAGCATGGTTCGTACCCGAATAGTAGCATGGATCATGAGGTCGGACTAAGTTAGGTCGGGACTTGTAAGTCGGACCAGGGGCTTAGTCGACTGATGTGTGAGATGGGCCTTGGGCCTTGTTCGATTGGATTAGTTTCATAGAGAATGTGGGTGCCAACGCTATATGAGATTGGGCTTTACTCGTTTGGCCCAATTCGACACTTTTGGTATGTTCGGTGGCTGACTTTCGAGTTGACTTCGTCGACTTGGAAGTTAAGAAGATTTCTTTGCCAAAAATTGCTTTATTCGAAGCTCGATACTAGTAGGTCGACCATGATGACGTGGCAACATCCTGATCGTTGGTGACGGACGGTTGGAGATGAAGGAGCGCCGGTTTTAGTAATGATTGCAATTCTGACTCTTGGAACTCCTTCTCGGAAACCGCTTGACTTTTAATTTTGGAAAATTAATTTTGATTTTCTTTTCCCCTTCCAAATTTAGGAAAATATAAATAGAGAGATCCTTCTTCGTTTAGAACTTTTACTGCTCTAGAACTTCTTCTTCTCCGGCGATAATCAAGGGATTTCAGCAAGATTTAAATTCGGCTCTCGGCTCCAGCAACGAACTTCCTTTCTCCAATCAATTGAGGTATTTCCCTTGTATTTTTGTTTTAGGACTTTAATTTCTGCTTGGTGTTTAATTCCGCCATGGCTAGAACCTTTAGTAGTGAACCAGGAGCTTGGTATGGCTACTGTACTATTAATCGTAGGGCATGTAAGAATGTGAACGGCGAGTGGAGAGTGATGTCCTTGGATGAGTGTGCCTCCATTTTGACTAGTTGGGGATTGAATTACACTGAGATAGGGCTGCCCATTGTAGGAGAAACTGATAATGTGGTGATTGACGACTCAAATGTTGTCGCTTTTCATTTATTCCATGAATTGCTTGACCATATCACCTTATTTTATGTTAGGGATGTCCAAAAGCCCTCCTTCCTTAGAAATAGAATAGGTTTTCCAGGGGAGTTTAGGTCGCCCATAGGTAGGTCGACTGAATGTGATCATAGGGTGACTCCCTGTTTCTCCTTCTTCTTGTACGAGATATGACAACTCAAGAAGGAAATGCTGCTTCGACCTCCTCGGCCCCGAATTGTGAATGCATTTGGTTCCTCTGTTGTACCGGGAAGAACGAGAGAGGATATATACCCGGTAGGCCTCTTCGAGGGAAGAAAAATATGGAGTCCCGATACAACATGATTTATGATTTACGTGGAGTAAGTAGAGTGGATTATAGGATAACCATCCTTAGCAAGGCGGACTTTATGGCCAAGTTCCGTACCGGCTTCACTACCGACGCCGCTAGGGTGGCCTTCTTTTATGGACGAGTTTGAGGCGGGGTTGAGGTTGCCACTTAGATCCTTTCATCAACGAGTTTGGAGTGCATGGATGCTCTTCCTCTTCGGCTTGGGGCCAACACTTGCAGTACTAGTGTGCTTTGCCATGGTATGCGGAGTTTCTAGGCCATGAACCTTGCATGAGAGTCTTCAAAGAATTTTTTGCCCCAAAGCTCGACAAGGCGGATTGGGGATTAGTACTCCTTCAAAACCCAATTCTCCAAAATTATTCGCCAACCTTCCCAACAAACATAGCAGTGGAACTCCTATGTAGTTTTAGTTGAGGAAGCAGTGGGATGGGAGTTCCCCTTGCCGGAGTAGTGAGTCGGACACGTTGACGAGGAAAACTACTGGGAGCCTCCATGGCACCGGACCTTGTATAGGAAGTTGTGTGCGTTGGTCGCAAAGAGGCCCATTAGGCGGGAGGTGTTAGGGACAACCAAGTATAACTACATCCAAGGCGGGATGATGCTGGGGATGGAGTGGTAGAACCCCTTGTTCTGTTTTGAGAGGCCAGGTATATCGGATTTGGGTTACTCATTCCTTGGGTAGGTTGAAGGAGAATTGTCAATTTTGCCAGAAGAATGAAAATTACTGCAAAGACCGAGGAGAGCATGTTGGTGGTAAGGATTTACTTGGCCTGCATTCATTAGCTCGTCCATTGTTAACTTGCATAAGTAGCTTATCATTGGCACATAGCGTTGTTTTTAGCTGCATATACAACTCTTAGGTCGTCCGTTGTACGCTCGTATGTAGAACTTAGTTAGCTCGTACATAGAACTATTTCGAATTGTGACTCTTTATCAAATTGCCTGCTCGTATGTAGAGTTTTTCAATTCGTACATAGAACTATTTTGAATTGTCGAGCTAACACTTGATTCTTTTGATGTCGTGCAGTTTTAACTCCCGAACAAGAAGCAAATATGGTGCGCCTTGTTGGGGTTTCGACAAGAGGAAAGCGAGAGGGCTCGTAGAGTTTTGCCAATCTTAAGGCGAGCAGGGAGAGAGAAAGTGCTCTTGCTAGGAATACTTTACTTCCGAAGGATGTTCTTGGAATGATCCCGATGGAAGAGGTTGAGCAGAAGACCCTTTGCAAAGCGGCACCCAATCTAATGATGCCAATGAAGGAGGTGGTGATTCCCATAGGTCAGTAAGGGCAAGTTTGAGCTCCGACCCAAATCAAGACGCCAATGTGGAGACCTCTGGAGCTGGGATGATGGAGGCTAGCCCTTTATTGGTCGTCAACGTTGATGAAGATGATATGGAAGAAGAGGACGATCGTCCTATAAGCTCGAAGAAAAGGTCCCGATCTGAGAAGGGCAAGTCTGTGTCCTCGACCCAATTGCCTCCACCAGCCTTCATTCCTCCCAGTAAGGAGTCTCTGGATGAAAAGATGAAGAGGTGAGTGATGTTCCTCCATGGAAGGGTTTAACGGCTTGAGCCGTCGCTATCCCGACATGAGCACTGGGCCAAGTGATTGTTAGGAGGGCCGTAGATGTCGATCTTCTAACCCATTTCTTTGATAAGGGGATTACCCCAGGAATTTTCTGCTCGCTCTGGAATGGCTCATAGTGAGGTAACTTGTTACTTTCTCTTTCACTTTTTATTTTAGTCGTTCATTCTTTTACTCGACCAACCGAAGTCTCGAGCTAACACTTCTTTGTTCTCTTTGGTATGCAGAATCTGACCATGGTTGAGCAGGCCAAAAGCTCTTGGAGGGCCTCAATTGAAAGGGAGAGGCAAGCCCTTCAGGACTATTCCAAAAAGGCTAAAGAGCTTGCGGATCTGAAGGAGCTATACAATGATTTGGACAACTCTTTTGAAGCCAATGAGGGCGTGAAGACCAAAGGCTCTATCCGACCTTGAAGCATCTGAGTCCAAGCTTAAAGAAGTGACTTCAGAGATTGATGCAGAGCGCCTTGCTCATGAGAGGACTAAGGTTGAGCTTGCCACCGTCACCAAACTTCTTGCTGATAAAGATACTTTCTTGAAGGAGCTTAACGAGGAGCATAACTCAGCTCGAGCTAAGTGGAAGGAGGCTCTGAAGAAAGGCGGCCACGATCTTTGTGGAGAAGTTCAAGGAAGGGGATGAGTTTTATAATGCCATAGTGGCGAGGCCCAAGACTTTCTCGAGGTTGGGAAGAGGCACGTGGCCCGTCGTCTTATTTGGTGGATCCTTCGTCTACGGTTACCGTGAGCAATTAGCTCGTTGGTTTTACGAGTCCCGATGCGACATGGCGGCTCGCCAAGGTCATTCGCTTGTTCCCTATCTTGAGAACGACTTGGCCTTTATTGCCCAGAAGATGAAGAAGATCATTGTGAAAAGTGGGAGGCTCCCCGTCCTTGACAGTAAATTTTGATGTGGTTTTGGCGGAGCTTGATGATCTTGAAGCTATGGAGACAATGGATGAACAAATTTATTCGGAGTCGGGTAAACCTTTGGATCCTCGGCAACAAGGAGAGGAAGAGGGTCGAGCCTATTGACGACCGGGCGATGTTGGCCGGGACTCCTGAATTGTCTTGTTGGGTTTGTAATGAACAAGTTCCAAACAATTTCTTGTTTTTGCTTTAACATAATTCAAATGCCTTGGCCCGGTTTTGGGAGGCAAAATATTTTTGTAAGTTTATTTTCTTAAGTCTTGGCCCGCTTTTGGGAGACTTATTACATCCAATCTTAGGCGACTTTTGATTCATGAATGTTGTATGCTTGTTGAAATAAGTGTCGAGCTTAGATATAGATAGGGTAAATGAGTCAACTTAAGCCTAGAGGCGACCTAATCTTGTTGATTTAGTCGACCTCGAGACTTGGTTAACTTTTTCCTTTGAACAAGATTGACCATGAGTCGAACTGTTATTATTATTGTGGCCGACCTAGGGTCGAGGTAAATCTAACAAGCGACCGAGGATCGAGTTTATTAAAACGAAGTCGACTAAGAATCGGACTTGTTAAGTGAACGAAGGCGATTTAGAATCGAGCTTGTTAGAACGAAGGCGACTAAGAGTCGAGCCTAATAGGGTGAAGGCGACTAAGAGTCGAGCTAAGATGAACCGACTAAGAGTCGAGCTCATTAGAACAAAGTCGATTAAGAGTCGGACTTGTTAAGTAATCAAAGGCGATTAAGAATCGAGCTTTGTTGGAACGAAGAGCGACTAAGAGTCGAGCTTGTTGATATTAATGTAACACTATGTTTGATCGAATAAACTGCTCTTTTCATTGAAGTGGGAATCATGCTTTACATCAATTCGAAACTAGTTTTAACATAAACTTGAACTTTGAAATTGAAACTAGAAGTAGTATTTGATGAGGTGAGTAGCATGCCAAGGATGTTTCAACTCGTCACCTCCGGATGAGCTATCGTGTAGGTTCCTTCTTTGACGACTCGAGTGACCACATATGGACCTTCCCAATTAGGAGATAGTTTATTCTGCTTTGGGTCCTTACGCCCGTTGCCTCAATCTTTCTCAATACGTAATCCCCGACTTGGAACGACCTTGCTTTGACCCTCTTGTCATGGTAACTTTTAGTTATTTGTTTGTAGTTGACCATTCGGAGGTAAGTTTGTTTCTCGCTTCTCGTCGATCGAGATCCGGGTCGATCAATCTGTTGTTATCATTTTGCTCTGATTGAAGAAAGTCACTCTAGCGGTGGGGAATCGAGCTCGGCGGGTGCCATAGCCTCGACCCGTACGTAAGAGCAAAAGGGGTTTCCCAGTAGGCCCCGAGTGGTTGTACGGACTGCCCCGAAGAGCAAGTGGGAGTTCGTCCAACCGGTTGTTGCGTCGACCTACGAGTCCCGTCTTGAGTGATGATAGGACAAGTTTATTATTGCTTCGGCTTGCCCATTTCCTTGAGGGTAGGCGACAGAAGATTGCCAATGCTTGATTCCCACTCTGTTCATTTCTGCTTCGAAAGCTCTGGAGAATTGCAATCCGTTGTCAGATACTATGGCTCTTGGAAAACCAAATCGGCACCAAATGAAATCATGAATGAAGTTTATAGCATTCTCCTCCGTGATGCGAGCTAATGGTTTAGCCTCAACCCATTTAGTGAAGTAATCTATAGCAACGATCACATACTTGCAATTTCCTCGGGCGGGAGGGAAGGGTCCAATCAAGTCGACACCCCACATGTCGAATGGCCGGTGCAATGCGGAGTGCGCTCGGTTGTAGGCATGTGAGGTAAGTTGGCAAACCTTTGGCATTGATCACATTCTTTGAACAAAGCCGTGAGTGTCGGCTCTCGTATGTGGCCGATAGTATCCCAAAGTGATTAACTTGTCTGCAAGAGTCCTGGCCCCGGTGTCCACCACAGATCCCAGCTGTGTACTTCATGTATCAATAGGGCGACCTCTTGAGGGTGGATGCACTTTAGCAATGGCCGAGTATAAGATCTTACGAACGGATCGCCTCCTTGAATGACATATCTCGGAGCTTTCTTTTTGATAGCTCGAGCCTTCTTCTCGTCCTACGGGAGCTCGCCACTTTGCAAGTATGCTTTCATTTCCTCGATCCAACACTTCTCCTGAGTCCAATTTCTTGAGGGATCATCTATGCTTGAATTTTTACCCTCTCATAAATTTGGATTTTCGAGGAAGGAGATAGGCTCGCCATGTGGCTCATCTGAAGTAGCAAGTTTCGAAAGGAGATCGGCCCGGCTCGTTATCTTACTCTTCCAATCCTTTGAATATCCCAAAATTCTAAGTCCTTTATCGGTTCTTTCACCGTGTCGCGGTATTTGATGAGAGTAGAACCGAGCACTTCGTATTCGCCTCGACTGGTTGACTATCAATTGTGAGTCACGGTAGGCCATGATCTTAGTCGCTCCAAAACACTTGGCATATTCGATAGGCTGCAATCAAGGCTTCATATTCGGCTTGGTTGTTGGAAGCGTCAAATTTGAACCTTAGCGATTCCTCGTATACGGTCCCGGACTACGGCTCGACCAAGACAATTCCGGCTCCAGCTGACATTTTGGTTGCGACCCGTCGAATAGACCTTCCAACAATCGACGGGTAGAGCGATGGCGACTTGTGACTCGGCTCTTTCCCTTTGCCTTTTTCTTTTGGAGCTCGGCGCTCGTCATCTTCCTTGGTGAACGTAAGCTCGACCAAGAAGTCGGCTAGAGCTTGAGCCTTGACGCCTTTCGAGGTCGATACTCAATGTCAAATTCGGTGAGGGCAATTGACCAATTGAGCGATCGACCAACTCTCCGGCTTGTGCGGTATTTTTCTTAAGGGAGCATTGGTAAGAACCACGATTGGATGAGCCGAGAAAATAAGCTCGTAACTTTCTTGAAGCTACGACTAGGGCATAAGCAACTTTCTCGGCGTTGTAATACACTGCTTTCCACGTCCGCCAAAGCTTTGCGATGTAGTACACTGGCTTTTGAAGCCCTTCATCCTCTCTAATCAAGGCAGCTGCCACAGACTTGTCTCCCGCAGATAGATAAACAAACAATGTCTCACCGGTTGTCGGGCTACTCAGAGGTGGAGTAGCGAGATAATCTTTCAATTGTTGGAACGACGAATGACATTCGGTCGTCCATTCAAAGCTTTTCGTCCCCCTTAATGCTTTGAAGAAAGGGAGAGACCTCTCTGGCGACTTTGATATGAAACGGCCAAGAGCTGCTTACCGCTTCCATTAAGTCAGCATCTCTTTCGATAGTAGTGGGAGCCTTCATGTCGACTAGAGCCTTGATCTTCTCCGGATTAGCCTCTATGCCCTCCGAGATACCATAAATCCCAAGAACTTGCCAGTGCAACTCCGAATACACATTTGCTAGGATTGAGCTTCATGTCGTTTGCTCGTAAATTGGCGAATGTCTCCTTTAGGTCGACTACGTGACTCCCAGTCTTGGTTTTAATGACCATGTCGTCAACGTAAGCCTCCATATTTCGACCAATTTGTGAGGCAAAGACTTTGTTCACCATTCTCTGATAAGTTGCACCCGCATTCTTCAAACCAAATGGCATCATGTTGTAGCGGTAGATGCCCCAGTGCTGAAATGCCGTCTTGACTATATCGTCCTCGTGCGTCTTAATCAGTGGTATCCCGAGTAAGCGTCGAGAGCGAGGTGGAGTGCCCAGAATAGAATCCACCAGCTTGTCGATCCTTGGAAGGGGATAAGCGTCTTTTGGGCATGCAAGGTTCAAAGTGGTGAAGTCGACACACATCCGCCATTTGCCGTTTGATTTCTTCACCGTGACCACGTTGGCCGGCCGGGTTGTATGAACGGCCTCTTTGATTATACACACTCAAAAGTTTTGTACCTCGGCTTTTATAGCCTCTTCCTTGTCGCGAGCAAAGCTTCTCAATTTAAGGGCCTAGGCTTAATGGTCGGGTTGACTTCGAGTCGATGAACGGCGACCTCCTCCTTGATTCCCCTCATGTCCTCTACTCTCCATGCGAAGACATCATCGCTTTCTTTGAGTAGCTTGATGATTTACGCTCGCTCCTCAACGATAAGCGCTTTCCAATTTGAATTTTTGGTCGGGGTAGGAAGAGTTGGTGATGATTGACTCCGGCTCATCTACGGCTTCTAACTCGGGTCCATCTACGAGCTGCATAGTTTCTACTATGATTTCCACGACCTTTTGTCTTTCTTCGGCTCCCAAATGCGGAGCTTCCTCTGTATCATATCATCGAGCTTGTGCACGCAACCTCGGCCGGTGGTGGCCCCAGAGTTATTGTCGATCTGAGGCATAGGTTGCCTATGAGGACTTGATCGACCATAACTACATCTGAATCTACCTCGGTAGTGTTAGAGTGACGTGTCGACTCAAGCGTGACCTCGTCATTTGAGCGATAGGTCGACTCTTCCACGACCTCGGTGATTGTTGATAGTCGAGTAGTCTTGGTGGCGGCTGGGACAACTTCAAGTAACCATCGGCGATCTCAATTTCTAGCTCCACTTTTCCTTCTTTCTCTTAGAACATGATCCGGGTAGGCTCGAGGCTGCGCCTTGTACGCAACCCACTCCGGCGGGTGTGGGGAACTTTACTGTTGGTGAGGAATTGAGGCTACCGGTCCAAGAGCGACTGTCCGGGAATTCCCAAGGATGGCCGCATAGTCGCTATTTACATCAATCACGATAAATTGTACCTTTGAGACAACCCCGAGGGGCGTCGCCTAGGTCGACGTCGAGCGCTATCGGCCTTTAGCATCTACTCGATGGTTGGTGAAGCCTTCCAACCTACCATCATATCTTTCCAATTGCTCGTCATTAAGACCCATCTCCTTGAAAGTCTTGTAAAACAACACATCCTTGCAGGCCCAGGTGTCGACTAAGAGTACGCTCGTCGTACATCCGTCTATGAGACTGGGATGACGAGAACTTGCTCCCTAGCCGCCATATTAGTTGCCAATTCGTGGGGGTAGAAGGCGGTGCCTCATCTCGATTTCTCTCCTTGGAGGCACATGTGGAGCTTTATTGAGCTGGAATATCTTGTGTTTGATGGCCGTGTTGCTCGCTTGTTCGGTGATAACCCCCCGAGTCCGATCTAAGTGTCTAGGTCCTTGTTGCCCTGGCGGCCGCTCACCTCCTCCGGCTTGAGGTCTCTTCACATAAGCGTCGAGTCTCCACAGTCGACCATTCTTTGTATAATGCGCTTCAAACCCAAACAATCCTGCAATAAGATGACCGGTGTCTTTGTGGTAGTCACAATATTTGCCGTTGTCCCTTACGAATTTGTTGCACAGGTTCGTTGGGGCGGTGGAGCTAGCTCGACGGCATTCATGATCTCGGTTCGACTCACCGTAGTGGAGTGAAAGCTTCGGGCACCTTCTCTGTTGCCCTAGTTCTGTTCTTTCCGTTCTTATTGTTCCCCCCATTCTTGTTGGAGTCCTTTTTATCATCAGCGACCTCCACCTTGGGGCTTTTACCATTCTTTTTCTCCTTCCTCTCCTCAGCAAGAGCGACATTGTATACCTTCTCGAACAACTCCTGTCGAGTTGTCACTGTACGAACTGTAAGCTCATAATCCATGTCTGCTGAGGAAATACCGTTTCGGAAGCAGTTGATGACTTCCCTATCAGTGATGTCCTCCTCTATCTTGTCCACCATTTCTTTGAACTTGGTGAAGTAGCTCATCGAGCTTTCATCCTTCGCTTGCACCAAGTTATTCAAGTACGCGACGGTCGTCTTAGAGCTCCTGCGGTCGAAGCGATCCAAGAACTTTGTCCTGAAGCTGCCCAGTGGTGATGCTATCGGCGACGAAACCATTGAACGAACCAAGTTAAGGCTGCCCCCGTATGGGTGCTTAGGAGGGCTTTACACATGTTGTCGTCTTCGGTGGCGGCAAGCACATAGTGGCCTCCGGATGTTGTATGTGACTTTTCGCATTAGTGGACTCTGAATATTTCTCACAGGAGGCAACTCGAAAGTTGGAGGAGGTCGGCTGTCTCGATCTCCTTCGCTAGAGGTCGAAGGGTGAAATCAACTCGTTCAACCTTTCCGGTCTCCTTTTTCCTCTCCTCCTCCCATTGTTGGAACGTCTTCTTCATCAATAACCATTCCCTAGCGTCGGGTCTTCCATCTCCTGGAGGGGGAGCAGCATTCGATCTCTGGCCCTCACTCCTGGGTGGAGTGACCTGCCTACTCCTCCTGTCTCTATGGGAATTGTCCCTCTCTGATCTGACTGGGGATCTATGCCTGTTACTTCTTTGAGGCGACCTGCGCCTCTCAGCAACAGATGGCGACCTGCGCCTGTCATATCCAAGTGGCGACCTGCGCCTCTCCTCTCTTATAGGCGACCTGCGCCCATTCCTGTCTCTTTGAGATCCTGATCTTTGCGTTCGGGCTGGAGAAACATGCCTGTTTGCATTGGTCATTAGGCGGAGTCCTCAAATCGGATTGAGCCTCACGCTCCCTGTTTACGGCTGAGGCCGGCCGCAGTCGTTACTCGGCACATGCACGATAGTAGGAGCTCGCTGAACTATCCTGTTGTCACCATTCTGTCCCACACCTTCATTTGGCCTCATACTCCTAGCCTGTTGTCCATTAGAGACCTGAGTACGATCCATTCTTTCAGAGCGCACATCGGCCTGCTCTGCCTCTTCCATAGCTATTAAGTCAGCCAAAATCTGGGCCCTCTCTAACATCATTTCCTTCTTGCTCATAGGGTTGGTGGAGGGACCTGCCCTGTTTCCAACGTTCACCTGAGCAGTTGGACGTTTAGGAGGTGGAGCTCCTTGCCCATCCATGTGCCTTTTGCCTCTCCTTGTGTCGAGCAAACCCCGCCATCAATCAGCAGCCCAATTTGGTAGAGCGCGTGCAGCTACCGTAGCGAGGACTAGGTTTGGTGGGGGAGGAGGCAAATTCAAGTTTTCAGCATTTGCATTTGCATTAGTGTTGTTGTTGTTGTTCACTTCTTCATGCCCAAGTGAGGCCTCAGATACGTGTCCGTCTGAAGTCACCATTGTTGTAGGTTATTGAAAATTTTAAGGTCAAGTTGAAGCACGATTCCCGCAATGGAACCAAACCGATGCCGCAGAATTGTGCTTATCAATCTTCCTCCACGTGGCAGACCGATCACCTGGCTCCTGACCTCAAAACAGAACCCACGACTAGCCGGATGTGTCTCCGGCGAAGACGCTCGGCGCGAGAGTAAGATCACGCTTGTATACAGCTCAAAATGTATTGAATAATGAACTCGTAATACAAAATGGCAGCTTACCTTTCACCGTTTGGTAGTGATGAAGTATTTATAGCAAGAGTGATGTATTTTTGGGAGGCGGCGTGTCCTCCGAGATTATAGCGGCGGTTACTTGGTCGCGGGCACGTGTCTATAACGGTCCCCGATTTGTAGGGATGTAGTTGTGAGCATTGATTGACCAAATAAGCGGCAAGTGTCAGTCGTCACTTGCTGATTTAGGTCGAGGTCGCCACTCGTGGAATGGTCGACCTGACTGTCGGGTAGAGCATGGTTCGTACCCGAATAGTAGCATGGATCATGAGGTCGGACTAAGTTAGGTCGGGACTTGTAAGTCGGACCATGGGCTTAGTCGACTGATGTGTGAGATGGGCCTTGGGCCTTGTTCTGATTGGATTAGTTTCATAGAGAATGTGGGTGCCAACGCTATCTGAGATTGGGCTTTACTCGTTTGGCCCAATTCGACACTTTTGGTATGTTCAAGTAACATACTATTCCAAATATATTGACAAGCAGCCTTGTAGAACGTCAAAACAAACTGGTCATATGTTTGTTATGGAAATGCTTCATGGGCACTTGCGTCGATGTCAAGAACAATTTCGAATGGAGAAAGAAGTATTTTTATCTCTTTGTAGTGATTTAAAAACCAAATATAACTTAAAACAGTCAAGAGGGATTAGTACAGAAGAACAGGTTGCAATTTTTCTTGTGGTGCTTGGGCATGGTCATAGTAACAGAATGTTGCATTCAACGCTCAGGGGAGACGATAAGTAGGCATTTTCATCATGTTCTTAAAGCAGTTGTTGCATTATCACTTGATATGATTAAACCACCCGAAGATTTTGACTCTGTTCCGGACCACATTAGAAAGAATGAAAAATACTTGCCACATTTCAAGGTTAGTCATTTTGATATTATTATTATAAAAGTTGTTTTTATAGATGCTTGCTTATAGTACTTATTTTTAGGATTGTATTGGTGCAATTGATGGGACACATGTCAAGGCAATTCTCCCGCTAAATGAACAAATTTCTTATATTGGGAGTATAGGATACCCTACTCAAAATGTTATGGCTATTTGTGACTTTGATATGTGTTTTACATTTGTATGGCCGGGATGGGAAGGTAGTGCTCATGATACACGCATTTTTTATCACGCACTAAGAAATCCAGAATTAAATTTTTCACATCCCAAAGGAGGTTAGTATCATTACACATGCAATAATTTTAATATTATGTAATTTTTTATTACATCAATAAATAATTTCAATATTTTTGTAGAGAAATACTATTTGGTTGATGCAGGCTATCCAAATATTAAAGGTTACCTAGCACCATACAAAGGAGAAAGGTATCACTTGCCTGATTTTCGTCGTGGGGAACAACCTAGGAACACACAAGAAAAGTTCAACCGAGCTCACTCTTCATTGAGAAGCATAATCGAGCGAAGCTTTGGAGTGTGGAAAGCTCGGTGGAGAATTTTAAATGACATGCACTCATTTACTTTTGACGTGCAAGTTGCAGTAGTATGTACATCAATGGCTCTTCATAACTATATCAGAAAAAAAGCTAAAGCGGATGAAGTATTTCGCAATTATGAGGGACACCCCGAACTTGTACTGACACGAGACTCTGATGTAGAACACACAAGTTATTCTCGAGTAGTCGCAGATGAACGAGAAATTGATCAATTTCGCGATCGATTGGCATTACAAATTGCAACATCCGGTAGTAGTTACCATTAAAAATCCGAATTTCATTTTATTTTTAATTTTCAAATTAATATGTTATCTTTTTTTAATTGAGGAGGATTCTTATGAGTTTAAATGTGTAAGGGTATTTTAGTCATTATTAATTTTATAATCACTTATATAGTGTGGTAGCCAAACATATTTGAAAATCACTTTTCACATAAAATCACTTTTCAAAATTGTATGCCAAACACAATATTGAGTTTTGAATAATCACTTTTACTGAAATCACTTATTGAGAATCACTTTTAAATAATCAGAAGCAATGCCAAACCCACCCTTACTCGCGAGCTCAAGGGGAAGAGGGCATAGGCGGTGACCGATTATAGTTATGATGGGTTTCTCTCATATAGGCGGGAGCAGGGTGGTTATATGGTCTGCCGCCACAGTCATCATCTACTAATCTTCTAACAGTGGTGGTCAAGGTCAACCTACATATACCCTCGGCCTCCCATGACAGTTTTGAGGAGCCACCACGACCGTCAACCATAGTTATTAAAGGCCCAAGACGCACCAAGGCGCAAAAGGTGTGCCCGGAGCCTAGGTGCAAGGCGGGCGAGCAATAAATCAAATGCAAGCAGTAAATCAAACATACGTTATAAGACATAAAAAAACAAGCACAAACATACGTTATATGTCATAAATGTATGTATACTATACTAAAAATACAGTATACATACAACATCAAGTGATCAGGGAGATCGCCGGAATTCTTCCCAGGTCGCCGGAGGTCGTCGCTGTTAGTTTGAAGGAGTTCCTAGTGATCGCTAGTCTTATACAGAGTTATGACACGTGTAAGTGAGAGAGTCGTGACAGAGAAGAATATTAGTCGCGTATTAGGTTTAATTACGATTTGATTGTTGGTCAATTATTGTGCCCGGAGACTAGGCGCACACCATCAAGGCTCGCGCTTCAATCCTAGGCGCGCCTAATCCCTCGCCTATGAAACAGCGCCTCGCCTAGCACAATCTAGACTCCAAAGATGAGCCTCTCTGCGCCCGGAGCCTAGGCGTGCGCCTAGGCGCGCTTTTAATAACTATGCCGTCAACACCATTACCATCATCAGTATGTTAATTCTACGACACTTGCAATTACTTACTCCCATTGCTATGTATCTAATACAAGTTTATTATTTTGTGATTGATTAGCTATTTTGAATGTATGAACAAAAGTCCATTGGCACTTATCCCTTATATAGGAAATTCAGTAAAAGACGACAGAGCTCTGAAATTCAACGATTCAGTAACAAGTTGAAGGATTTTAAAACGAATTCACGGGCGACATTGGGATTGAAAAATCACGTGTCAAGTAGGCACATTTGTACTTCCCGGGAAAATGTCTCGCACTAGTATTTGAAAACTGCTACTTGAAGTCTGGCTTTCCAGATGCACTTATATTTTAATATTTTATATAGTAAAGTCGATAAAAGGCAGAGCTCGGAACTTCGATACATCAAGTAGCAGAAGTATTTAAGAACTAACCACCACCTTGCGGTTGCAAGTTATTTACATGCAGGTCAACTAGTTGATCTAAGTCAACGTCAAAGGCTCTACTCCAAATAGTACCTTAGAAGAGAAGCAAGGGTTGACCACCTTAGGGTTGTCAACCTACTCATGTGCTAACTACTAACTTTGTAGATTCTGGAAAAATGCATGTCAACCTGGTACTTGAACAATTACTAATGTTGCTCGTTCACTAAATCAGACAAAATTTGTGATGGACCAAAAAGAAAAACTACACTTATTATGGGACGGCAGGAATACTTGTCTAGAAGGAAATCATTTATAATTCAATTACGTACTTGCAGGAAAATTCTGTAAATCAAAACCCAAACTGTCGCGTTCAGAATTACTTCCCTAGTGGTCATCGACTAGGACATAATAGAGAGCTCTTCAATGCTATCCACATAAAAAAGAGATAAGCACAACTCTAAATGCAAGTAGGGTACCCAAAATCAAGGTTATACGTAAAGATTACCAAGGCCATCAACGTTAATGTTACCTGAGGCCTGTTAGCATCATGAAAGGAACAATACAGTTGCTTGATTAGAGTAGAATAAGGCTTTATATCCCTTCCAAACAGCCTAATTGTTTACAAACTTTATAAATGTTTTCTTTTTACCCTCAATGTTGTAAACAAAAATGGCTATCCATCTATTATCACACTGCCTTTGTCTGTACAAGGTTTACCCATTAGATTTTTCATAAAAAAATTATCCATCAGCTTACTTGCTATTACTACTTGAAAGCTGATGTTTGTATTGGATCGTGTGGCTAATATTACGATCAAACTGTGCTGTGATGACAGAGGTTATAACCAGATATGAGAGAGCTAATGGCAAAGGCAAGAAAAGCCAAGAAGGACATTCCGATAGAAGCACTAGCCTTTTCTGTGAATTCATCTTTTCCCCAGTTTGATACCCAATCATCAACTCTAGTGGCCGCAGATGATGATGCTGATATTAGAAGATATGCCAGTATCTGTACAACAAATTGTTTTTATTATAACCAGTGGCGAATGCAGATTTTTTTAAAAGGGGTCAAGATAGCTTAGGAAATAAAAATTATAGTTTTAATATAAAAAATTAGAATAAAAGGGGGTCAAAATGATATTAATAGTACAAATTAAAGTGAAAAGGGGCCGAAATTAACAAAAATTGTATTTTTAGTGTACCTTTTAAATTTTTGGAGGTAATAATATGTCATAATCCAAAATTAAGGGGGTCGAGTGACCCCTGTCACATGCGTATGGCTTCGCCACTGTTTATAACATGGAATTTTTCTAACTAATATGGTCCCACTATGCGGTTTACACATTGACCAATCACTACCAAAACTCGATCACCACAGACACACACAAAAAAAAAAAAAAAAAGTAAATCAATTTAAATTTGGTGGTGGTTAGAGTCGCAGGTAATAAAAAAAAGTGATTGTTGAAACTGATGGGAAATTAGTTACTTGCCTGATCCATCAAGAAATCAAACTGATACCGAAGATGACTAGCTGTCCCATGCCCTCCGCTAATCATGCGGTAGGTTAGATCCAAGGCTTGAAACCCCGAATATACAAAGGCAATGACATTCACAGATAGACAATACCTATCACATTAAATGGAGTACACCAGCAATCAATCAACCAAACTGAAATTGAAGCTTTAGTACAATGTAAAAGCAGAAGCAGCGATTTGTCGTGAAAAAAAAAGTATAAAGTTACTCAGTTTAACTAAGGCGGACAGGGAATTCGAACCACTACAACGCTGGATTTGCTCCAGCGCTACTGCGATAAAAACCGCACAACCAAATGTAAAAAGCGCACTACACAATGTAAAATCTTTTGAAGAAATGTAAAAGCACATTTTTGTACTAAATTGTAATGTAAAATTTAGTAGTACACTTATTAAGGTACTATTGCTTGACATGATTACACATGTAGCCAATTTAGAAAGCTGGAGGAAAGAGGTAACATGAAACCCAAGAAATTTCTGAGATCCCTCTGCTTCTTGAATCTTAATTCTAATGGATTTGTTCGTATAGATCAAATCCTTTAAGATTCAGAATTCAACTTAAGGTTGAGTTAAGTATAGAAATAAGGACAAGAGATTGAGAAAGAAAATGAGAGTAAAAACAAGTTTCAGTTGTTTGACAAAAGTGGGACATAAATAGAAACAAAAAGTGACGTTAACCTTAAGAGGAGAAATAAAATCGGGTGAATAGTGATTTATGTACTTGTGACATTCTTTCAACATGCAAGAATTGAAGGAAAACGAATCAATGAACTTTCTCTCTCTCTTCTATATCAGTAAAGAATAACAAGAAATATGGACTGCTTCCTTAGGGTTACCCAACAGCATTGACACGTGTGACGTGTCTTTACGCAATAACATTGTTCATATACTGTGAATTTGGCGATAAAGTATAAGATTGGCACGACCGAACAGGAAGTCATACTGAACAGATTCCAAAGAATTGTCTATACTTTTCCAAGTGATAACTTTCTCTAGTCATACAAATCTGCCTTAACATACAGACATTCTCCTCCTAACCAAATAAAAAGGATAAAATAACAGTTCGTGAAAATTATATGCCTAAAAAATAGTTCATCAAATATGGGAGTTTGCAAAGTAACATCCTCAACAAACCCTAACTCAAAATGATTAACTTATTGCTCCGCAAATAAATCAAAATTTGAAAACAAAATCAAGAAAGAAAATTGGAATTATTCATTCCTCAACTGTCAATGTCTAAAGCTCGGTAAGCGAAATTAGACGAAATCGAAAACAAGATTACTGAATTTACAGCTTATTATTGAATAGCTTCTTAATCTATTTACTTAAGACATATAACAACCAATATCAGTATTTGTGTATCCAATTCAAAGTAGTAATTTCCAGAAATCTCATAACTCATAATTTTAACCTAAATTTGCCAGGGCTACCAGTTTTAACTTGAATCCAGATAATTATTCACGAAATTCAATAAATTTAAATGAATTAATCAATAAATTCAAGGAAAAATAAAAATAAAATAGAAAAAAACAATATACCTGTACTCCCTGTACCGATCAAACGAGTCACCGCTCCAACCCTGAGTCTTATCAGACGCCATCACAGAAAACGAAATCAAACTCACTACCAACTCAAGAACCCTAAAACCTAACGCTGCCCTCTCCACCGCAACATCTCTCCTCGGCCTCCTAAGTATTGATGCCACCGCCGCCCTAGACCTCCTCTCTCCTCCGACATCACCATCCTCCTCAGCTCCTACGACACCACCCGGACCCACCTTCGTAACGCCAACAGCCGGTTCCTCCCTAACAGACCTATTGTACATCGACAACGGCGACGGAGACTTAACCGGCGGCGGAACATTGAAATTCTGCGTAGCTTTGTAGAGGTTGGGAGGAGGAGGAGACCGGAGCGGAGAGAAATACTTGTCCTTATCAACGGAAACGATTGCTTTGGAAGTTGATTTTGGGGGAGACTTGTCGGGAGGGGGGAAAGGGTCGTCGGAACGGAGAGGGGAATCGAAACGGAGTGGGGAGTGGAAAGATTCAACTGGACTGGTCTGAGAATCGGTGTCCGACATTGATCTGTTGTAGAATTTGTTTCTGCTGTGGTGGAAATTATGGTTTTTGTTACTGTTCTCTTGATTTTCCATTATTGCTTTGGATTCACTTTCCCTGTTTGCGAATTTTCTCGGGAAAATTATTGGAAGGAAAGTATAAAAGGAGTGAGGTCTCTTTCTCTTGGGGCCTCGCCTCGGTAAAGAAAATTAAAGAGAAAAGCTTTTTATTTGAAACTCATAATAAAAGCATATACCTACGTGGCATTAATTTTTCTGTAAGACTACTCACATACTCACAGTGGTTTCATACCACCTTCCCATTTCATCCAACACTTTTTACACTTTTTCTCATCCACCTAATATTTCATCTACCCATTTCATTTAACCCCCTACAATAACTAACTTAAATTAAATTTCAACTCCCTCCAACTCATCATTTTATACCCCATCACTTTGAGTGTTTTTTTTTTGTGTCCAAATCAAATGAAACTTATATCAATTTGTAGGGAAAAAAAATGATGAATTTTGGTGAAAAAAAAATTAAAAAAAAATTAATTTACTAGGTGATAATTAAGCTCAAATTGAAAAATGAGTGTTTTTTTTTTGTGTCCAAATCAAATGAAACTTATATCATTTTGTAGGGAAAAAAAAAAAGATGAATTTTGGTGAAAAAAAAAATTAAAAAAAAAATAATTTACTAGGTGATAATTAACCTCAAAGATTTGGGATAAAAAAAAAATTTCGAAATTCGAACTGACCAATAAGAAGCTGCCACTTGTCACATCCGGGAAAAACAAAAAAAAAAAGAGGAAAATCAATGCACCTCACGCGCCTAGCCGGGGCGTGAGGTGCACTCGCCATGCCTAGGCCAATTACACAATGACACATGTCTTATTAAAAAAAAACAAAAAAAACAAAAAACCTTTCAACCCAGATGAAACTTTTAATTCAGCCCATTCATTTACCCCTCTTTCAACCACCCATTGCACCATTCCATCCACCTTAAATCCATTTCATTCCACAATTCAATCCTCCATTGTAGATAGCCTAACAGAATATCGTTTGCATTCGATATACGGGTGACGTGGTACAACGGACCGTTATTTACAACTAGTACATCACCCGTGTGTTAAACACACGGGAAGAACACTTTTTAAAATTTACGTTAAACAACATAAAAAATTTAATTTTTTTATTAACATAAAAGTGAAACAGTCATGATCTTAATTAAAGATGATACTTTACTTGTAGAATTTTAAAACTTGAAATAGCGCTAAATATTGGTTTGGTACTTGTACAATCTTAAACCTAACTAAATAAGTATGGTTTTTCTAGGATTGTAGATTCTTTGTATAGCCGTCAACCCATAAAAGTTATAAAAAATTGTGAGACCTGCATTAAGTGAACTAAATCAAATACTCCAATCAATAGCAAAACAGAGCACTCCTAATGAGATATAACCTTGGGAAAAAATTGTGTTAATCAATGTGAAAAACAATTACTCATACTGCAGAAAACACATAAACTGAATAAATCTTGCAACCAAAAATCGGATGTCATGAAAATTGATAACCCCATACAAAAGTTTTTTACAACCAAAATGAAAAAAGGCAAAAAGTGAAATTGTTTTCAGTCAAAAATACTCAAATAAAAGTTTTTTACAACCAAAATGAAGAAGTTGTTCAAATTACTATTTTGTCAAATCTATGACACTGTCATGGCCAATCTTCTTTGGTTTTATCCATCGATTCCATTCGAGCCTCTTAGATCTTCTAACTCTTGGACGCTGAAGTGGACTGCCTTGTGCTTCATCTTCAACAACAGCTTCATTCACAACCTAACAAAGACACAACATTAGTGCATAAATATTAAAAGAACTAAAAATAACATATAGTGCAAACTAAGTCTCTTTATAACCTCATTTTCACTAAAAGTGTATTTGCCTCTGCCTCATTTAAAGCATGAGACAAATCCTTCAATAACATATCACAATCATTAATCAAAAATTCACATTCAGGAATTACTGGAACAATTTGTTTAGCCAAATGACATCCTCGCTTATTATGACCACTTTTATTGCACAAACTACATTTTTTGGTTCTTGTCCCATGCGTTCCTTCCACTTCAACACTCCGCAAAACAAAAAAAAAAAAAAAAAATTATAAATAACAACACAGTTAAAATACCAATACATTATAACATTATAAGATAAATTAAAATAGTTTACCTCAATACCATCTTGTTCTTTACTCAATGGACAACCCCTTTTGTTATGTCCACTTTTGTTGCACAAACTACATTTTTTTGTTCTTCTCCGATGTGATCCTTTCACTTCAACCTGCAACAAAAAATAAAAAAAATACTAAATAAGAACACAGTTAACATACCAACAAATTATATCATTATTCCATAAAATAAAATTGTTTACATCAATAATATCTTGTTCTTTACGCACTGGACATCCCCTTTTGTTATGTCCACTTCTTTTGCAGAAATTACATATATATGACCTTGTATCATGTGAGGCTTCCCCTTGAACCTTCAACAAAAAAAAAAAAATATAAGTATAATGTGCTAATGACGTCTGGCATCAAGGAATAATTGAAATGGTTATTGATGGGCTGCACAAATATTGCACCATCAACACCTGCTTCTTTCCATACTAATGATAGTGTAAAGGAGACTGAGTGTTTCCAGTCCTATGGCTTACTAAAATGGGAACTCCTTGATTGGGAGATTAAACTTCTTGTAAGGAACAAACTAATGAATAAATGAGCAGTAAGCAAAATTAAAAATCAATATAGTTCAGCCAACAATTACCACCAATCATTGTTATAAACGAAAGTTGGTTAAACACTTGTGAATCATGACAAATATCAAAGCTATTAGAAGTAAGAATCTATCACAACCACATGAAATCTTCTCGGTAGCATTCCTTTTCAATTGGACACCGTTCCAACAATATAATAGTAGCCACTATGAAACAAATGAACACAACAGGTAACAATACATACAAAATTTAATATTGAAAATACAGTCTTTAGTTATGTTGCAAACCTGAAGGTGTAATTCCATCAGTCTTTGAACTGGACTTTAGTTAATCAATACTTCTTTTAAACAGAGAGACCTAAGATCTGCAAAAAAAAACATTAACGATTCCTAACAAAGAAAAAATCAATTGACACTGTTATATGAGCTATGGTAGAGGAGAATTTAATATGCAGCTAACTAAGTAAGAAATTGTTTATTATTAAAAAAAAACTGATTAACATCTCTTAAGAATAAATATTTCTGTCAAGAGATTTTTAAGCTTGTGGTATCAAAGAAGGATCATTGTCATCATATTTAAGTCTAAGTATCATTTCAAAAGGGACATAATGATATGTCTTAAATAACATACAAAACCAAGCAAACTGAAGTAAAAATAAAGCAATTCATGATCAGAAAAATCTAAAAAACAAACATCTTCATGGATTGAAAGCAAATTTTCTACTATCATATACCAAACAACAACTTTGATATTCATTTGAAAACCACAAATTAGAATAACAAACCTAGAGAAGCAGTTTTAGTATCCTATAGCTACCAACCGAACAAAATGTAATGACAAAACCGGATGAACAAATAAAAATATCACAAAGTTCCAATGCGGATGATTGAAATAGAGGAAAGGGTAATTCAATTGGATATGCAAATCAGAGACTAATGGTTAGGGGTTACATAAAATGGACTTTGAATTATTGATTTTAATATACAAAATATGCATTACATTATTTTAGCACCCCATTCGCAGTTTAGTTAAACTACCTCCAAAGGGATTTTTATTTTCCAAATAGATAAGAACATATCAAAGAGATGAAATAGAAAATAAAAGGAAATAAAAAGAAATTAGTAGAGGAAATTGCGTTTACCTGGACGTTGGGAAAAAAAAGGAAGACAATGAAGCGTCTAACAAACGATCGGGAAAGAAAGAGGGGGCGGCGATCGTGAATGGGGGAGGTGATCCGAAGATAGGTGAGGTTTTGGGGAAGAAAGGGTTTTGGTGCAATTTGTTAATTGCTGATGACGGAAGGGAGTAATGAGAAACAGAGAGAAGAAGATTAGCGGTCAGAATAATAAACCGCTTAGCTTATCGAGGAAGCTAGGCCATCCAAAAAAAATACTCCCTCCGTCCAGTTACATATTTCATACTTTCTATTTTGGGCGTCCAATTACATACTTCACACTTTGTCTCCGACATTATTTTATTATACTCACAACATCATTATAATTTACTATTCCCTCCACTCATTCTCTCTCCTATTTTACTTTTACACTCACAACATTATATCATTATTTTTTTCCTTAAAAACTGTGTGAACAGTAAGTGTGAAGTATTAACTTGGACGGAGGAAGTAAATTCTTTATTGACATGAAAGTGAAATACAGTATTTATGATCTAACTTAAAGAAAGAAATACTTTTTTAAAATAACAAACATCTATGAATATTATAAATTTTGGAAAATTTCCTTATAGACAACATTTGTAGTTTCATTGGTTAGGTTTCCTTCATCATCGCACATTAATATCTTCAATCCATGGCGATTTGTGACCCTAGACAATGCAACGTATAACTGACCATGACTGAAAACAGGCTTCTTCAAGAAAATTCCGACATTTGAAAGAGATTGACCCTGACTTTTATTGATTGTCATTGCATATGACACAACCAATGGAAACTGTCGCCTCTGTAATTTGAATGGCATCCGTATATCTGCTGGAGTCAATGTCATTCTCGGAATAAAAACAGTATCACCAACATTACTACCGTTTAGAACTTTCCCTTCGAGAACATGATTTCCGAGCCTTGTAATAATTAACCTTGTTCCATTACATAACCCTGAACAATGGTCAATGTTTCTCAGCAACATGACTGGTGTACCGACCTTTAAATGTATTTCATGAGTGGGTAGACCAGAACACTTGATAGTGTTTAAAAACTCCGTCGAATGAAGATCTTCAAAGAAACTGGAGTTATCTTCGATTTGCAAATAGAATCGAACTTAAATAAGTCCTTTGTTCAGATTGGTTTTACGAAACCATATAGGCATTAATGTTCTCAACCACATCCAGGGTGGGAGCAAGAATGGCTCTTCCCTGTAAATAATCAGGATCATTAAAATGATCAGTGAAGTTGGGATATGTGCTTTCAACAATAGACTTGATGAAATCATCTGACTCATTAACAATCAAGTCATCAGGAATCGTTATTGTGGCTTCACCATCATTATCATTACCATATGACCCATCCCCAACACTCGCATCCACTCTGAGAAAGCCTTGAGTTCTAAACCACTTTCATCATTTTCAATTTGTTGTAGTCTCATATTCTTCGAAAGCCTCAACACTTTGACATGAGACCATAAATATGATGAATTGATCGTGGCCATAACAACATCTTGTCTGGTACCTTTTGGAATGACTGGAAGTATCTGACGGAAGTCTCCACCCATAACCAATGTCTTGCCTCCAAACGGTTGATTCAAGCTATCTGTGTGATTGAACCTCATTATGTCCCTCAACGTTCATCCAAAGGCTTCAAAACAATATCTATGAACCATAGGTGCTTCATCCCAAATTATAAGCTTAGTTTTAATCATAAGCTCACCAAGAGGAGTACCTTGTTTGATATTACATGTTGAATCTTCATCCAAAGTTAATGGAATTGCAAACCTGGAATGACCAGTACGACCATTAGGGAGTAAGAGTGATGCTATACCACTTGATGCCACATTCAATACGATATCACCCTTAGATCGCAACACAGATGAAAGAATCTTCCACAAAAAAGTCTTTCCAGTTCCACCGGATCCATATAAAAAGAAAACACGTCCAACATCAAGATCAATGTCATTCATAATAAGGTTGTAAGCATGCCTCTGTTCATTCGTACATAATTCCAATAAACGTTTATGCTCAGCCTCCAATGAATTTCTATCGTAGTTCAACTCTTCTAAAATCATTCTGTTGTTGTAAATAGTGGGATCAAAATCGCTTGGATAAGGCATATCAGGATAGTCACGAAGGCTTTTTCCTCTGCTACGCAAAAGTTTTTCAATCTCCAAGAGAGTAAGATTTTTGATTTCTTCATCGCTTAGTTTAAGTCCTAGAAAGAAGAATATATATATTAAATGGTATTAGAGATTAAGTAAATAGTTTAGAATTAAGTTTTTATGGAAATTTGTAGAAGAGAACAAAATAAATAAAATATATTATAAATTAAATTGGCTAGAGTATAATGGATTACCTTCATGATCTAAAAGACGTCTTTGATTGTAAAGAATGTCATCTGACAAAAATTCAAAGCAACTATGCCAAACATATTCAGGCCTTGAGTAAGATCCTGACATCAATAATCGGACAAACATGGTTCTCAATGATGAAGCACTTCCCCATTGACTTGCCTCTTTTATACCATCAACGTACTCCTTATCATCATCAAGCAAACCCAAAGCATAACATGCATCTCTAAAAGAACCATGTTGTTGATTACCAACACGTCTAATTTCCTCATAAGAAGTTGGACCGCGCCTGAAAATTTAGCAAAGTTCTCAAATAATATAATTCACCTTGTCCAGGAGCTACAAAAAATATACGACCAATCTTGAAACCACGTTTTCTAGGATCCCACCTTCTTTCTTTCTGATTCCAAACAAATTTTGTAGGGAACTCAGCATATGTCAAACTCTTTGCTAGATCTCCATATTTTTCATTTGCTTCCATCCATGCAGTAAACATACTTTCTCGTGAAGTTGGACGATCTAGCACTATGTCAATTGCATCATCATCTTGGAAGACAATATTTTGTTCACCCGATAGATGGAAAGACAGTCTTTCAACAGAAGGGTTTCTGTAATGAATTTCATAACCCAACAATCTCCAAGAAGCTTCACAAGGTGATATGAATCTACAATCTAAGTAATTCTTAATCTCATCAACAATTGCTTTCTTTGCCATCATCATTAGTTGTCTTACAAAATGTTACGATAACTCTATCTTGTCCTTTGCTTACATATTTGCAAAGATATTTGATAGACCTTGGGATTGCACCATTCAACATTGACATGAGCACCATATTTCATCAACAACACCCGATTGTGAGGACTACATATCTGTTGTCAAGGTTAACTCCCTTCACAACTACCGTACGACCATTTTAAGGGCGCTTGTAAATTGCATATCCATCTTCATCAATGATTGTCTTTTCACGTAATTTCTTTGGAAAATATTTGGTGCAACGACCCTTAACCATGCATGGAGAGTTATGCCTGCTTTCCCACAAGGACCATGAATCATCAAATCCTTCACAAAGCATTGTAATATTGCGGATCTATAGATTCATCCGGAATCTCGGCGAGATATTATTTTGTCTATTCTATCTACGGTAGAATCATCGGGTTTACGATCAAGCCATAAGATGATATGAACATGTGGCGAGACCACGTTTCGATACTCAATTGTGTAAATAAGCTGTAACAATTAGAAATTATAAAACATAAGTGATAGTAACATTAATTTTATATAATAGAAGAAATAAAATTATGTTAAAAAATATTAAATTCAATTCATAAAATGGAAAATTAGAGAAATGATAAGAAATGAAATAAATTCATACACCTTTAGAACTTTTCCAAAGATTTCTTTCTTTTCTAGATCATCCATCAATTCATCTAACTTGGCTTTAAAAATACGGCACATAATATCAGCCCTATCTTGTGGTTGTTTGCCATTCTTTCTTAGGAATCGTTGAACCTCGAGGCCATTTTGGATTACATGTGAATGTAATTAAAAGATTAGGATAACCAATCCATCTGCAAATTGCCATTGCATCTTGATAATTTTGGATCATGAATCTCGCACCTCCAACAAAGCTAGATGGCAAGCATATTCTTTTGCCACGAGTTGAAGGGCCATGTTCTCCCTTAGCAAGAGCTTCAGTCAAACCTTTATACATTTCACATCGTAGTTGCTTTTGATGTGTCCTCATAAAAGTCAAACGTCCTGCCTCGACCATTGTCCATGTATCAACTAAGTATTGTTGAAACAATCTTTCGGGTGAAAAATATTATTAGACTACGACTCTCTTTGATGCATCCTATAAGCAAAGTACTCTCTCATGCTCAATTTATAGCGTTTGCCATCTGTTGATTCGGTTTGGACATCCCTGAGAAAAATAGATTCTTGATAACCATCTTGTCCAAATAAAAATAGCAAGGGATATTGCAAGCCTAAGTAAGAAGGATGAAGCTCAGTTATCCTTTGAAGCAACCCTGTCTGAGTCTCGATAACAATATCCCTCTCTCCAATTGAATTCTCGAAATCTCCGACCAATAACAATGCAACATCATCTTTAGTTGGTAGATCATAGCATCGACCATCAGTTTTACGCCTAGCAATTAGTTTCAGTCTCAAATTGGTTTCATTTTTTTCTTGCAAGGAGTCACGGACCATTCGAAATGACTTCACAAGAACATTATTCTCATCAAGAATCTTCTTCAAATCATTAACAATCTCTTCATGCAAAAGCTTCTTAATTTGATCATCCCTATTTTGTTTCATTAAATAAGAAAATGTAACTATTAAAAAAAACAAAATAATGATGCATTAAATAACATAAAAATAGTTTAGAAATTATAGACATACCCAATGTAACGAATTCTATTGTCAACTTCATGCTCCGTGTCATAAATATACAACTGAGCAAATTTAGGAGGGTTCCATTCAGTTGGTATCAAACCACCAATGTAATGGTAGTTCGACCATATAATTTGAAAAGCGGTGGACTATTTCCCCTATTAACACCATGATCAATCTTACCTCCCATAGAAGTAAATGAGAACATCATATTATAGGATCGAATGTTTGACTTAAAAAGTCGACTTTTCTCGAATCGCCATATAATAAATCTTTAAATAACCGGAAGTTCGGGCATTGGAGGTAATTGAACTTTTCCATGCATACAACAACCGAGAATACTTTGGTGCCAACGTTGACTTGAAACGTTTATTCAACCTCTCCGCATACCAAAACATTGCATTGCAATGGGGACATACGTGTAAAGGGTCACCAAAATCCATGTAAACTATATGGGAAAAGAATATTTATTAAAACTAATATAAAAAATATAATATTGAACATAATTTTCAACATAATATTATAAATAAAAATAATGTAAAACGTACCTCCAAAGAAAATAATTATCATCATCCAAATTATTGAGATTAAATGGAGCAGGAAATAAATGAGCCTAAATAATTGGAAAAAATTAATATTATTAAAATAATTAAAAATAATGTAATAAAATTTCTTATATAAAGATTAGGAAAACAAAATTACTCTTTCGTTTTCTACTCTTATTTGGATCACGAGTTCAATCTGGACTTTGAAGGCTTTTCTCGAGGAGTAGAATTAAAAACAATGGGTGATCGGAGGCGATATACGTATAAAGACATAACTTTAAATTAGAAGTGAATTTAAAAAATTTAAAAACACAAAAAAAATTACAAATGAAATTAGAAATTTGAAATATACTAATAATAATGGAAATATTTACCAATTTTGCTTTTTGACTTAGCGGTAGTAGGTGTAACAAATGAAAATTCTTCATCATTGGTCAAGTCAATTATTTCGACGACGGTGTCCCTATAAAAAAAGTAAAAAAGGGAATCAATTTTTAAAGTGTTGGGAAAGATAGAAATTTAAAAATGGGAAGGAATAGTTACCCTTTACTGATATTTTGTTTTTTTTTAATAAATTGAGATTCATTGGCAGTCTTCAATTTTTGTGACTTCAAATTAAATACTTGTGAATCAGAAGGGGTGTTTCTTGCAGTAGTTCCATTACCATTGTTTGATATACTACTTCTGACCACATTCCCTGTCATATTAAAGATAAATGATTTTGTCATGAAGTGTTATAAATATTGACAAAAAAGAATATGTACCATTACCATTAGTTATATCTGAAAATGGCATGATTTGAGAAGATTGATGGGAACTTGTTGTCGATGAAGCCACAGGCATTATATTATGTTGAACATTATTTTCTGCAAAAAAAATGATATGTGAACAAAATAAAGTACAAAATAGGTACATTTTTTTTTTGGCTTTAATTAATATATAAATGACACTATGAAACGAAAATTGTCTAGGCAATTTGTTAGAAAAAAAAAAAAAAGTAGAGTAATTTATAAGACAATAATATTGTAAGGCCAAATAAAATGATTGGAATAAACACACACTTTAACTACACAGTTGTTTTTCCCAAGCCCACCCAAAAAATAAAAACCAACCCATTAAAGAAAAAGCCCAAATCCAAATAAACTAACCTAATTTTCCCTACGTCTGGAATAGATTTTAGAACCATCCAGAACAAACCCTAAATTTCAACGCCGACCTATACCCTTTCGTTCCCAAACCAATACTCGATGAAGGGCGTCGAATATGAGGTTCCAGTTATGGATAATCAAGGGTTGATTGATAAGATCGAGGGTGATTGTTTACGCCTGCTTCTCCTTTCTCTTCCAAAATTCAGTTCCCAATATTTCGAAGGTATAATTTCTAAGAACTACTTATCAATTTACTTTTTGATTGTAATTTTAATACTTGAATCTGATTTAGGTCAAATATTTTTGAATCAAGGGGTTATTGTTTAAGACTCCATTTTTTTTTGATACAAAATTCAGTTCTTTGATTTCGAAGGTAAAATTTCTTAGATCTACTAATAAATTTACTTTTTAATTCACTTTTTAATTGTAATTTTAAGGGTTGGGACCAAGATCGAGGTGATTGTTTACGCTGCTTCTCCTTTTGAAGACACAATTCGGTTTACGACTCCATTTTTTTTTTGAATCAAAATTCAGTTCTTTGATTTCGAAGGTAAAATTTCTTAGATCTACTAATAAATTTACTTTTTAATTTACTTTTTAATTGTAATTTTAATACTTGAACCTGATTTAGGTCACATATTTTGAATAAAGAGTCGTCTTCAATATATTTTTATTAGTTTCATCTGTTTTAGGTCTAATACTTTGAATCAAGTTTGCTACTTTTTTTATAAAATATAAGAATTATTGATCGAAGACTGCAAGAAACATTGTTATGATGTAATTTTAAAATCCTTTTTTTCAAATTGATTTTGTTGTCTAATGATTATAAATAATATCTTCATGACTGTGGTGTATTGAGAAGAAAATGAATCCCAAATTTTTATACGAATTTATTGGGAATGTATTTGCTTTAAAATAGGAAATTTTGACAAATAAATGAAACCCTTATTTAGGATAACTAAAAGCTTACGGTATGTAATGAGACTAATAAAAATAAAAATTGATAAGAGAAAAGGACAAAAGTCTAATATATATATTAAACATAAATAGAAAAAAAAAATACAAACTGACATAAAACAAAAAAGAAATACGAAAACGAGAAAATAAAACTTGATTTAGTGAACAAAAGAACCACCCTCCCCACCATAAGAGCCAACGGATGCCCCACCACCACAGCCACCATCACCCTTATCAAAGGTTTCTTCTTCAAATCATTCTTTTTACAAAGAGGGGGATCAAGAGAACCAAATAACTCTAGGATGTTCCTAAAGTATTCGGCTAAGGCTCTATGCTCTCCCCTAGATGCATTAGAAAAATTAGATGACTGCTAGCATCGATAGCGTCTTTGTAACAGTGAGTTGTGACCCGTACGTCGCAACTTACGACCCGATCTTGAGGCTTGAATGGGCATCTGTAGGACATTTTAGAGCGATGCTTGTTATAGTTTGGTATACGAAGGTGCCCAAAGTGAAGCTTCTTAGTGGTTTCGAGAGAATGCATGATTACGCTCCTCGGTGTCGAGAATCAATTTCTTCGAAGAGGAGCCATTTTCATCACACATTTTGCAGTTCTAGAGAACAACTAAGGATGGAATTATAGAAGGGATGGTATTGGAAGGGTAGATACATATATATACCCAAAAAATGACCAAAACAACATTGATGAGTAAAGATTAATTACCAACAACCTGTTATAGGGAAATGGTGAACATTAAAGCCAAATACATACATTAAATACACTAATAGCGGCTGTAGGGTAATAAAGTAAAGATATCTGTCATTAATAAATGGATTACATCTTGGAAACTTGAGTAATCATTACACATGTAGTCCTAGTGGACTTCTCTAGAGTTCCTTAGCTATGAGGCATTTAGTAAATTTGCAGATGCTTCTATTTAATTAATAAATTCCCCTTTGAAATATTCATATTCAGTAAATGGTAAACACTGTTTAAAATGTATAATTTGTTTAACTAACAAAAACTCTTTTAATGTATAAATAACATACACTCTTTTAAACAACTTAAGTAAATATAAATGTTTATTGTAATTATAATTAGATAGAAAAGTACTAACAAAAAAATTTAATAGCAATCTAGTATTAAAACGTAATTATTTTTTAAAAATAACTGATTATAATGAAAAAACAGAGATAGAAAAATAAAAAATAAACTTGGAATTTGTATATAATCTTCATCCTCTTAAACTTCAGCCGAGAACTAAACAAATAAGAGGTGAAATGATAATAGAAAATGGTAAAAATATAGTTTTTTATTTGTGAAACAAAATAAAAAAATGGAAAAAATATAGGACATACCAGTATCATCATTTTCAGACTTCCTCTTCTTGCATATTATCATTGACTTTGTGATCTTCATTTCTCTTGTAATACTTAATATTGCAGTTTGTTTTTTGTAAGATAATAGAATTTTATAACTGATTGGAGTTTAGTAAAAAACTATTCCTAGACTGTGATATACACTTATATAAAGGAGTCAAGTGATTATGGGAGTGGAATTCAAAGAGTCAAGTTAACCTAGACATAAGAATTGTACTTAAAGCATTTTTTAAGCTACAATATTAGGTATAGATAATCTAGTGTAATTGAACTATTACTGATTTAACAAAAGTTAATTTTGATGTCATTTCGATTAACATAAGTGGTTTTCATTACAGAATGGCGTAAATAAAAATAATGTATTTTTAATGAATCATTATGACTTAGAATTTCCATAAATTATAATCTATTTTATACATATATTAATTGTGGATACTATATTTGATTTAAAAAAACTGTTTTAATAAACATTAATTTCTTCATAAGATGATTGGATACATGACTAAATGACATTGCAAAAACATTGTACCTGAAAAATTGATGTTTATGTTTCAGAATTTTTATTAGAAAATAGCTTACATGAAAAGAAGGTACTTTAATAGCATCATTGAAATGTAAATCATTTGTAACTTAAATTATATGACATAAAGAGTATAGATAATATTTTTTGAGTCGTAATTGATTTTATTCTAACAAAATGTTTGATTATGCATTTTGTTTTCCAAGTACTGCAGATAATTTTTGTATGGAGATCTACCATAGTGGACTTATGTTAGAGGAGAAGTAAGTTTCTCTTATATACATCTTCCATTGTCTTCATTCAAATTATAAGCTTTAAAATGGACAATTTGAGAATGAATTGAATCTGTTTGCCTTAAAAACATAATCAAGGATATGATGTTCATGTATTTTAATTTGAAATGAATAAAGTAGACACATTGATTGAGAATTAAAAATGATTGAATAAGGTTGCTCAGATTTTATGTTTAGCAAACTTATTATTGTGATTTGATTTTTTAAGATTTCCTTGATTCTGTTTAGAGGGAAACATGATTAGGGATTTGATTTTAAGGAATTTTTAAGTGAAATGATTTAGTTGGTAGAAATAAGTTTAATAGGGGGAAAGCATTATAATTTGAACAATAATAACATGTCAGGTAGTATAAAATTGATATCTAAAAAAAAACAAAAAGTAAATGTAAAAACACTTTAACCTTCAAAAAAAAGGATATAAGTGAAAACAAAATGCATAAAACTGTTATAAAATCTAAATTAAAAAAAAAGAAAACCCAAAATGAATTACAAATCCACAAATTACAAATCCCCAAATCAGACAAAATAACACAATTGTTCAAATGATAATGTTTCAATAAAATTCACCAAAAAACACTAAAGACTGTAAAATTTTCAGTCTTTCTCAATCTTGATTTCCTTCTGTAACTGAATCCCATCCTTGTTAGATGATCCACCATCACCTGTTAATGTGCTTGTCGCAGTGTCTTCAAATGACAAAAATCTCCTCTTCAAGCCAACATTTTCTGGGGTCTTCTCTTCATTATCACCACAAGAATCATTTATCTACATTACAAAAATGATAAAAGTAAGAAAAAAATAAAATAAAATTTGAAATGAAAAATAAAATTAAATAACTTTGTCAAGTTTATTACCTCAATAACTTCATCACCAGCCTCCTTAATAGCTGCTAATACATCAATCCTCTACAAAAAAGAGAACAACATTAATAAAGAAAACCATTTAAAGTACATTTGCAAAGGTTATTTCAAAACCTAATACAAACCTTTTTGACCTTAATTTTTTTCTTAATATATTTATCCACCAAAGATTTCCCATGAAAGCAGGATCCAGAAGAATAATTTTGATCTTTACCACTTAAATTAACATCCCTCAAATGAACCTTGAAAATAGCAGTTTTGCCTACTATGGCAATGATTTCATCTGGACAATGGGGTAAACAATATTCCTTTTTTCCACTTTCTGTAATCTGAAAGAAATGAAAATAAGTGAAACTATTAGTAGATAAAATATTAAATAAATGACTTCAATTTAATAAAATGAAATTAAATTATTTTTAAAAACCTTAATATAGTGGTCCTTTAGCTCCACTAAGCAGATTGACCAACCAATGTTTCACAAAGATCCGTCCCATAGCATGAATTTCGCCGTCTCATCACCAGAGTGAACATTCACCTTCACTTTATATCTTGGAATGGCCTTGGTTATATTGTTGTTACAACCTTTGCAAAAATAACCGCTTTCAACATAATCCAACTTATGCATACAAACCTTACAACTAATAAAAGACCAACATCCATCAACAAATACTTCAGAAATTTGACCTATCACCCAAAAGTATCCCTCCTTCAAAATATAAAAAGAAATGAATGAAGATACGAATTCCTTTAAACATGAACAGGAAACAGAAATAAAAGAGCAAAATTATTTAAAAAAAAACCTCCTTGCATTCCAAAAGATCAGCTACAGTCAAAACGTTAGCCAAACCACTTTCAAGTTCATCATAACTGGAATAAGCATTAGATGACTCAATTTGACTGATCTTATGAGAAGATCCAGATTCAACTGCAAACAAACTATGAAATTTGGAAGAGAAAATATATTAGCATATTAGCACATTAGAATATTAATATAAAAGATGAAAAGGTAAATAAAAAAATAATCAATGAACAAATTTACTACCTTTTCAGTTCAGCAATTTCTGGAACAATAGGATCAACATGTAGTTTAGTAGCAAAAAATGCATTTGAGATTGAAATTTTACCTAAAATCATATAATAATAGTTAGTTATATTCACATCAGAATAATGAGGAGATAATTTATACTATAGAACAATATGGTATAGAATACATTACCATCATAACTTTTTGGTTTACACAACTGAATCAAAACAATCAAAGGAGAATCACCACATGTTTCAATGAGACTAAACATCTCATCAGCATAATCACCCCAAAGAGTACAGCTTAAAGAGTTGTTCCTGGAAAAAAAAAAATTGTCAACAAAGGAACAAAAAAAATTACAAATAGTACATCAAACTGTGAAACATATATACTTCAAATGAAATAAGTAATTACCCAATGTCCTCCAATACGACTTCTATTAACTTTTCACCTGGACTTGTACGTTGGTTGTGAATATGTTTCACTTTGCTTTTTCTGACCAATCTCCCAACAACATCTAAGAAAAGGTTAAATTTAAAAAATTAATGTAGAAAAAAAAAGGAACTGGATAAAAAATAGTTAAAATAAGAAATATAAATACCTATCAAGCCACAATCATCAACATCCGTTAAAGCTAGTAAATCTGGAAAAGACATTAGGGAAAAAACCTTTTTTTGGGAAACTTAAGCCCGTAATCGAATAAATATCAAGATCATTAAAGAAGATGATTTTCAAAGGATGTTCAGTAATGCGATACTTTCCCCTGTTTTCAACCACACTGAAATTAGAAATGTAATATACTGCACATTCATTCATTTTAGGACCATATTTATGCATAAACATTTTGGGAATTGTTGCTTGAATCCTTGCACCCTGAAATATAAAAAAAAAGTTTCATAAGATGATGTAGAAAGAAAGAGTTCTTCAACTGAGACTACATCTTTGCATATAACAAAATGTGTAACTTACCTCTGAATCCACAAGAATTAACTCGAAACTTTCAGGTATCTTCACACCTTCTCTAACTTGAACTTTGTACTTTCTAGCCACACGAACATTGATAACCCAGTCAGATCTTCCCCTACGAAGGTCTTTTAATAGTGATGCAGGAACAGACATTGTTGAATGAAGATGAATGAAGAAGAAGAGATAGAAGTAAAAGAAGAAGAGAAAATAACAAATTTGAAATGGAACTGTGTAACTATTTATATGTGATGTAAAACGATTGGACTTCAATTCTTATTTACATATTTTAATTTTTTATTGCCTGGGACTGTAAAAATAATTAAGGGACTGTAAGCAATTGTTGCCTTCTTTCATTTTCGAATTGGAGTTGTAATAAGTATATAATTATTATGTACTGTTTTTAAGTAGAAATTATATTAAATGTTCATTAGAAATTCGAGACAGCATGCTTGTTAACTTAATGGTAATGGGAGGGAAAAAAAATGTTGTGAGTGTAATTTGAAAATAGGAGAGAAAATTAGTGGAGGGAATAGTGAATTTGAAAAGTGTTGTGAGTGTAATAGTGTTTTAGGAGAGAGAATGAGTGGAGAGAATAGTGAAGATTCTTTGCCAAAAAAGGAAAGGTGAAGCTTCTAACGGGACGCCCTTTTGGGTAATTAGTGAAGCTTTTATTGGAACGGAGGGAGTATGAGGTTTGACGTCTTTTCATTTCTTTTTATTCCTTTTCAATTTCTTCAAAAATACGCATTTCATTGATCATTTCATTTCTTCACTTTTTTTCTATCAAATCAAACAGGACCTTAATATCACCTCAAATTCTGTTTCCTTCTTTGTTTTTTTAATTTAAATTTCTAATCACCTAATTTCAATTCTAGCGAACCCAAAATCTATTCTATGGATAAATATTTAAACCTTCTCAAAATATTACTTAACTCTCTCTCTCTCTCTCTCTCTCTCTCTCTCTCTCTCTCTCTCTCTCTCTCAATAATATTCAATTAATTTTGTTTTTAATACTGATCTTATCAAAATCAATTGTTTTTAACAATAAAAAATAAATTTCTCTAACTATCAGTGTTTTTAATATAAATGTCAGGATTTGGTCTTATAAAAAATGCATTTTTTCTGGCCCTTAGAAAAAACATGTTTTGTGTTTTCCCGTTTGTGCCAGTGCCAGTTAAATAAAGTGTCAGTGTGACAAAGTACCAGTACATGTGTAACAAAGTGCCAATGAAAAAAGTGTCAGTACCAGTTTAACAAAGTGCCAGTGTAAACTGGCACTGACACTTTGTTAAATTGGCACTGACGCTTTTTACACGGGCACTTTTATATACATGAACTGGCACTCTTCACACTGGCACTCTGTTACACTAACACTGGCACTTTGTTACACTAACATTTTTGCTGGCTCTCAAAAATACAAGCACTGGCATTCAAAAGCACATGCACTGGCATTCAAAAACACATGCACTGGCACTCAAAAACACATACACTGGCACTCAAAAACACTGGTAATCATTTTTGTTGGCTCTCAAAAACACAAGCACTGGCATTCAAAAACACATGGACTGGCATTTGAAAACACATACACTGGCACTCAAAAACACATACACTGGCACTCAAATTCCCATCTGATTTGTTCTGCACGATGAGTTATACTGGCATTCCAAAACTATTGCACTGGCACTCGAATTAAAATGCACTGGCATTCGTCCGAACTCATTCCTCCGTTGGCATTCCTCTCTCTCTCTCTTCTACCTCCCCTATTCTCTCTCTACAATTGAGTTTCTCTCTCTCCTCCGTAATTCTCTGTCTCCACATTTTCAAACAAACAGATTCCTTCATTTCTCAGATCTGATCGGATCGGAGGGGTGGTGGGAAAACTCATTCACGAATTCAAATTTGATTATTCAAAACAAAAATGGCGGTGGTCTCACCTCTGGCCAAATACAAATTGGTGTTTTTAGGCGATCAATCTGTCGGCAAAACCAGCATCATTACTCGATTCATGTATGACAAATTCGATACCACCTATCAGGTATACATCAATCGGAACCATTTCCGTCTCTTATTATTATGATCTCGTCCATTTTCCTTCCGTTTTATGATGCCAAAATTAGGGATGAATGGGAGTTGGGCGTCGAACGGAAGAGTCGACGTGTTCTAAAAACACGTTTTTTGTTAAGCTTAAAAAAACGCGTTTTTTATAAGTTTTCGGCAAATGTCAGTATTAATATTATTAATTATTGTTTTAGCACTAGCACTTTATGACACTAGCATTGACACTTTAGAAATATGTATTTTAAAAATTGTCAGTGTTAATGTTCAATAATGTCAGTATGTGTAATAGAGTGTCAATGTATATCTTAAAAAGTGTCAATTATAGTGTTAAAGAGTGTTAGAGAGGTAGGGATAGAAAAAGTGTTAATGATATTATTAAAAAGTGTCAGTGATAGTATTGTTGAAATTTGTCAGTGTTAAAAAGTGCCCGCATATTTTAATAAGTTTTGATTATGTATAAAAATGTCACCGCACGTTTTAAAATAGTGTCAGTATTAGTGTTAAAAATGCTAGTACTAATAATAAAAAGTGTTGATGCTAGTGTTGAAAAGTGCAAGCGTGTTTTAATAAGACGGTTATTTACAAAATGTTATCAATCCGCCTTTTCAAAACACGTTTTTTTTTCAAAAATCTTAAAATTTGGTTTTTACAAGATTTTGGCTTTCCGTTCTTGAGCTATCGAACAATTTATCGGTGTGATTTTGAATCACAATCTTCGATCTTCAAAACCTTTCAATCTTCGGATTGGAACTCTAGGCCTTGATAGTCAAACGAGCGAAGACCCTCTATTGTTGTATCCACACGTAAGAATGAACCAAGAACGGTTCTTGAGGATTGCTAGATCCTTAAACTTTAGGAAGAATATTGAGAGAACTTTTGTTATGATTTTTTTGAGAAAATTCGGCTAGCTGCTAGGGTTTACAGACTTAATATTTATACTACATTAGTATAGATATTAGTTTCCTAATCGAATTAGGAAACTGCTCTGTATACGCCACAGGCCTTAATGTGTCGCACGACCACAAGCAGCCCATGGGCATGTTGTGTCGCACGACCTAGAACACCATATGGCAAGATTAGTCGCACGACCAAGAAAAGCCATATGCAGGAATCTCAATCATTCTTCCTTTGGTTTAACCAATTCATTCTAGTTGTGTGTGACCCAATAGGATTATATTATGTTGGCAATGAGCTCGATCAAATCGACCCTCATAAGACATAAGCGGACTCTAGCAAGCCATTATGTCTACCCAAATAATATAACGTAAGAGTTCACGTTTTCAATGGTACACTTCCATTTCTCCCTTTGTCTCACGATGTTATATTGAACACAAGTCATGGTCCTCGTCAACTTGTATTTGTTCAATGCTTTCTCGATCTTGAGTATAATGATAATCCAATCGCATTGGGGTGTGGCCACACTCTTTCATCATTATCACTCATCGAGGGGCCCAAGCAAAACATCTCTCTTTCGAGGGACAAATTCCATCTTGACTTATCATCCTTCTCATCATGAATCCGATCATGCCAAAGATAGCCTTTATAAATATCATGTTAAGATATCGTTTGACTAAATTCAAACATGACTTTCATCATATGTAAGGTCATAATAATCTCAGGTCTAGGGACTAAATGAAGTGACCATATGAGATTTAATTATGACATTTGACCATGGCATAAATCTCATACGGGTCAAGTCCAGTCACTTGTTCTCTAGCAAGTACCCATAATTTCAATGTGCATCTCTATGCATATAATCATCATATGATTATCCATTGACAATTATACTAATTATTCTCTTAATAATTAGGAACGGAGATTATTACAACAAATATGCAAACTATATAATAATCAAATAATAAACTTAAATGATAAAGATGATACATAACGGTTTTCAGTTAAACATAACTAAAGCCTAGGGCATTACACCAACAGTCTCCCACTTGCACTAGGCTCCATTTATGTATCGAATACTCATGGATCTAACATGACCATCATGCTTCTGCCTGCGCGAGGGTCTTTGTAAGTGAATCCCTTATGTCATCATCGGTTGATACTTTGTATATTTTAACGTCTTCTCGTTCTTTATGAATTCCTCGAAAAACGTCTAAGTGTGTGTTTGGATTGCTGTTGTGATCTTGGTTCCATTGTTTGCACAAATGGCACCACATTTGTCACAACAAAAGCTTCATCGATTAGTGATACTTGGAATATTTCCAAAACACTAATGAACTTTTGATCCAAACTGCCTCTTTTAGCCACATCATATGTTGCTAAAATTCGGCCTTAGTAGTAGAATCGGCTACAATTTTCTGCTTGGAACTCTTCGAACAAAATTGCACCTCTAATAAGCATAAACACAAATTCTAATTGCGATTTTAAATTAACTTTGTCAGTTTGAAAGTTAGCATCTATGTAACCCTTACAACAAGATTAACTTCCAATCTTTCAAATACCAAGAACGTATTCTTAGTTCTTCTTAAGTACTTAAGGATCATCTTGACTGTCATCCAATGGTTCACATCAGGATCAAATTGGTACCGACTCATCATGCTCAAAGCATATGAGACGTCGTGTCTAGTATAAATCATGGCATACATGACAGATCCAAATGCCGAAGCATATGAAACTTCATTTATTTCTCTTTTGCTCATCAGTTGTCATAAGACAATGAATATTGCTAAGAGAAATATCATGACCCATTGACAAGCTACTCTTCTTAGACTCTTCTAAGAATCTTGTCAATGTGGATACTTTGACTCAAACCAATTTATCCTTCTAGATTCATCTCTATAGATCTTGATACCAAGGATGTAAGCGGCTTCACCCATATCTTTCATTGAGAAACCTTTCCTTGACCAAGACTTTTTGACAGTCTTAAGTGTCGGAACTTATTTTTCCAATGAGTAAGATATCATTGTAATGAAACAATAGAAATAATACTATGCTCCCACTGAATTTCATGTATACACAAGATTCATCTTCGTACTTGATGAAGCCAAACTTTTTGACCGATTCATCAAAATGAAGATTTCAATTCCTTGAAGCTTGCTTCAACCCATCTTATGGATCTTCGCAACATGCATACTTTATTAGAATTTCTTGGATCGACATGACTCTCGGGTTGTGTACTATACACATCCTTAAGAAAGTCGTTTGACATCCATTTGTCATATCACATAGTCACAATATGTGATAATGGCAATTGAAATTCTAATAGACTTCGACATTGTAACTGGCGAAAGAGGTTTCAACATAGTCAATACTATGAATTTGCCTAAATCCCTTTGCTACAATCCTTAGTCATGAAAGTATACATCTTTCCATCCATGTTGGTCTTGAAGACCTACTTGCACCCTTTTAGTTTTTACACCTTCAGGTAGCCCAATCAAGTTCCAAACTTGATTGTCAAACATGGATTGTACTTTGGATTCCATAGTTCCTAACCATTTATCCAAATTAGGAGTGGACATTGCCTCAAGATAGGAAGTAGGATCGTCATTCTCAATGACTTCCACCTTATTACTTTCTGATACAAGAAATCAATATTTCTTGGTTCGGATTGTAACCTATCCGATCTACGATGGACTTGTGCATCTTGAACCAGTTCCACAACTCCTTTGTGAACTTGGTTCCGCCGCTACTCTTGGATCCATGTCATTTTCAGTTTCTTGAACTTTCTTCAAGATTAATTTTACTCCCACTAGATTCTTTATTGAGAAACTATTTCTCAAGAAACAAATCGTGTAAAGCAACAAACGTTTTGTTCTCTTTGCGGTTGTAAGATTAATTTCTGAAAATAACTTTGTCAAATTTGGTGCTAACTTATAAGAGACAAGTCTCTTTGCATAAGATTCGCAACCCCAAATCTTCATGAAGGACAAACAAAGTTTTCTTCCATGCCACATCTCATGTGGGGCCTTAGGACCGATTTAGTAAAGACTTGATTCAGTGTAACCGCATTATTTTTAATGCATATCCTCAAAAGGAAATAGGAAAGTCTAATTGACACATCATCGAACGAACCATGTCTTACAAGGTTCAATTCCTCCTTTCAGACACACCATACAATGTGGTGTTCTGGGTTGAGTCAACTTTGAAACGATTTCATAGTTTTGAGATGATTGTCAAACTCTTGGTTCAAATATTCACCACCTCGATCTAATCGAAGTACTTAATAGTTTTGCCAAGTTGTTTTGCACTTCATCTTGAAATGTTCAAAACATCTCAAACGATTCACCTTTGGACTTCATCAGATAGACATAGTGATATCTAGACAAGTCTTTAGTGAAATGTGATGAAATATCGAAGTCTTCCCCTAGCAATGCTACTTAATGGTCCACATACATCTCATGTATAATGACCAATAAGTCACTATCCCTCCCACTACTCTTAGTGTAGGGTGGTTTGGTCAATAATCCCAATAAATAAGATCCACATTCCTCAAATTATTCATGATCATATGAGTCTAAAAGTCCATGTTAATGGAGTTTAGATATATGTTTCTTATTTATTTGACCAAGCCGGCAATGTCATATGAACGCGTTGTTCATATTGTTCGGTTCAGAATTTCCATTTATATTTTAGATATCTTCAATATTATTTTGTTTCTTAACATCAAGGATATGAAAACCATTCAATGACATATGTAATACAATAAGGCATATCATTAAATAAATATAAAACTTCCTATTGAAAATAAAAAAATTATATTCTTCATCATCCATTTAAGAAACAGAAATAATACTTCTACTCAAATTCGAAACGTAGTCATATTTGTTCAAAACAAGTACTACTTCACAAGGTAAAGTGACTTCATAAGTTCCTATGGCTAATGTAGCAACCCTTGCTCCATTCTTACGCATAGTTTTAATTTACCTTCTTTGAGTAGCTTTCTATTCTTTGTTCCTTGCACATTTAAACAAATGTGGGATCCAATCCGGTATCATATACCCAAGAACAAGAAGTCGAAAAGAAAATATCTATCATATAGATACTTGAAGTAGTAACAATCATATTGCCCTTCTTCACCTTTTAGGTCTTCCTAATAAGCCTTGTAGCTTTGCTTCCAATGACCAATCTTATTGCAATGGTAGCAAACTGCATCCTTTTGAGACACTTTTGGGTTTAGCCTCTTTGGCTTTTGCAACTTTTGCCTTAAATTTAGCAACCTTTGCTTTACCTTCTTTTTCTTCCTTTGTGAACCCTTTCTTGTGTTAACAATTAACACAATTTGCGGATTGCTCCTTCTTTCATCATATGAATTAAGAGCCTTCACCACAACATACATCTTTTGCCTAGCTTGCACTTGGAACATTTCCTTTTTTTTTGCGTTACGCTAGAATAAAAGAATAGTTATCATGTGCTCAAGGTTCTTCATAAGAGCCTTTAACCATGATGGCAATTACAAGGCAAGCAATATTGTCAGAATCATCAACATGTTTCTAATGTTGCTTCCTTATTTGCCCTTTGCAACATTTCCAAAGGGGTTCAAAAGAGGAACGGATTCGTCAAGAACGTACATATTTACCCAAGAACCATTCTTTAGGCTTCCGATCCAATCAGAATTATTTGTATCGTTCCTTTCGAACTTTGTCCTTCATAAGGACGAATCGCAATTATCATTATGTAATGCTACTTCTACAACAAAATATACAAATTATATGAACACATATAAATACCAACACATTTATCATCTAAGAGCAAATAATGTATTTTACAAATACTCCCACTAAATCATACACCTTCCAATGCAAATAAACATAATATGCATTTAATGGGCTAAGATCCAACTTTAATTTAATCTCAAGTACGCTATGGCGCACCGCTCAAGATTAAATTAATTAGGTAGAAAACATCAATCATATCATATATGACTCTTAGGGCTAAGATCCAACTTTAATTTAATCTCAAGTACGCTATGGCGCACCGCTCAAGATTAAACTAATTAGGTAGAAAACATCAATCATATCGTATATGACTCTTAGATCTTTTATGAGATTTATTTAAGACATCATATGTCTAAGCATATTTTAATCTCATCTTATGCCTTGGGTCCAAAACCATTTTGATAACCCAATTAAGTTCATCCACTTTAAACGTATAGGAACCACCATTTCCTCATCTTGCTCGCAAACGGAATAGAATCAAAGCACCTTGCTATGGCAAGCCCACCCAAAACTATCTGAGTGGTCTCAAGTGTTTTAATCATGGATTGACATAAAGAACTTAAAAGTTAAATGAAGGTTCTTTAAAGTAGATCATAAGCATATCAACAAGGATAATCATAACTGTGCACCAGGTAAGTTTCCAAGAAAATAGGTGAGTCACAAGGACTGCTTAAGTACCAAATTTTCCTTTGACTGAACTCTCCTAGTCATGCACAATTATAATACCAATTTGAATGCAACATAATCAATACTTTGTATACTGATTTGTTTCTCTTAAACAATCAGACTCATAAACTGATTTGTTTCTCATAAACAATCAGATTCCTTCAAATTTTGCGTAAACTGACTTGTTTCTCATAAACAATCAGAAAACCAAAATTTAATGTTTCAACTAAACATTTAGGAAATCACAATTCAATGTTTCAACTAAACATCCAATAAAATTCTTAACACTTAAGAACAAATAATTCATGCATCGCAACAATTAATAAAAAAACATATTTAAATTAATTAAGCATGCATAAACAATGAATTAATCTAGCATAGCCCTATAAATTTAATTTACAGAAATTTATAGCATCCAGATTAAGACAGAAACATATCAGATTATCAACATAATCACAGATTAGCAAGAAAAATCAAAAAATTGATTTGGCCCAGATCAGGCAAGGTATGTCGCGTGACATAGACCTTCAGAGGCTTTATATGTCGCACGACTTAACAGAGCCATCAGCCCTACTCTGTCGCGTGACAGAGTCCAACTCTGTCGCGTGACACGAGATGACAGATTGCAGATTTCCAGATTCAATCGATTCTAATCATAAAGCAATTAAATCAAGTAAACAACTTTTACATATTTAATTCAGCATAATCAGAAGACGGTTTTCACATTGTTTCACATAAACAATAAACATTCTACCGCATACAAAACATGCAATAAGCATATAAACAATTTATATCTTGCTTCTAGCATGTTAATTCAAACTTAACCATACGAACGGGGCTCTGATACCACTGTTGGGTTTTATGGGTCCATGCGCAGCGAAATAAGCATCTAAATAACACAAAACCCAAGCCCTAGATCCGTTCTATACGATTAAATTGAATTTCTATGAGATAGAATTTACCAACCTTTGTTGCTTTCCGTTCTTGAGCTATCGAACAATTTATCGGTGTGATTTTGAATCACAATCTTCGATCTTCAAAACCTTTCAATCTTCGGATTGAAACTCTAGGCCTTGATCGTCAAACAAGCGAAGACCCTCTATTGTTGTATCCACACGTAAGAATGAACCAAGAACGGTTCTTGAGAATTGCTAGATCCTTAAACTTTAGGAAGAATATTGAGAGAACTTTTGTTATGATTTTTTTGAGAAAATTCGGCTAGCTGCTAGGGTTTACAGACTTAATATTTATACTACATTAGTATAGATATTAGTTTCCTAATCGAATTAGGAAATTGCTCTGTATACGCCACATGCCTTAATGTGTTGCACGACCACAAGCAGCCCATGGGCATGTTGTGTCGCACGACCCAGAACACCATATGGCAAGATTAGTCGCACGACCAAGAAAAGCCATATGCAGGAATCTCAATCATTCTTCCTTTGGTTTAACCAATTCATTCTAGTTGTGTGTGACCCAATAGGATTATATTATGTTGGCAATGAGCTCGATCAAATCGACCCTCATAAGTCATAAGCGGACTCTAGCAAGTCATTATGTCTACCCAAATAATATAACGTAAGAGTTCACGTTTCCAATGGTACACTTCCATTTCTCCCTTTGTCTCATGATGTTATATTGAACACAAGTCATGGTCCTCGTCAACTTGTATTTGTTCAATACTTTCTCGATCTTGAGTATAATGATAATCCAATCGCATTGGGGTGTGGCCATACTCTTTCATCATTATCACTCATCGAGGGGCCGAAGCAAAACATCTCTCTTCTGAGGGACAAATTTCATCTTGACTTATCATCCTTCCCATCATGAATTCGATCATGCCAAAGATAGCCTTTATAAATATCGTGTTAAGATATCGTTTGACTAAAATTAAACATGACTTTCATCATATGTAAGGTCATGATAATCTCAGGTCTAGGGACTAAATGAAGTGACCATATAAGATTTAATTATGACATTTGACCATGATCTCATACGGATCAAGTCCAGTCACTTGTTTTCTAGCAAGTACCCATAATTTCAATGTGTATCTCTATGCATATAATCATCATATGATTATCCATTGACAATTATACTAATTATTCTCTTAATAATTAGGGACGGAGATTATTACAACAAATATGCAAACTATATAATAATCAAATAATAAACTTAAACGATAAAGATGATACATAACGGTTTTCAGTTAAACATAACTAAAGCCTAGGACATTACACCAACACAGATGACATGTCAACATTTTTAAGGAATGTGTTTTACTAACTTGTACAATGCTAAAATTGTACTGCGTTACTTTATATATTTGAAAATGCGACAATTATTTCGAGACTAACCAAAATTAAAATTGCAACATTTGGATACAAATACAAAGGAAATACTATTTTTGAGATCTATCTTACATAAATGTCACTTGGCATTGAGATTTATAATACTACTTGTGAAGGTTAGGTCCTCAAAGTTAAATATCTAAGACAGCTTCCAATTGAAAAGGCAATCAATCAAATAAAGGTGCCCCATACATTAACGTCCTCGTGTGAGTGAAAAAAAAAAGAGAGTGCTAAAGTTAGTGAAGGCCATGGCAAACAAGTTACCCTTTTTGTATGAAAAGGAATTAGTTGGTGGAATAGAAAGCTAAAAAAAAAAAGATTTTCTAGTTTCTTATTAAAGGAAGGGACGTTGTGAACGAACGGATATGAGTTATTAGAGTTAATCAGTGATACACAATATGATACTCTTTTCTCTCGAAAAGTTTGTCCTAGTTTGACTTTCATGATCAATCAAATCAATCAAATTTTAACCATAATTATATGAAAATCTTACTATCTCTATTTAATTTTACATATTGTATTGATAGTATTTATAATGATGAAATAATAACAATTTTTAGAATTGTACATAGATACTAGATTATAATTAAAAAATAATTATCAAAATTCGATTGAGTTTACCATAAAAATCAAATTGAAGCAAATTTTTCAAAAGATAAAAGATACAGATGGATTATATAGAAGTGGTTAGGGGTGAATTCGTGGACTCCTATAATGCTAATCCTCAATCATATGTTCTAAATTCATTCTCCAATTTCAAACACAGGCCTAGCTAGTCAAGTTTTAATTAACAAGAAAACTATATGCAAAAAAAAAAAAAAATAAATAAATAAAAATAAAAATTAACGTGTGGTAGTGAGTTTGTTTCGTTGAGCTATGGAACCGAAATTGTAAGGAACCATAGAAAATGGACAAATTTTGAGGTGGAATGGGTGCTAAGTGCTAAGTGATAAGGTTTAAATGTAACGGCACCTCCAGAAGTATTGACGAATAGGATAAACAAGTTTTTAGACATTTTTATGTATTTTATCGATCTTGTTTAGCAATTGGTGTATACACTCCCTCAGTACCTAATTAAAAGAGGAAATTTGAAACTTTTTACAACATTCGTTTAAGGATAAAGGACGGAGGGAGTAGTTCGGCAGTGGATCGGGTACCAGAGTGAAAAGTGTCAAAAGCTTCTAACTTTTCTTTGCGGGTAAGCTTCCTTTCCCTCGTTAAAAGACCTATTTGATTCCTTCAACCTTTTCTTTTTGCTTCGCCCATAGAACTTCCTACAACACATAAACACTTTACTTTCATTTTCCCCATGTATCAACAGCGAAGCAAAAGTACATGACCCACATACATTAGTGATAAAAAGACTATTCCTTCTGCCCAAAATGAAATTTTCACATTTTTTTTGTTATTACAAAGAATTTTTTAACAATAATTTTAAATTGATTTATTTATACATAATGAAATTTAAAATTTAATATTGATACACCATCAATATTACTATTGATGGATGTGTTTTTACACATCTAAATTAGGTACTTTCGGATTTGTTTTGTACTTAATCTTTGGGTAATTTGGTGTTCTAATATTGTTTTTTAGTGTTTGTGTAATTGCAGAGAAACGGAGGAAAATAGTGAAATTTAAGACTGATTAAAGATGAAAAGGGGACAAAAGCGGAGCGGAGTAGCTACGAGAAGAAAGAATAGGAGAAAATCAGCAATAAGAAAAGGTGCGACCACACCCATAAACTGTGTGACCACACCTTTTTGTCCAGAGGTTTGGTGCGACTGCATCTCATAAACAGCGCGACCGCACCCGTTGTTCCAGAAGATCTGCGCGATCGCACCATCCGAAGGGTGAGGCGGATTCAAAGGCACATTTCATCCGAATCATGGAAGGATTTGGAGAATTTTACGATTTCCTCTTACCATTGAAATCCCTAGTATATATTCAAAAGACTAGTTTTACTTTTAGGTATGTTTTGAATGCTATTAGTAGTTTTTTCAACTCTTGAGCAAGGTTTTTGCAGGATTCAAGTATTGTTTATTCAATCTTTCGGATTTCATGTTTTAATGTTTAATTATTCAATTTGTGTGTTGACAAATATGAGTATGAATAGCAAAACATCTTGTTTATTGATTGGATGTAGTTTTCATCGGATCATTATGCTACTAATGTTATAATTCTTCCAAATCTAATTGGCTCCTGTTAAAGGGAATATTAATCAATCGATTTTAGGTTTAATTATATGATAATATATTTTTAGCCCTTTAATTGTATTTTAATTGTATGGTGTAAACAATCTTACTCGAGTGGATCGTTGATGAAAAGACCTCTATTCACTTGATTAGATTCAATTGATATCTTAGCGGAAATTAAAAGAATCTAGGTTCGCTTGTTACTTAAAACTTAATGAATTTCTAAATTATTGTATTAACTTAGCAGAAATTATAAATGAGAAGAAAATATTAGGGTTGCAATTCGCACATCAAACTAGGGATGGCCATTTACGGTTTCGATTCCGGAAAAGGGGAAACCGGAACCGAACCGTCGGTTCAACGTTTTTTTTTTGAATAGAAAAAACTGTTTTAGAATTTTGTTATTACTGAAAATTTTCGCAAAAAGTTATATAAAAAAAGATAGAAAAAACTAAACAAATAAAAGTATCTTAAAGAAAAGAGGGACGGACACGGACTACCATTTATTTTTTTCATTTTTTCTATTTTTATTGATTAGGAAATAAAATTTTAGACTTTTTTATTGGTGATTTTTTTTTTCAAAAAAGTATATAAAAAAAGATAGAAAAAAACTAAACAAATGAAAGTATATAGAAGAAAAGAGGAACATACTACCCTATATTTATTTTTTATTTTCTTTTAATTTTTTATTGATTAGAAAATAATATTTTAGACTTTTTTTATTAGTGATTTTTTTTTACAAAAAGGTATATAAAAAAAGATTAAAAAAAATTAAACAAATAAAAATAAATAAAAGAAAAAAGGGCCAGTACCCTTTAAATTTTATTAATCATTGGAAAGTGAATGTACGCTCGCCGAAAAATTTTAGAAAAATATGGGAGTCGCCACGCCGTTTTAAAGAAAAACATTGAAAACCTTTTTTAAAAGAGAAAATGGGTTCGGGGGTCAGGTTACGTGTTGAGAAGAACGTTTGGCGTTCACCCAACACGCCTCGTATACGAGTCTTTCTATTGTTCAACATCCAATTCATTCATAAGTGTGTGCGATTGTGTGAGACAAATGTGATAAAATGTATTTTGATGCTTTGTATTATTGATGAAATGAGAGAATTACATCTTGTGAGTCACTTGGTACGGGGGGTCACATCCCAATTACATTGAAATGAACAACTTACGACTGAAATGGACCAGCTGCAAAGTGGCTACATGTGTCGCCCGACACAGGACCTCGAACAGTCAAGTGTGTCGCGTGACACAATAAGCCTACTTGCAGAGGTTTCACAAAGCTGATTACATAGATTGGAAATCAATAGCCATTGAGATTAACAGATATGAACAACAGGTTACTATGACCTCAAGGAGAGATCCAAACTCAGATGAATGTGGATATGAGACGATCCACACTCACCTTAGCGATTCATGCACAACGCTCAACTTCAATACAAGAACACGTATAATCACTACGATAAATACATGATCAGAATGTCTAGATATCAGAGCATAACATATCCAATCAGATTCTAAACAGACTGCAGACTAGGCATGGCAATACAAATCTGATCAGGTTCTAGACCGAGCAACACATTAAACGTAGCAATTACACCAAGTAATGAACATAGAGAAAAGGAAGGAGGATTGGGGTATTTCAACAAACAGCTAGTGAGCCATTGATTCCAAGATGTATGAAACTAAATAAATGATTTCAAAATGCACATCCCAGCTACTACATTTCAATGATCAAATGTAAAACACATTTACGGTGTGGAACCTGATTGAACATCCCAGAGACCAAAACCAAACATGTTCAACCAAGTCCGGAATCAAACAGCTCAACATCATTCGAAATCATGGATTGAGCATGGGGATCCAAAATATAATCAGCAATCACTATGATAAATACATGATCAGAAAATTCGTACGAATCAAAGCATACTACAATGTTAACTGAGATTATAACAAAACCAATATACTCAGATTCTATACTACCTGCATATTAATCATGGAAGCTGCACTACACAATGAAAACAGAGAGAGAAGAAGGTTAAGATCGTTACCCTCCTAGTGTCCACACTCTCTATACCACGTCGGTATAGAGAGTCTTCCAATCAGCTTCGGAAATTGGATTTAATCTCAGATTGAGTGAAGAACTGAGGTCTTCAATCTCGGAAGATCACCTTGGGTAGGATTAGAAATCAGAGGTAGGACCGATGTGTTTGATTTTGGATATGTGAAGACCACCGAAAAATAGAACAGACTGAGGTTGTGAGGGCGGCCGGAGATGAACGGAAGCTCGGCCGGAAATAATGGAGTGCGAGACCCGGTGAATGGGTTTACGATCTGGAACAGGGGAAGATGGAGTCGATGGATTTGGGGAAGATGGGCAAGAAGGATGCGGGATTTCGGCAAGGCTAAACGAGACCAGGTCTGGAACAGGGAAGACGGCGTCGACGGTTTGGGGCTTGCCGTCGGCGTCGAAGTAGGAGAAGGTGGATTCCGGTAACTTGTAGTCGACGGAGATGGTGGCGGAGATTTTGAAGTGAGAGAAACCGGCGATGGCCGTGGCTAGAGGAAAAGGGCGCCGATTTGGGCAGAGATAGAGAGAAAGGTGAGGAACGATTCAGTTTTGGATTGAGAGAGAGAGAGAGAACGGTGAGGAACGATTAGAGAGAGAGAATGGTGAGGAAAGGAATTTTGGTTGTCATTGGAGAGAGGGCAAGGTTATTGTCGTGGCTGGGAGAGAGGGAGAGCTCGTGAGGGAGGCAATTTAGAGAGGGAGAGACGCATTAGCGTGTTTAGAGAGAGAAAACTCCATTTAGAGAGAGAGTAGTGAGAGAGAGGCCCTGAAACCGTTTAGAGAGAGAGAGAGAGTGTGTGCGTTCCTCCCCTTTTGTAAAATGAGAAATTGTTTTTATTTGAAGCTGCATGGTAAAAGGCGAAAGAGGCCGTGTGGCTTCATTTGCGGCAAAAGAGGTCGCATGGCTACATTTGCTGTCGGCCCAGATATTTTTAGAAACATGCAAGGTGGCAATTCTGGACCCTTCTTTCCAGCGAGGTCCTGCTTGAAATTTTAATTCCTAGCAGGTCCTTCCTTCCTTGGAAAGTTTGGAAAAGTTTCCGAATCGTCCCTGAACTTTAGGAAAGTTCGGGGAATTGCCGGGAAACTTAGCCGGAAGGCATGAGCCAGATTTGGGTACTTACAGAATCCCCTCGGCAACGTCACTTGCAGGGCAAGTGGGGTTGTCGATGAAAAAGGATCCAATCTGGCGAACTGCCGAGACGGATTGGATGACCAAGGGGGTCGAGTGGCTGAACCTTTGGAAGACTACCTACGTATCCCGGGTGGGAATCAAGCCAGATCGTAGTTCGGAAAAGATCCGCTGGGGAAAGGGGTGTCATATGTGACGAATTGGCTGAACCTAAAGTAGGCTACCTACGTATCCCGAAGGAATCAAGCCAGGACGTAGTTCGGGATCCACTGGGGAATGGCTAAGAGAAACTGGTCCCTTGCTTAGGGAAATGGAGGGAAAGTGACCTAGGAGGTCAAGTGGCTGATCCTTACTGGGGATATGCTAGATGAAGGAAGTGACTAATGTGGTCGGATATCTGAACCTTATGAGGGGCTACTTCACCACTGAGGAGTGATGAATGAACAAGGTGACCATTGTGGTCGGATGGCTGGACCTTTATGAAAGACTCATGCACCACTGAGGAGTGATGAATGAAAAGGATGACCAATGTGGTCGGATGGCTGGACCTTTATGAAAGGCTACCTACGTATCCCGGGGGAATCAAGCCTTGGTAGTAGTTCAAGTCTCACTAGATATTTAGGAACATGTCTAGGATCCTTGAGGTTTTGACGATTCATGGAGGAGTCACCTTACTTGACAATTAATGAAGGTTGTCACGTGATTGACAATTAATGGAGGTTTTCACCTGATTTTGACTAGAGCTTACGTCGCTATCGAGGAGATAGAGGTAGCTGAAGTTGGGAAACTAAAGCGTACTTCACTATCGAGGAGATAGAGGTAGCTATAGTTGGAAAACTAAAGTGTACTTCACTATTGAGGAGATAGAGGTAGCTAAAGTTGGAAAACTAAAGCGTACTTCACTATCGAGGAGATAGAGGTAGCTAAAGTTGGAAAACTAAAGCGTACTTCACTATCGAGGAGATAGAGGTAGCAATAGTTGGAAAAACTAAAGCATACTTCACTATCGAGGAGATAGAGGTAGCTGAAGTTGGGAAAACTGAAGCGTACTTCACTATCTATGGGATAGAGGTAGCTAAAGTTTGGAGAAACTGAAGCGTACTTCACTATCTATGGGATAGAGGTAGCTAAAGTTTGGAAAAACTTAAGCGTACTTCACTATCTCTTTTGAATCAGAGATAGAGGTAGCTGAAGTTGGAAAAACTAAAGCGTACTTCACTATCTCTTTCGAATCAGAGATAGAGGTAGCTGAATTTGGAAAAAACTTAAGCGTACTTCACTATCGAGGAGATAGAGATAGCTGAAGTTGGGAAAACTAAAGCGTACTTCACTATCTATGGGATAGAGGTAGCTAAAGTTTGGAGAAACTGAAGCGTACTTCACTATCTATGAGATAGAGGTAGCTAAAGTTTAGAGAAACTGAAGCGTACTTCACTATCTATGAGATAGGTAGCTAAAGCTTAGAGAAACTGAAGCGTACTTCACTATCTATGAGATAGAGGTAGCTAAAGTTTAGAGAAACTGAATCGTACTTCACTATCTATGAGATAGAGGTAGCTAAAGCTTAGAGAAAATGAAGCGTACTTCACTATCTCTTTTGAACCAGAGATAGAGGTACACCTTATTTATAACGGAGATTTTTTGGAGAAATTTATACGATTTGGGAAATTTATACAGTTTTTCGGACCGGGTAATTTAAAGCCTTCCGGGCTACGGACAATGATTTGGAAAATTTATGCGGTCTTCCGGGCCGGGTGATTTAAAGCCTTCCGGGCTACGGATAATGGTTTGGAAAATTTATACGGTCTTTCGGACCGGGTAATTTATAGCCTTCCAGGCTACGGATGATGATTTGGGAAAATCGTTATTCCATTTGGAGATAACGGGAAATTTCCCGGATGAGACGTTATCCCATTTGGTGATAACGGAGATCGCGAGAGATAGCGAAATGTTATTCCTTCATTCGGAAATAACGGAGATCGCGAGAGATAGCGAAATGTTATTCCTTCATTCGGGAATAACGGAGATCGCGAGGGATAGCGAAATGTTATTCCTTCATTCGGGAATAACGGAGATCGTGAGAGATAGCGAAATATTATTCCCTTATTCGGGAATAACGGAGATCGCGAGAGATGGCGAAATGTTATTCCTTCATTCGGGAATAACAAAGATCGCGAGGGATGGCGAAATGTTATTCCTTCATTCGGGTCATTCGGGAATAACAAAGATCGCGAGAGATGGCGAAATGTTATTCCTTCATTCAGGAATAACGGAGATCGCGAGGGATGGCGAAATGTTATTCCTTCATTCGGGAATAACGGAGATCGCGAGGGATAGAGAAATGTTATTCCTTCATTCGGGAATAACGGAGATCGCGAGGGATAGCGAAATGTTATTCCTTCATTCGGGAATAACGGAGATCGCGAGAGATAGCGAAATGTTATTCCTTCATTCGGGACTAACGGAGATCGCGAGAGAGGGCGAAATGTTATTCCCTCATTCGGGAATAACGGAGATCGCGAGAGATAGCGAAATGTTATTCCTTCATTCGGGAATAACGGAGATCGCGAGAGAGGGCGAAATGTTATTCCTTCATTCGGGAATAACGGAGATCGCGAGGGCGAAATGTTATTCCTTCATTCGGGAATAACGGAGATCGCGAGGGATAGTGAAATGTTGTTCCTTCATTCGGGAATAACGGAGATCACGAGAGATAGCGAAATGTTATTCCTTCATTCGGGAATAACGGAGATCGCGAGGGATAGCGAAATGCTATTCCTTCATTCGGGAATAACGGAGATCGCGAGAGCGGGCGAAATGTTATTCCTTCATTCGGGAATAACGGAGATCGCGAGGGATAGCGAAATGTTATTCCTTCATTCGGGAATAACGGAGATCGCGAGGGATAGCGAAATGTTATTCCTTCATTCGGGAATAACGGAGATCGCGAGAGAGGGCGAAATGTTATTCCTTCATTCGGGAATAACGGAGATCGCGAGAGAGGGCGAAATGTTATTCCTTCATTCGGGAATAACGGAGATCGCGAGGGATAGCGAAATGTCGTTCCTTCATTCGGGAATAACGGAGATCGCGAGAGATAGCGAAATGTTATTCCTTCATTCGGGAATAACGGAGATCGCGAGAGATAGCGAAATGTTATTCCTTCATTCGGGAATAACGGAGATCGCGAGAGAGGGCGAAATGTTATTCCTTCATTTCGGGAATAACGGAGATCGCAAGAGATAGCGAAATGTTATTCCTTCATTCGGGAATAACGGAGATCGCGAGGGATAGCGAAATGTTATTCCTTCATTCGGGAATAACGGAGATCGCGAGGGATAGCGAAATGTTATTCCTTCATTCGGGAATAACGGAGATCGCGAGAGATAGCGAAATGTTATTCCTTCATTCGGGAATAACGGAGATCGCGAGAGAGGGCGAAATGTTATTCCTTCATTTCGGGAATAACGGAGATCGAATGAGATAGCGAAATGTTATTCCTTCATTCGAGAATAACGGAGATCGCGAGAGAGGTCGAAATGTTATTCCTTCCTTCGGAAATAACGGAGATCGAAAAAGATGGCGAAATGTTATTCCTTCATTCGGGAATAACGGAGATCGCGAGAGAGGTTGAAATGTTATTCCTTCCTTCGGGAATAACGGAGATCGAAAAAGGTCGAAATGTTAATGCCTTCTGGCAATAACTGAGATTTTTAACAAGAAACGTTATCCCATTTGGCGATAACGGAAGGTTTCCTGGAGGAGACGTTATCCCATTTGGCGATAACGGAGGATTTTCCGAAGGAAACGTTATCCCATTTGGCAATAACGGAGGGTTTCTCGGAGGAAACGTTATCCCATTTTGGGATAACGGAGGATTATTAGGAGACAACGTTATATCCATTTGGATGTAACGGGAAAACTTGGGGGAAAGCGTTATTCCATTTGGAGATAACGAGAATATTTAGGGCAAAAGTTTTTCCTATTTTGATTTGGTAATCAATTAAGGTTATTTTTCTTTGTGCATGTCACATGAGCCACGGGCTGAATCTTTTGCGGGAAGGTAATGTGAGAGGATTTTTATGAAACAATGTGTTTGGATGCATGTGTTTGGATGTATGTGTTTGGGAACTGTTTGAGACAGGTTTCGAGCAGGTGGGGTCGTATCCCTTGGGTGCGGAATGAGCTGCTGCTGTTGCTAAGATTTGGCTAATGCTGCTAAAAGGTATCATGTGGACCAAAATTCCCTCTTGGGCTGAGATCGGGTTTAAACCTCGGGTCTTGATTAAAGTCCCTTTCTCAAACTCTGGCGCTTGAAGCTGATGCTGACAGACTTTTAGAACCAAAGACTAAAGCAGATGTCGAAGTGACCAAACCTCTCTTCTAGGGGTGGATGCGACTTATTGAAGCCCCAGTCCGAGGAAAAATTTATGCAAAGCCCCATGTCTTATTAAAACAAGGAAAGATTATTTCATTGGCAAAGCCCCGGTTGGATGAACTGAGTAGGCGAGGTTTTAGGTTACGAAGAAGTGACTTGGTGAAGCCCCAATCTGATGACCCAACAAAAATCCCAATATGATTGGTACTGCAAAAGTGATCATGAGGTTAATCTGACAAAGACTGAATCCATCTTGTGACATGGTGAGGAACCCGATGCGGACCCCAAAAATGACTAAAGAAGCCCCAGTCTAAAGAAATGGCTTGGCAAAGCGCCAACCTTGAAGAGTTTTAAGACAGCCCTAATGCGAATTGTAACCGGAGAGGGAAAAACCTATCCTTTCATACTTGCTCTCTTATTTTCTTTAGTCACCCAGTCAACCGCAAGAAGATGTGGAAGAAGGGAATTTTAGAAATTTATACATGCAGGGGCATACTTTTCGAAAGGTGGGAATAGATCCCGATTTTGTGTTATTTTTGATGGCCTCATTCGACGTAGGCACAAAAAAACTCGCTTTGAGTTTGACTCTTTTGAGAGAGTATAAGTGTAGAAAGGTTGGTAAAAGTGTATGAAAGCCCCTGCTGACAGAAAATCAGTGTTTAGCACTATTTTTCCTAAGATGTGGAAAGAGAAGACTTGTCAGGACATCTGAAAACTTGTTTTATTTACAATGATCACAAGATTGCTTAAAACCCTTTATTAATGTTTGGGTTATTCAATCACTAATCTCGATATGAACAAACATTTTGATTAATCATGAGGAGAAAGTCAACCGATGTCACGGATCAAGGTTGGCTGGGTGTGAAAGAAATGTTTGTGTACAGGGAGGTCATTGATGAGACCGGGTTTTCTGGAATTTGAATGTCTTTATGGGAAAGGCCATTTAATGAGACCGGATTTTTCTGGAATTTGAATGTGTTTATGACCAGGCCATTTCTGGTTGCCTACGTTCCCCTCACTGTGAGGAGCTCAGGTCGCCGTAGTTCGGCTTCGGCTGAACTGTGTTTGGTTTTGGGAAATAGGATTTGTGGTTCCTTTAGTGGAAAGGCTCGGATGAGAAGGTTGGATGATGAGGCATGGGCCTCGGGATGGTTCCTTGACCAAGTCATTTTTGGACGGCTGCTTCAACGATTCTGTTGCTTCTTGATAGTCATCTTTCATCGGGAGAGAAAGAATTTGGATCTAACTTAAGGACTTACGATATGCTTCTGCCTTTGCTTTGACCATTCCATTGATATCGACAACTTTCATTCTTTGAGCTTTGATTTTGCATGTCCATCAAGTTTTTGATTAGTGACGCTAGATCCTTGGCCTCATTTTTTTTATATGCAACCCTGTTTTTTGCCTAGACCGTCCTTTTCAGGGTTTTCAGCCTAGCTGGGTATTACTCTTTTTGCACTACATTTTTCTCTCTCTCTCTCTTTTTTTTTTTTTTTTAATTTTTTTTAACGTGCAACCCTGTTTTTTGCATAGACAACCCTTTACAAGGTTTTTAGCCTAGCCGGGTATTACTCTTTTTGCAATATTATATATATATATATATATATATATATATATATATATATATATAATATTATTATTTTTTTTTAGCACATGAGAGCCAAGGCGAGCCCCTGCTTGAATTTTCTTGATATCCTTGAGGTCGAAGGCAAGCTCCTAGGTTGTTGCCGACATTGGGGTCAATCTTTCGAAGCTGAGTGGCCTTTTGTTGTTACTAGATGTTAACGCAGTCGTTGACTTGGTCAAGGTGACGATGAGGACATGATTTGGGAGGCGTATGGCTTGGATGAAGGCTTTTGTGAGGTAAGAGAAAGTGTATGGCTTGATGGAGGCCTTTTGTGGGGTGAGGAAAGTGTATGGGGAAGGCATTAGTTGACTTTCTCACACCGATTAATCGGAACGTTAATTATTTCGAGAGATTATTTGTTGAGCAATGCAAGTGATCATATAAAATAAAACAATTTCATTAAATGTAATGTAGGTGTGCAAATAATGTCTTAAGTCTAGCAAGAAAAGAAGAAGACTCTTTTAGAGAAGATTTAAGATTAATTACAATGTCCAAGGAGGACTTGATTGAAAGAGGAAAGTACTAGAACCTACGAAACTTGACTGAGAGACTATTTTATTTCTTAATCTTGCTCAAGGATAGGTAACCCCTAGCCTAGCTACTCATCGCTGGTTGGACTGCCAGGAAACTTGAGCTTTCCTTCGTCGATCAACCCTTGGACTTCTTTCTTCACAGTCAGACACTTGTCGTAACAGATGTGTGCCTTTGGCAAAGGAGTTGGGTATGAGTTGACTGGCTCTGCTTCCCACTCCATGACACTCATGTTGGCATTGCTTGGGGAAAGATTGTTAGATACATGCAGGTATTCAAGCGTCCCATCTTCTATCAGCTTCTGGATCTCATGCCTCAAATAGTGACAATCATCAGTGTCGTGTCCGTAGTACTGGTGGAAACGACAATGCTTAGACTCATCCAACCTAATGTTGGGGTTCTTGGGCCTCCAATTCTCCAGTGGCTTTATCAGCCTTTCTTTCACTAGTTCTTCCAGCATTTTGCTTAAAGGCATCTCCACATTGTCATAATGAAGGAAGCGGAGTTTTCGGGGGGCACTGTTGTTCCCAAGACTCGGATTTCCATTGTTCAGTTGGTTCCATTGTTGGATCTGTCTGAAAGAGGTTGTGGCCTTTTTTCCTTTGTGAGGAACCGATGCTGAGTTAGGTGCGATTCTTTGCTTGGTATTAGTGGTATTGGGTTATGTTTGAGGCCGGTCAGTGTCTTCTGCACTTTCTCAAGCTTAGAATTGGCATTGGCCAAGCGAACTCCGGGGCAAGTTGTCCTATCAGATTTTATCACTTCGGGCATTTGAATTTTGCACGGCAGAATCACTTCTTTACTTGGTTCGACATCTTAGGTCGAGGGAGTACTGGCGCTCATCATGAGATCAAGCTTTTCTTGCATCTGTTTCACGTGCTCTATCAATATTGCCACATGGGGGTCAACGGGAACATTCGAGTTACTAGAACTCGCAACAAGACTCTTATCAGTAGAGGGAACCACAGCCGCAGACTGGTGAAACTGACGGGTGAATTCATCAAGTCCGGTGGATGACAACTGAAAACTTGAGGCCTCCGAATTTTCTTTTAGCCACTCATGATTGTATTCAGGCGGGTATAGGGGTTTCAAAACATAGCCACATGGCTCAAACTGATTATGTGAAGCTGGAGCATAAACTGGCAGGTACTGCTGAAACTGAGGAACAGGTGTGATGAAACCCGATCCGTTCTGAGGAGCTGAGCGCGATGGAGCCCTGATGGCCTGGAATGTTGGAAAGGACGGAAGAGGAGTAGTCTTTGGTAAGGGATCATATGTGGGAGGAGGGTATTGACTGTAGGATGGAGGGTATTGGCTGTATAACGGAGGGTATTGGTTATAGGATGGAGGGACTGAGATCACTGTTTCTGGAGTCTCATCTTCGACCATGACCAGAGAACCGTTTGCCTCAACTGTTACCTGAACCCCATAGCGGCGGAGAGCACCGATGTGCAGTGACAGCTGCTCTTCATGAACCTTATGGGAATTTTCCAAAGCTAGGACTAACTCTTCCTTCCTAATCATCGGATTTCCTGTACCCTCACTGCTTTCTGTCAAATCTGCCATTCTGACTCTCTGAGCTGACAAAACTGACGATTCTGCTGAACTGTCTGAACCTAAGGTTTCCGCACTGAAAAGCCGCTGACCCGGTATTCTCGCCCACTTCTTTCTCGCTGCGGAAAAGGGATAGACAAGGTTTAGACTCGGGGGTAGACAAGGTTTAGACTCGGGGTAAGTGAGGTTTAGACTCGGAGGTAGGTGAGGTTTAGACTCTGAGGTAAGTGTTTAGGCTGAAGGCTCAAGTAACATGCACTTATTTGCTTAAATTTTGCTCAAAACACTTATCCTAATCCTAATTGATCGGAAAATATGAGACCTTGAAAGGTCAAGATTGAAAATTGGACCGTGGAGGTCGCGATTGGAACTTTGACCGTGAAAGGTCAGGACTGGAAATCGGAGATCGGACCGTGGAGGTCGCGATTAGAAATTTGACCGTGAAAGGTCAGGATCAAAAATTGGAGATCGGACCGTGAAGGTCGCGATTAGAGATTTGACCGTGAAAGGTCAGAATTGGAAATTAGATCGTGAAAGGTCAGGATCGAAAATCGGAGATCGGACCGTGGAGGTCGCGATTGGAACTTTGACCGTGAAAGGTCGAGATTGGAAATTTGACCGTGAAAGGTCAGGATCGAAAATCGGAGATCGGACCGTGGAGGTCACGATTGGAAATTTAACCGTGAAAGGTCAGAATTGAAAATCGGAGATCGGACCGTGGAGGTCGCGATTTGAAATTTGACCGTGAAAGGTCAGGATCGAAAATCGGAGATCGGACCGTGGAGGCCGCGATTGGAAATTTCACCGTGAAAGGTCAGGATCGAAAATCAGAGATTTGACCGTGGAGGTCGCGATTGGAAATTTGATCGTGAAAGGTTAGGATTGAAAATCGGAGATCGGACCGCGGGGGTCTCGATTGGAGATTCCAGAAATAGGATCATGCAATTATAATTCCATTAATTGTTCAAGTTTACTTAACACAGTGTCTTTTATTTATTTCTATTTGGTTGGAAAATGGGGTGCCCTTCTTTTTCGCAACTATTCTAGATCCTGGATCAGTGGGTTCCGTCACTACGTCTATAAGCCCCTCGTTTTCTACCTGTATTTCGACCTCCCAAGGTGGACAGTCCCGGGCGAGGGTCCTATAGGGCACGCGGATCCCACCGATCGAGAGAGAAGAACGCTCCTAATGGGTCTAGCGGGTCATAGGAACTTTTAACGCGCGAGCGATGCAGATTATGGGCAAGGCAATGCCGGGAAAGTCTCGTCTTTCAGCCTTAACGAAATTTCGGCATAGTTTCGCTTGCGCGATTGACGTTTTGACTTTTTGGCATTGTACAAAAAGATAATAGGCATGGGTCGGACGATAAAAGCTGAATGACATAGTGTCACATTGAACTTTGTTGCATACGTTGTGCGAGTCAAAGTCCAAGTCAATGCCGGTTCAAGATCTTGCCAATTTTTCCTTGTCGAAATTTCGGCAGCCCTCCGCTTGCGTGAAAGATCTTTGGATTTTTGGCACGGATTCGGGCTTGACTCTTACGTATCCCGTGCGGGTCAAAGTCAAAGTCAATGCCGGAGTCAAGATTCTGCCAATTTTTCCTTGGCGAAATTTCGGCAGAGTTTCGCTTGCGCGAAGGATCCTGACTTCCGTCATGGGCTAAGGTTTGACCTTTACAGGGGTATGCAACTAGGCTATATGACACGATCTACACCAAAAACCAACCAAAAGTCACGGTTTTAAGATGTGTGACACAGACTGTGCATTGGTCGACACTGGCTGCCATGGGGAGTTTGGGGTGATTCCGTGCGCGCCCGGGAGCATCGTAATACTGTCTGTGACTGCAGCTGAACAACCACCCCGGATTAAAGGGACGTGCGTGCAAAGTGTACAGGATATATAAGGTGCGCGTAGTGTGCAGCCTCTTAAAAATATTCCTTTTTGAGTTAAAACAGAAATTTTCAGAAATGTGTTTTAAAGGAATGATTTTTCGGGACGGGGGAACTGCAGCAAGTAAGCACATAAATTTTCTGGAGCCCGGTCAGTCTTGGAGGAAAAAAGGAACATAAAGCACGTAAAATGCAAATATCACATATAATGTCACAACAATGCACACACAAAAGAATAAAACGGATGTTGAATGAGAACGAAAGTTTGACCCACTTTTGAAAACAAATTTCAAGTCCCCAGCGGAGTCGCCACTGAATGTACGCTCGCCGAAAAAATTTAGAAAAATATGGGAGTCGCCACGCCGTTTTAAAGGAAAACATTAAAAACCTTTCTTAAAAGAGAAAATGGGCTCGGGGGTCAGGTTACGTGTTGAGAAGAACGTTTGGCGTTTACCCAACACGCCTCGTATACGAGTCTTTCTATTTTTCAACATCCAATTCATTCATAAGTGTGCGATTGTGTGAGACAAAATGTGAAAAAATGCATTTTGATGCTTTGTATTATTGATGAAATGAGAGAATTACATCTTGTGAGCCACTTGGTACGGGGGGCCACATCCCAATTACATTGAAATGAACAACTTACGACTGAAATGGACCAGCTGCAAAGTGGCTACATGTGTCGCCCGACACAGGACCTCGGACAGTCAAGTGTGTCGCGTGACACAACAAGCCCACTTGCAGAGGTTTCACAAAGCTGATTACATAGACTGGAAATCAATAGCCATTGAGATTAACAGATATGAACAACAGGTTACTACGACCTCAAGGAGAGATCCAAACTCAGATGAATGTGGATATGAGACGATCCACACTCACCTTAGCGATTCATGCACAACGCTCAACATCAATACAAGAACACGTATAATCACTACTATAAATACATGATCAGAATGTCTAGATATCAGAGCATAACATATCCAATCAGATTCTAAACAGACTGCAGACTAGGCATGGCAATACAAATCTGATCAGATTCTAGACCGAGCAACATATTAAACGTAGCAATTACACCAAGTAATGAAAATAGAGAAAAGGAAGGAGGATTGGGGCATTTCAACAAACAGCTACTGAGCCATTGATTCCAAGATGTAAGAAACTAAATAAATGATTTCAAAATGCACATCCCATCTACTACATTTCAATGATCAAATGTAAAACACATTTACGGTGTGGAACCTGATTGAACATCCCAGAGACCAAAACAAAACATGTTCAACCAAGTCCGAAATCAAACAGCTCAACATCATTCGGAATCATGGATTGAGCATGGGGATCCAAAATATAATCAGCAATCACTATGATAAATACATGATCAGAAAATTCGTACGAATCAAAGCATACTACAATGTTAACTGAGATTATAACAAAACCAATATACTCAGATTCTATACTACCTTCATATTAATCATGGAAGCTGCACTACACAATGAAAACAGAGAGAGAAGAAGGTTAAGATCGTTACCCTCCTAGTGTCCACACTCTCTATACCACGTCGGTATAGAGAGTCTTCCAATCAGCTTCGGAAATCGGATTTAATCTCAGATTGAGTGAAGAACTGAGGTCTTCAATCTCGGAAGATCACCTTGGGTAGGATTAGAAAGCAGAGGTAGGACCGATGTGTTTGATTTTGGATATGTGAAGACCACCGAAAAATAGAACAGACTGAGGTTGTGAGGGAGGCCGGAGATTAACGAAAGCTCGGTCGGAAATAATGGAGTGCGAGACCCAGTGAATGGGTTTACGGTCTGGAACAGGGGAAGACGGAGTCGATGGATTTGGGGAAGATGGGCAAGAAGGATGCAGGATTCCGGCAAGGCTAAACGAGACCAGGTCTGGAACAGGGAAGACGGCGTCGACGGTTTGGGGCTTGCCGTCGGCGTCGAAGTAGGAGAAGGTGGATTCCGGGAACTTGTAGTTGACGGAGATGGTGGCGGAGATTTTGAAGTGAGAGAAACCGGCGATGGCCGTGGCTAGAGGAAAAGGGCGCCGATTTGGGCAGAGATAGAGAGAAAGGTGAGGAACGATTCTGTTTTGGATTGAGAGAGAGAGAGAGAATGGCGAGGAACGATTAGAGAGAGAGAGAATGGCGAGGAAAGGAATTTTGGTTGTCATTGGAGAGAGGGTAAGGTTATTGCCGTGGCTGGGAGAGAGGGAGAGCTCGTGAGGGAGGCAATTTAGAGAGGGAGAGACGCCATTAGCGTGTTTAGAGAGAGAAAACTCCGTTTAGAGAGAGAGTAGTGAGAGAGAGGCCCTGAAACCGTTTAGAGAGAGAGAGAGTGTGCGTTCCTCCCCTTTTGTAAAATGAGAAATTGTTTTTATTTAAAGCTGCCCGGTAAAAGGCGAAAGAGGTCGTGTGCTTCATTTGCGGCAAAAGAGGCCGCGTGGCTACATTTGCTGTCGGCCAAGATTTTTCTAGAAACATGCAAGGTGGCAATTCTGGACCCTTCTTTCCAGCGAGGTCCTGCTTGAAATTTTAATTTCTAGCAGGTCCTTCCTTCCTTGGAAAGTTTGGAAAAGTTCTCGAATTGTCCCTGAACTTTAGAAAAGTTCGGGAAATTGCCGAAAAACTTAACCGGAAGACATGAGCCAGATTTGGGTACTTACAGGAAGGGACAACTAAACCTTACCATTTTATATTTAAGGGAGGATATTAGGAGTATTTACCTCCCTTTATTACAATAATTATCTAAATTCTAACTTATAATAAAACTAAATTAACAATTAAATAAATTCTAATGGTTTCTGACGATTTGGTTAACGGTTTCGATTACGGTTTCCAACGGTTCCGGTTTCGATTCGGGCAGTTCGAAACCGCCGATTCACGATTTTTTAAAAAGTGGAAACCGGAACTAGACCGCCAAACCGCCAGTTACGGTTCCGGTTCCGACCGATTCCGATTCAGGACGATTACACGGTTACGGGCCGATTCCAGTTTCGATTTGGACATCCATACATCAAACGTCACAACCCTTAATCAAGTAAACAAACCTTTGAACGAGTTAGATCAATTCTTTTACAAAAATATAGCATAAAGTGATGATAATTATGAAATCCAATCCGTGAATACTTCTTCTAATCTGGTTAAATCATTTGCTTTTAATTGTTCCGTTAATCTTAGTATTTCAATTCATGCTCTTAGGAGTTAATAAACAAAACAACTCAAAAACCCCTTTGGTTACTTTTACACTATTTAAATAATCTTGTTTGCCAATGAGTCTCTGTTGTTCAACCCTTACATTTGTACGTTGCTACAATGGTAACTAGTACACTTGCTAGATATTTTATTACAAGAGGGAATTTTTATCCATCAAGTTTTTTGTGCTGTTGCCGGTAACTTGTTGTACGTAAGCAACTTAATTTAAGTAGTGTATGCTTGGTCGGCGTTTTTTGAATCCTACTTTGGTGTCATTTAACAATGACATCGATAAACTAGGTCGTCGTAATAAACTGGAAGTAAACGAGGGCAGTCACCTCGAATCAGACCTAGATAGTGAGACTGAGTTTTCTTCCACCGAGGAAAAAGAACTTAAAGTCGAGATGGCAGAACCAACTTAAACAATGAATGACTTCTTGAGACCTAAGGTAGATACCTCAATCTCATGCATAGTGCTAACTGAAAGAGCTAGGAATTTTGAGGTCAAGGGTCAATACTTTGCTATGTTACCCAACTATTAGGGTTTATCCTCTGAAGACCTGTTGACCTTTTTGCGAGAGTATATGACGATTGTATCCCAATTTCCAGGGAAAGAGGGTGTCACGACCCTAAATCTAGGCACTATTTTGATCACATGTTGAGCACGTGTATGTGGTGTGTGTTGCATATCATTTCATACTTCGCATTTTGTTTGTGATTCTTATGTGTTAGTTTTCATATTTTGAATAACTTAGTTGGCATTTTTAACTATGTTAATAAATTAATTTGAATTATTTAATGACTAAGTGAAACTAATAGGAGTTGTGTAGTTGAAGTAGTAATTATGAAAATTTAATTAAAAATCTATAAAATATGTTGAGGTGCTTAAGTGCAAAAGTGAAACTTAAGTTATTTAATTTCAACAACTAAATTCATGGAGGAGCTTAAGTGAAAATATTTCAATGTATATCCTTAGGTTGGTGGAGAAGCTTGAAAAACATCAGACCAAATTATTTCTATCCTTCTTTCTCGTTCTTCAAAAGCTTCACCTAGGTTTTCATTCAAAAATTCACCCTAAATTCATAGCTTGTCCGTTCTCCGATCCGATTGCGTCAAAATGTTCGGGAAGCTGAGTAGATCATTTTCATCCGAGTAGATTTTGAACACTTTTGTATTTTTTTCGGAGGTAAGTTATTATTTCCCTTCTTTTAATCTTACTCATTTGATGTTTTATGTTGAAATGGTTGAAGTATAAATGTTGCATGTGGTATTTGGACATTTTTCCTTAAGTATGAAATGGATTGGAATGGTTTTGTATGACTTGAAATGAAGTTTGAGGTATGTGTTGTTGTTTGAGGTGAAAAGGGTATGAGTAAAATGAGAAGGTTTTCAAGCTTGCTGATGTTTCAAACATCAGATGGATTTTCTGCTGAAGGGCACGACTCGTGCTTGAGGGCACGAGTCGTTTCCATCCTCCGGTCGTGGCAACGAGTCGTGCAATTTATTGCACTCGTGCTGATTCAAGTGGCACGACTCGTGCTGTAGGTCACGAATCGTGCCTTGCCCTGTTTCTGTTGTATCAATTTTCAAGCAATTTACTCCTAACTACCTAATGTATTTTTTACCCAATTGAATACTATAATCAAAGTAAAATATATGGGCTACCAAATGACGTCTTAACATATCAATTGTGATGTTGGGAAGGTTGTTAAATACTTGGTTAAAATAGGGTGGAACACTTGATTTCCATGAAACCCAAAGTTCTCTAAACCTTATATGGTTGATCAAAGGTTCTTGAAATGCTATATTGATTTGTGTAGAACTTATATGTTGCTCAATATTGACTTGTTTGATCATCTTTAATGGTGTGTTTGATAGGATTCCCTACTTTGGAATCCTAAGTCAATATGAATGGTTTCAAAGATTTATAGCCATTGTGCTAGTTATGAGTAACATATGTTTATCATCTTATTATGATATATTTGTTATGGTTCCCTACTTTGGAATCATATATTGGTTGTTTAAGCAAGTATTTATTACTGTGCTTTTATTTAAAGTCCAGTTGGTACTTGATTGTTATATCGGGCAGTGGAGTGGTATGAGATTATAATGGCACTCGAGCCAAGTTCATTATAATACCATTCACTGGTTCCCATTTTTACCCCCTTCCATTGGCCATGGTTGGGTTGTTGGCTAGCTCCCTTTGAGTGAGTTCTAGCTACACGTTTGGGATATGACTTTGTGTCATTTTCCCCCTGTTGTTGATGTTGTTGCTTGGTTTCGGAACCTCTTCTTCAGCTGTTGATGCTGCTCAGACTGTTATATCCTTTTGGATTAAACCTTGGCTCAGTATCCTTCTAGGTGTTACGTTATTGCACTTATGTGTTTATTTTATGCACCCTTTTATATGTTGCAAGATTGTGGTGCGGTAGTTGACTATGTTGATATATGTTTTCATGATGTGATTCGCATATCATATTGTTGCATTCATAATAGCTTACTGAGATTTATCTCACCCTTTCCTTTATTTGTTTTCCTTAGATTAGGGCAAGCCAGGGACTCGGTCACGTTGAGCACGGGGAGGACGTCGAGTTGGGTTTGTAACTTGGGAAAGTATTTTGTAGGGGTTTACATTATGTAAATGTATAACCAATGGGGTAGTATACCCGAGACTTAAAATTTTTGTCACTTTTGGTACACTTTTAGTGATTGTATAGATTTTAAGTTTTTGAAACTATGTTCCTTGAGTTGTAAATAGTTTGTAAAGTGTGGAGTTTGAATTTGAAGTTATGTGTTGTTATCTTTAATGGTATATATGAAAGTTTCTTTAAGTTAAACAGGTTTTGTATATCAAAAATATAAGAAAGGACATTTCGAAAGTAAGTAAAAAGAGAATTTAGACGTCTTCCGAGAGTGTCCCGGACGTGGGGCCAAGTAGGACCACGATTCGGGGCGCTTCAGAGGGTGTGATTGATGAACAAATTAGACTGAAATGCTTTCCCTACACTCTGAAAGGGGCGACAAAGACTTGATTGATGATGCTTACATCTAGGAGCATTAGTATGTGGGATGAATTACATGATCAATTTTTACGTAAGTATTACCCACATCTCACGTTGGCCACCTTTAGACAGAAAATTATTGAGTTTACGTAGGAGATTGAAGAGCTATTCCAAGAAGCGTGAGATAGGTTCGAGATGATGTTAGTACAGTGCCCCCACCATATTTTCTCCCTGCCATTGTTAAACCAAACCTTCTATGATGGCCTAAACCCTGTGAATCAGGTCATGGTTGACAATGCAGCAAGTGACTTTTTAGAAGCCAAAGACCCCACAAGAGACTAATAACCTATTTGAAATGTTGAGGGCTAACTCACAGCAAAAGTGTATTAGGGGTAAGAGGAGGGGTGTACATGAGTTAAGCATAAGTAATGAGATTTCTAGGCAGATAACTCAATTAAACCAAAAATTTGACATGCTAACCACACAGGGTGCTTCTTCTAGTGCCAATGCTATACATGATGCATTGTTTTACTTGTGGTTTATATACTCATGCTACTAACGTTTGTCCAAGTGGTGCGCAATTTTCTTTGATTCTGAACAGGCACATGCTATGAATGGGAACGCACCAAGGCATCCTCAGGACAACCCTTACAGCAACACTTATAATCCAAGGTGGAGGAGTCACCCAATCTTCTCTTGGGGAGGTAACCCAAATCAAAAAAATAAACCTCTCCACCATCCACCATCCACCACCACATGGACAATTTGAACAAAGGAAGGCATCTTGGGAAAAGGCCTTGGATAGGATGCGGTTGGAGCAGTAACTGACTACAAGGTAGTATAGCGTTGCAATAAAGAATTTGGAGACTCAAATAGGGCAGCTTGCAGAGGCCCTACAAGGCCACAAGCCCGGTACTTTCCCGAGCCAAGGGCAACAAGCCAAGGCCATTACCGCTCTAAGGAATGTCAAACAGGTAAACAATGAGGTTAATTATCCTTCTTCCTCTTCTTTTCCACATTCTGTTCTATATGTTGAGATTGAAACTGTGGATAAGAGTACAAATGGTTTGGGGGATAATCCTAGAGTTAATCCTTCACCCCTCAAACCATATGTACCGCCTATATCGTTTCATGAAAGATTTATGAGGCATAAAATGGATCAACAAATGTCGGAGTTGATGGATATATTTTCAAAAGTAAACATCAACCTCCCTTTGATTAATGTGATAAAAAATGTTCATGATTATGCTAAATTTTTCAAAAAGAGATAAATTCCAGAAAATCCAAGTATGAGAAGAATGAAAAGTTGCTAATGGGTGAGAGTGTTAGTACAGTGGTGCAACAAAACCTTACACCTAAACAGAAAGACCCCGAAAGCTTTGCAATTTCCATTACTTTGGGGGATTCTTATAAGGTGAAGGCAATGTTGAATCTTGGTGCTAGCATTAATTTGTTGCCACACTATATGTATCTTGAGTTGGGTTTGCCCGAATTAAAACCCACCACAATGGCCCTCCAACTTGCTAACCGGTCTATCAATGACCTTTTGACATTGTAGAGGAAGTTTTGGTTCAGATAGACTCATTAATCATTCCTATGGATTTTGTGGTTCTTGAGATGGCCAATAGTCAAGGGACTCGCCGTGACTCATCCATATTGCTTAAACGTCCATTCATAGCGACGACCAACACTATCATTAATGTAGGGAATGAGACTTTATCCATGACTGTTGCCGATGAAAAGATCAATAATTTTGTGTATGATGTGATGCGAAGTCACATGTTTAATGAGAAATCATGTAATTTTGTAGATAAAATTGAGGAATGTGTGCAGGAGTATTTGTGGCATGAGAGAGATTGTGAGGAACTCGAACGTTTGATGAATGACGGTGAGAAAATTAGGGATAATGCCGGTTTGCATATCATGGTCATAGAAGACAAGGTCGACGAACATTACCATAGTAATGGCCCGTATCACCCCCTAGGCCACTTCAATGAGAAGTTGGCACCATCTATTGTGAAACCTCAAACTCTTGAGTTAAAGAACCTCCCCTCAAATTTAAAGTATGATTTCCTAGGGGAGGGAGAGAATCTAACTGTTATCAATGCCTCTTACTTGACCCTATAGAAAGAGCTCAAATTAATTGTTGTGCTGTGTGAGCACAAGTCGGCCATAGGGTGGACCCTAGCAGATATTAAGAGAATTAGTCCCTCCATGTGGATGCATAAAATTAACCTCATAGATAGTGCTAAACCGTCTAGAAAGTGACAAAGGAGGTTGAATCCCCATATGGAGAAGGCTGTAAGGAAATAAATTTTAAAGTTCTTGGATGCGTGAATCATATTCCCTATTTTCGACGGTAAGTGGGTAAGCCCGTTTCAAGTTATCCACCAAAATCAGGTATCATAATAGTAAAAAATGACAATAATGAGGATGTTCCAACTAGGGAGGTCACAGGGTATATGATGTGTATTGGTTTGAGGAAGTTGAATGCTACCACTAAGAAAGATCACTTTCCTTTGCCCATTATTAATCAAATCTTAGAGACCTCTCTAAGATATAACAAAATCCCTATTACACCCGAGGACCAATCAAAGAACACCTTCACGTGCCCCTTTGGCACATTGTATATAAGAGGATGCCCTTCGGGCTTTGCAATGCACCGGCGACCTTTCAAAGGTACATGACATCCATCTTTTCGGACATGATAGAGAGGTGTGTGGAGGTCTTTATGGATGATTTCTCAGTATTTGGGGATAGCTTTGAGGGGTGCTTCGAGAATTTGACATCTGTGCTAAAGAGATGTTGTGAGACGAACCTGACTTTGAGTTGGAAAAAATGTCATTTACTCGTGAGATACGGTATTGTGATAGGACACATTGTGCCAAATAGGGGAATTGAGGTAGATAGGACTAAAATTGATGTTATTTCTAAATTGCCTCCTCCTGTTTCGATTAAAGGTATACGAAATTTTCTTGGCTATTCGGGTTTCTATCGGCGTTTCATTAAAGATTTCTCTAAAATTTGCAAGCCGTTATGTAACCTACTAGCCAAGGATACTGAGTTCATATTCGACCAATACTGCTTAAGAGCCTTTAATTTGTTGAAAGAGAAGTTAACTTATTCCCTTATTCTTTCTAGCCCCGATTGGTATTTCCCCTTTGAGATCATGTGTGCTACTTCTGATTTTGCTATAGGGATTGTTTAGGGAAAATGTGGACAAATTACCCCATGTTATCCATTATGCAAGTAGGACATTAAATGATGCGCAACTTAATTATACTACTACTGAAAACAGTTGTGTTTGCTTTAGAAAAGTTTTGTTTCTACTTGTTTGGATCTAAGGTAATTGTCTACTCAAATCATGCGGCTCTTAAGTATTTGTTAACTAAGAAAGATGTTAAACCTAGGTTATTGAGGTCGATGATGTTATTACAAGAATTGACCTAGAGATTTGAGACAAAAAAGGGACTGAAAATGTAGTGGCGGATCATTTGTCTAGGCTATAAGACTTTTCTTATCGTAATATCATAGAGGGTGCGATTCCGGTTAATAAAATTTTTTCGGATGAGCAACTTTTTGCATTGCATTTCCAAGAGCCGTGGTATGCGTTCTTTGTGATTTATCAAGTGTCTAATATGATCCCGCCTAGTTTCACTTATGACCAAAAATGTAAATTTAAATCTGATGTGAAACACTACATTTGGGATGATCCTTACTTGTGAAAATTATGCTTTGATAGGAAATTAAGGAGATACGTCCCGGAGCATGAGCAAGCAAGTGTCTTGCATTTTTGTAATGAGCTACAATGTGGTGGGCATTTTAGTGATCAAAAGACTGATCGAAAAATTCTCTTTGTCTGTTTATATTGGCCCACCATATTTAAGGATGAACAAGAATTCTGCAAAAGGTGTGATAGATGCCAAAAAACTGGGGCATAGGCAAGAGAGATGAGAGTCCCTAAAACATAATTTGATTGTTGATATATTTGATGTGTGGGGCATTGATTTTATAGGCCCTTTTCCCCCATCACATGGTTTCTATATATTCTTGTAGTTGTGGAATATGTGATCAAATGGGTGGAAGTTATTGCAACTCGTACTAATGATGCTAACACTGTTTCAAAGTTTGTTGGTGATAATATTTTTAGCAGGTATGGAGTGCCACGTGCCATTATCAGTGATCAAGGAATCATTTTACTAACAGACTCTTTAACCATGTATTGAAAAAGTACGGGGTGGTGCATAAGTTGGCCACTCCTTACCATCCTCAGACCTCGGGTCAAGTAGAAGTGAGCAACACGCAGATTAAGGGAGTCCTAAAAAAGGCAGTGCGTCCAAACAAAAAAAAAGCTTGAGCATTAAAATTAGGAGACGGACTGTGGGCTTATATGACTGCATACAAGACTCCCATTGGTATGAGCCCTTACCAGATTGTATATGGTAAGGAGTGCCATCTTTCCGTGGAGACGGAGCATAGAGCATATTGGGCAACCAAAACGCTTAACATGGATATGGCACTAGAGGGAGAGAAGAGGTTGATGGCATTGGATGAGCTCGAGGAGCTAAGGAAAGATTCATATGAGAGTACAAAGTTGTACAAAGAGAGGACAAAAAGATATCATGATGCTATTAAGGCCAAAAGTTCCTAAGGCCAATTATGAAAGTCCTCTTCAACTCTCGCTTGAAGTTGTTTCTGGGTAAGGTATGTTTCAATTGGTTTGGGGCATATAAGGTGGTACAAGTTTTCCCTCGGGAGCGGTGAAAGTCAAAGATTTGAAGGATGGAAGCACTTTTAAGGTAAATGGTCACATAGTGAAATCGTACCACGAAGGGGTGTTCATCTTGGAGGACATTGATGCAATCAAATTTGTGGATTCAAAGACAGCCACCCAATCTTCTTGAGGTATGAAGTCGAGCTAACGACTTTAAACAAAACACTTTTTGGGAGGCAACCCAACTAGGTATCTTTTACTTCTTTCTGTTTTTCCTTTCAATTTACCAACATCACCAAATTAGATGCATATTTCATTTTTACTTCTATGCAACGAGGATATAACATGTTTCTAGTTTGGGGATGGTTGTATTAATAAAAAAATTAAAAAAAAAATTTAATTCCTTACTTTAATGTCTTTAATTTCGGGGTCGGTCCGAACTACAGTTACCTGATCCTATTATAGTGTGTTCATGCTCACTATAACGGGGACGTATGCAGCTTATGTGCGGTCAAAAAGTTTGTTAAGCTTCGGCTTGTGTCACCCTTTATGGGTCTCTCCGTTTTTGTGGGTTATAAAAGAGTGTAAATAGTTTCATCCTACAAAAAGATTTTCCTTTTTAGGTCGTTTTTACAAGGAAAACATACAATGCGATCACCCCAGGACTGCGCAGTCGCATCCTTTTGTCCATAAACTTCGGGCGATCGCATCCTTTTGCAAGCGCGACCGCACCGTTTTATCCAGAAACTTCGCGCAATCGCACCCTTGTGCAAGCGCGACTGCACCCTTGGTAATCCTTTGAGACCCGGCTCGGTTCTATCCGGTCTGGCCCACATAATAACCTTATATGTTGATTATATCAAGTTGTTGTTGTATATATCAAGTTTATATAAAAAGGATTTCGTTGTTGGGTTTAAGTTAATGAGAATATTTGGGTCAAAGCCAAAAAAGGCTAGCAACATTTTGCCCGGATCGGGTCCGGGTTTGTTGACGTTTGTTGATCGCCGGGTCGGGCGGGATTGGCATCTTCATTTGTTTTGGCGGGTCGAGTTCGGGTTTATCAAGAACAAGTTTTATATTTTCATTAGTATATTTAAATCAATCTAAAATTATTGTTTAAAATTCGTTCCGTAGTAACGGCAAAAAAATGGGAAAAATCCCGATCACCCCCGGATGCATCAAGTCTCAATTTCCTCAGAAAGAAGATAATTTATATTTATTCCAAAAGGATACAGATTTATTTTCTACTTCCAATTAATAAACATGTAGGAGTCTTAACATTACTATAAATAGAAGACATACTTCTAGGAAGAGAGCGGGGGTGGAGAAAATAAAAAATAAGACACGCTTACTTGCTAGTACTAAAAATGAGGGGGTAAAGTATAAAGGACACTCTTCAAAAAAGGGAAAGAAACAAGGAGATCTCTTCTCAAAGCCGAGCAGATATAGTACCTGATAAATATCATCACGGATATTGATTACTCCGGTAGTTTCACACGATTGAACAGCATAAAGATACTTTGATCAGGAATTAGGAAACCTAGGTCAGCTTTGGCGAATAGCATCGGGCCCTGAGAGAAAATTAAAATAAAATAATCGATAAATACGAAAACTTGATGTTATATGTGACAAGAAGGATGGTTGCAAAAATGCCCATATATGTAATACCTTGCCATTGAGCAGGAGAAGTTCGCCGCTAACCCATTTAGGATTTTTGAAGCCAAACTCTGCTATCCTCCCTTGACCTGAGTGACTTGCGACCTGGGAGGAGGAGTTCCTAAGATCAGTTGCATGTTCCAATCTCCAAATTAACAACATTCATATAACTAAATACTGTTCTCTTTATCATGCAGAAGAATAAACTTCCTCCGTCCCATAAGGATGTTCATATTTGACTATTCAAATATTTAAATATATGTTCCTTTCCGTTGTTATCCTGAACGAAAGTAAGAATTACCTTAATAAAAGTAAGAATTAGACTAGTAGCAAATGACTATTCACATTTTAGTGGTATAGTTTAGGAAGTTCACTAATTTTAACCACTCAAATTTGGATGAGTTTGTTTTTTTTAGGACAAACAAAAATAGAAAATGAAAACACCTTTATGTGACGGAGAGGGTGTCAAAACCTCAAACTTCTCTGAGAGTCCAATACAGCTGGATATGGGATAGAACCCACAAGAGAGAGAGAGAGATTGTCGGAGAGATTTATGAGAAGTCAGTGCAACATCTGTAAGTTAACTGTATGAGGTGGGGTGCAGTTACCACTCCAGATGAATTGACTGAGAGAGAGGGAAGGAGGGAGAATTAGAGTAGTTTACCACTCCAAATTCTTCTGGATACTTCCCACGAGATGAGAAGCAGTTCCCTTTTGCAACTTTAGCACGAAATGTCACCTGTTACCAAGCAAGGTTTATTATTAAGACTAGGGAGTTCTCACATTATGGACATTACGATTAACCCACCAAAATGAAAAAATTTCTTAAGTCTAAGCATGATAATCGAAAAGATCTACAAGTCACAAACCTGACCCGCGGGAACATTCAGATCCCCTGTCAACTTTACTGCCTCAACATACTCAAAGAACTCGTCATTCATGCCCCAGTTACCATACTTGCGCCTCAACTGCACAACCTCAGTCCCATATGTACCAAATGCACCAACGTATAGGCCTACAGAAAAATATATTGAATACTTAAATTGCCAGAATAAATACCACAGTTGACAAGTCAGCTGTGACATTTTAAGCTCTTTTTGATGTTTCCTAAATTGCCATGTCATTTCATACATTAAAAAGATCTTCACCCATTCCAATAATCTGCTTATGTCTGAAAATATTCACTTTGTTACATTGCAAATGCTAATGATCAAGCAAAGCAGCTTCGTTTAAGAAGGGACAATCTAGGGGGATCACCACACTTTCTATACTATTTTTAGAAATGAGAGAGAGAGAGAGTTACCGTCGAATGGATCTAAATCCCCTCTGGATGTGGAAATCCGACTAAAATTTGTAAACTCAGTTAATTTTCCGCACTTATCTTCCTCATTAACTGCAAGGTTGATGAATTCACACACGTTTCTCAAGACCTACAAAAATGATAACAAGATATGGTTGTTTTTTTTTTGTTACGGGGTATTCACATAATAATAATAATAGTAACAAAAATGATAACAAGATACGCTTTATATTATATATATACTCCCTCAGTCCCACTACAAACTACCCATTCACTATTTGCATGGGGATTAAGAAAAGTGTTAGCGTAGTAGGTGTTGTGAGTATGAAAATCGCGGTATGAGAGAGAAAGTGGGGTAAGGAATAGGAAATAATAATTGAATTGTTGTTGTTAGTATGGCCTGTGGGTTCCACTAATATATAAAAGTAATAAAACAGTTTCATTAAAGGGAAAATTCTACCGCACAGCAATTAGGTCGGCACTGCTTTATGGCGCTGAATGTTGGGCCGTGAAACAGTGTCACGTTCAAAAGATGAATGTAGCGTAGATGCGTATAATACGATGGATGTGTGGGCATACAAGAAATGATCGATTGAGAAATGAGGTAATCACGGGTAAATTAGGAGTTGCGCTCATTGAGAATAAAATTAAGGAGAATCGTCTAAGGTGGTTTGGTCACGTGATACGGAGACCGAGTAAAGTACCGGTTAGGAGGCATGAAAAGTGGAAAAGTGATAAAATGGCGAGGAGTAGGGGAAGACCCAAGCAAATTTGGATTAGGGTGATTGAAAATGATATGAGTTTACTTGGATCGGATGAAAATGTGGTGTTGAAGAGGCCGGAGTAGAGGGCAAAATTTCATGTGGGTGAAAGGGGCTGATTTTTTTTATTTTATTTTGTTTATATCTATTATATATTTACTCTTTTACTATCACTATTTTTAATATTTTTTTCCCACCTATTTCTTTTTTAACTTTTTTATTTTTTTTTCTTTCACGATGACATATGAGGATTCATGTTAGCCGACCCAAAATTATTTTGGGACTAAGGATTTGTTGTTGTTGTTGTTGTTGTTGTTGTTGTTTGTAGTAGGACGCCCTAAATGGAAAGTGTGTAGTTTGTAGTACGGAGGGTGTATATATACTCTTTCTTACTATCATTTTTATTATTATTTTCTTTTTTGCTTTTTCCAAATTTTATGTCCATCTATTTTTATTATTATTATTATTTCTCTCTTTCTCTCCCTTTTCTTCCTCACATTTTTCCTTTCACGATGTCATGTAAGGATTCATGTTAGCCAACCCCAAATTATTTTAGCATTAAAGCTTTGATGTTGATGGGGTATTCAAAACAAATGAATGAGATAATTAACATGAACAGCTGTTCTGCTAACAGATGCATGCCCCAAAATACAGAATAGCTGCGAATGAATGGGATAATTTCAATCAACACTTCATTAGTAACAGAGCATTCTCACGAGAAATAAATTTTAGAACAACAATGATAGACAATTGTATTTGAATAGAAGATCATCATTACATCAGTTCCTTTTATAATCCATTTCAATTACTGAGCATAGTGTATACAAAAGATTTCAATACTTCCTCTTTATTTCTAACTAGTAACGAAGCATATGTATGCGCATCTTTTTTTCTTAGTGTTCAGTAATTTTGCATTATATTACATTTTTAAAAGTGAAAACGTATATACAATTTTTATTTATAATAAGGGGTACTTTCAGCAATTTGAAAAGGCATGAAAAGGCTTCACAATTTCAACACCTCGTGCTTAATTATAGTAGAAAGTAGAAGCACAAGAAAATAAATAAAAATCAAGAGGCTTCAAGACACAACAGCAGCAAGACATGATAAAAATTACGTGCATTTTGGGTTGTATACCTTTGGAGATGCTTTATCAGGATTCCCCAATGCCTTCGCACATGCCTTCGCAGCTGCAACAGTCCAGAGGTCAGTTTTATGATCTCGGCTTCTTTTAGGAACATGCAGCATGAAAGAATCTCGTTTCATCTCTTCAATTTCAGCTGGGACACGCACATATTCATACGTTGGAGCCATATCCTCTATATTATGTAAGACCCCACCAAGGAAAAGCTTCACGTCCGGGTCTGTCCCATCTTTAATTGTATCATTGTCTCCTTCCAGGGGAATCTGGTCAGGCTGAGAATCATCCACATCGCTCTTTTCTTCCTCTGAGTCGCTCTCATCATCATAATCTTCAATTAGCTGCTTCACATCCTCTGTAATGTCTTCAATACTATTGACTTTCATAATCTTAAAATTCTCTAGTTTCAATTCAGGAAGTTTATTTTTCAGAAATTTCGTAACGCCTCTTATCTCATCGATAACGCTCCTTATCTCCTCAGTAACGCCTTCAGTTTCTGTACTTGCCTCATCATTTTGTACATTATCGTCCCCAATTTGCACATCAGTAACAGATGCATTCTCAACTTCTGCAGCAGATGGGCCTTTTGGGGATCTTAAACTGACAGGTGATGCTGGTTTTGCTATACTCATTTTACCCCGCTTCAAGGATACTACCTGTTGATACAAGCATTCAATCAGCTTCAGTTTGATTACTTGATGGGAAATTATCAAATTTTACATCTCAATATGCGAAGAAATTCTTTTATTCTTTGTTCCATGTAAAGAGTCCACATTTTAAAGTAAACTTATTAATTTTGTACTTTCATGCCTTTGTATTTCTTGAAATTTGTATTAAAGTTGAAATTTCTTTTCTACAATATGCAAGAAAACCCAGTATCATATTTTGAACACGAAAGAGAAAAAAATTATACCCCCTTTATCCCTAAATGAATGTCCAAATTTTTGTTCCAAAATGAATGGTTTTTTTTTTTTGGTGAAAAACTTCATCCCTAAACGCTTTTTTACCAAATTCTTTTCGCTATTCATTTTATTATCGTAAGACTAAATGTTTAGAAAGTGGATTACAACAATATTTTAGCATCTTTGCCATTAAAATGTATAAGAAAGCACATATTTCAAAGTGTCCCTTAAAATGAAATTTGGACATTCATTTAGGGACGGAGGGAGTAGCTAATTTTTTAAAAGTGGACTCTTAAAATGGAACATCCAAAAAAGGAATAATGGACTATTAACATTAACATATTAAAAGTATGGATAAGCTGCATGGAAAATCCTCAAATGTGGCCATATTGAGAATTTCTTCCAGGTTATTCGTAGTCCGTTTGGTATATTTACAGCTTAAGCAAGTGGCTTAGGCTAACAGGTATTAGTTTTGCTCAGTTAAGTACTTATGTGAATTTCATGTGATTTAATTTTTTATGTAAAACGGATAGATCAAGTCAATAGCCTAATGGTAATTTATTTATTTTATTTTTTTGATAAAAAGTCAATAGCCTATGATAACTTAAAACTATGAAATCACAAAATAGAAGAGGAATATATTTCAGTTAATCCAACCCCTTTAACCACATTGTTCACCACCTCATCTTCCTTCTGTCCCATTTAACCTCTGTCCGTCACCACCGAAATATAACCATGCCTCCATACGTCTCTTCCAATGCTCAAGTCGTGTCCACGAAATCAAATAAAATAAATGACATAGTAGGTGGTTAGTTTGCCTGCTTTATATCCCAAGGCCAGGATTTATTCATTATTGATCATCAATGTGAAAAAGATGCAGCAGTCTCTTTAGTTGTCAGCAATTAAAGAAGTATATTTCTCTCACACCATTTAAATTAAAAGACAACTATTAAATGACCTCCATGCAAGACCTCTACTTTAAATTTTGAAATCAACAACACAAAACCTAGACTAAACATTTAAAAAGAATACGCAACGATATCGTGCAATCTGACCAAACAAGACCCCAACCTTTAACAGAAGGAAGCTTTGACAGAAGCATGTAAAGAGATAAAGAGAGAAGGATTTGAAGAGAGAGGGTGCTAAAGGAAAGGAGGTAGGTTGATGATTTCGGTAAGGGGAGGGGGGAAGAGGGGGACAATGATGGTTTGACGATTTTACGCCTAAATGAATACACGTCTGGTCATGTACCTCACTTAATGCCACAGAACTAACAATCATTACTGTTAGACTTGATTACAATGTAAATATACAAAAAGGAATAATTAATGTACCGTACAGGGCGAAAATCCCATAACAAGTTAGGATTCCTCCAACTCCTTCAGTTGCACATGACTACACCTATGTACAAAAAGGAATCATTATTTGTGGGGGGCTTATTAAACCCCTCCTTATTAGTAAACCCCTCCTTATTAATGAAGGCAGTAATAATCCCAATGCCAAATTATTACCCATTTTCCAACAATACCCCCAATCTATCTTTTAGGAATTATGTTTAATATGTGAGCTTTATGCTACTCCATCTTTTAATTGAGATTACTTAATTTGCTATTAGATGGATTAATTAATTTTTTGTTTAATTCTAACAAAGAATTTTAGACTTCATCACCAGAAATACAAAAAGGAGTGATAAAAGATTAATAATCAAAAGAAATTCAAATCTTCATGTTGTTGAGTCATGAGTGGGATGAAATAGATTGACCAACTAACTAAACAAGTTAAAAATCCATTGAACCTATGATTATAAAGCTGAAAGGCACACACAAAATTAACATATACTCCCTCCGATCCAAAATGAATGTTCAACTCTTTTTTATTCGCCATTGATTAAGAGCAAACTTAAATATTTTGTAATATTCATTTTGGAACGGAGTGAGTAGAACTTTCAGGTGGCTCAACCATATCGGGAATTTTGTTCAACAGATCTGGAATATAATTAGGTCAGACTTCCTTTTTGTTGAACTAAATAGAAATCAAGAAGAAGCTCCCGGTAATAGGAGAAAGACACTGTGAATATCAACAAGAACCATGGAAGTAAAATAAGAATCTAGAATCAATCTCACTGGTAACCAATCAGCTTCCGTGTATTGGGTATAAAGAAAGACATCGTTGATTCTCGTTTATTGAACTCCCGGCCAGTTGCAGTCCAAATACAATAGATACTGCTATTTGAATTCCATGTGCATGTACAATCGGACATTCCCCTAATTGAAGGATAAAATGTACTCCCATAGTTCTAATCATGAACCATGATCTGCAAATTGCATTATAATGGAGAGAGAAGATTGAACTGATTTTGTGTTCTGCAAAAAGGAGGGAGAATGTATTTTATGAAGCAGATAAAGGCTTGAACTACCGTTAGGGGCGATGGAAAAAGAAAAAGACAACGTTATGGAGGCTAGGGCTTCCAGAGAGACGAGGGCATATTTACCATGATCTGTTATCCGACCTCTTAAACCCGGGATTAATAATACCAGCATTTTCACGGGATAATTAGTGAGGGGATAATACGCTAATCCCGATAATGCGGCTTATAAATCCCAATAGCCTTTTACCAACCAGACACGTGTAAACTAGGCTTAATTATCTCATTAAATATATCCGGTGCTAACACTGGCTACCAAACGGCCCCTAAAGGTAAACAAAATAAACCCAAACAGCCAAATTACCAAGTAAATATATCCCCAAAATAACCCAAGCCAGCCAAACAGACCATATGTGACCAAGTAAAGCCAAAAGGTGTTAAAGTATCCGAGTGAGCTAAATAACTGCTTGCAAACAGAACATGCTTTTCCTAATCAAATCCATTGGCTTAATGTCAAACACTCATTTGGCATGGGGTAAACTCCTTACTGATGAAGCTCAGAGTAACATAGGTAAGAAGCAACCAACCAGATAAATCTACAGTGTCCTTGAACTTTCATTGGATATTTAAAGTAATTTAAGTTTCTAACAGGAGTCAGGCGTAATATATATCACCTGCATACTGTAGTTTGCATCAGTATCTTTGACCACAAAAATTTCAAACAATGGAGTTCCAGAAGAAGCTGAGACCAACTGCCTGTAATAAACAATCATCACTACTGCTTGCTGGAATTTAACATGCAAATCAAAATCGTCGTAGCATTTTTATTATCCTGCTTTCACACCTGGGATTATAACTTCTGCCAATAAATCTGCCCACTCCAGGAGTTATGCGGACTATTATGCTTATTCTGCCAAATGGATCATACGAATCTTTTGAAAAACCCACCCACCAACCAACCTGCAACGGTAAAGGTGAAAATTAGTAGAGGTCGATAAGAACTTAAAAACCTGCTATCTGGTAGAGTATATGATATAGAAAAAAGATCTCATATACAAACTCCCCAAAATCACCAACTAGTAAGTACAAAGGTATAGGTCACAACTCACAAACACCATATTCTTCACCTAAAACCTCAGCAGGTACACCCATGTTTTTGTCATACATTACCCCTCATATCTTTCTTATCTTTATTGCCATTTACAATTTATTATTCGGAAGTATCTTTTTATAGTCGCAAACATACTACACTTCTAAATGGGCTCTGAAAACTAATGTCGATAATTACTTTCTCAATGCAATAGCGTAAAGCTCCAAAACCAGAAGTATAAAGTCAAAAAAAGTGTCTCCTATAGTGCTGTTTTTTCCAATTAGCCTTTTCTCTCAGACTAATAAACAAAAGCCCTCCATCACGGAATATTCTGGTTGACATTCTTTTCATATATTTCTCTCTCCCTCTTTCATATTTGAACTTCTAACCTGTCAATAAACGATTCCTGTCGTTATTGAATACTTCGCAGGTTGAAGCTCTCTTTTAAAACAAGTTGGCTTGTAGTGGAAACTGGAAACTAGAGATGTAGGTGTTCTAAAAATGCTTTAATAATACTTCTGTGAAACTGAGGAGAAAAAAGAAAGCAAGAGGAAAATGACACGTGGAATGCCAGCTTTATAGGAAGTCATTAGAAAGGTATCCCTCAATAAGTACAGCTATAGTAACATAAAATGTTCTAGTTTCCAATATAAGATGTAAAAGTTTTCAAATCATTGATTTACAACCTGGTGCTGTGGAACACATTTGAAAGAGTAACAAGAGAAAAGAGAAAAAAAAAATAACAACCCAAGGAAGAAGAACACACTGTTTGTAAAAAAGATACTTTTAAGCTACTAGAAGTATGTAACAAACTTACCAGCCCACTTCCTGTATTTCTGCACAACATTGAAGCATAATGATAACGCTCTTCATCAACTGCATTCTGCAAAGAAACGCGATCGGATTAGCTCTGGCTTTTGTGAATGTAGGTTAATGATACTAGTGCTTACTTGACTACTAATCGAACCTTCAATTCGGACATGATTTCAGCAACACTGTCCATCAACGTTGATTCTCCTATAGCTACTTTCAACTTTTCAGCTTCCTCAAAATCTTCATTCTCTATAGCTTCTTCCAGTTGAAACTGAAAATTATAGCAAATGGTTATGAAAATTGAAGGAAAATATCAATCCTTTAAACAGTGAGAAAATGTTGAAATAACAATGAAAATTGTATTTTTCAATAAAATTTGCAATTTTCGTCACATATTACACAAGCAGCACAACATCATTATTTTCATTAGGAACTTCATTACTCAATCCGCACCAATTAACAGAACTGTTCTGGGGGAAAATTTCCTATGGGATGGTTACTCCACGTCATCTTGTTGGTGTGGTGTGATGCTCCACTTACTTTTATACATGTGAAATGGAATCAGACCCCTATATCAGGGGGTGTTAATGTCGCCTCACATAAAGCACCCAAGTGCTGATACCCGGTTAGTTTGTCACACCAGATCACTCATGGGTCATTGTTTGGTCTTCCCACCAAATAACTTCACATGCTTTGGGTAGAAAATCTTCAAAGCTTGAACTTAGAAGCAATACTGAGAATAATATATGCAGTAGGATAATGCCATGTCACTTTTGGGTGATTGCATTCCTGAACTAAGGCCTAGTATACGAAAACATAATAGCCTTTAGGAGATGGTCTAAAGGGGAGCCAACACCGAGCGCTTTGGTCCAAGGGAAATGGCACTCGAGTCTCGATGGTGATAGTACCAAACTACGAAGAGCCTCCATGAAACACGGTGTAAAGGTCAAGCGTTTAGCGAGAAGAGGGTAAAAGTTTAGAAAAGGGGTCTTACTTGGCCTGCCTATAGCACCCCCGGAAAGCTCGTGTTATGTATTCAATGTAAGAGCGTGCATTTTATGTGTCAACAGGGATGTGGTTGTTGCTAGATTGCATATTTTTGAAGTCGCGAGATCTGATAGCATTGGGCTAAAAAGGTGGTGTCGTGGATTTCTCATGTGTGAAATAAGCAAGCAAGACTTTGAGGGGGTTCCATTTTATTGGGGACATATATCTAACTCTTTTCTGCCCCCACCTAGGCAAGATTCAAATTTGTCCATGGGGGTGAAAAATTGCGCAGAAACTAATATGAGACGCAATGTTTTCCACAGAATATTCATCCTGCTTCACATCACAATCTGTGAGTATGAGATTCAACTTGCAACAAAGCGCATCAGATGGGACAGTGAACAACGGAGAATTTTATTCTGCTTTGCTTGTTTGAGCTAAAACGAAGTTCATGCGGGAGATAAGGACGAACATGTCAAACCTTCTCACAGTCATTTTCGATCATTTTCTTCTTCTACTAGGTAGGTCGAGGAGCTTTTTCAGTTCCTTCGAAGGTTAACTTTCACAAATCATACCCAACTAAGCTAGAATACAGTGAAGATGATTTTGATTGTTATGTTTTGGACTTTTATTCTGATGGCAAAACTGAGACTGAGAGGTAGAGAAGGATGGGTGAGCTAGATGATGTGGGAGGGTAACGAGGAGGATGACCGATTTTGAAAATTTTAGTCGAGGATTTGATGATTAGGAGGCAGCATCGCAGAACTTTAGGCAAAATTTTCTTCTTCTACTTTTGGAAGCAACATCTGCAATGGAGCCCCTTCAAATTGTATAGGAATCCATCCTTTTGAAAAGTATTGGTATTGTCTAATGTTTAAAAGGAGGACAATATCTATATTGAGCAATTGGGATAGGGGATTGATACTAACGATCCTTTTATTGTTGCCCTAAGTGCAGGTGATGCTGCTGAATCTTTGGACCAATGAAAGTAGGTGTCTTAAGCACATTGTAGGAAAGAAGAGTGGCTTGAGAGATGCTTAGGTTGGTATCCTCAATTATTTTGGTGAGCCAATACCTGGGGGAAGAGTTCCGCAGACTACAGGAGGAGCAATAGGTGGTTCTTAAAGTTTATTGGTAGTTTTGTGCCCTGGGTAATGCTCTGTATTAGGAAAATAATTTGTCTTTGTCTGCGTGTATATCTTGTTCTCTTGTTAATAGTGTGTGTACATTGTGGTGGAGTTCTTTTCCAATTGTTCTGAGAAACTCATTCGCGGACCAGCCACAAGGAAGAGTTATTAGGTTGCTCATTTGGTAAGGCAAAAATGTGGCCATTCCTTAAATGGCATGAAAGATTGAATATCTAATGATGTGACCCAACAAAAGATTAATCCACAGACACTCCTTTCCCAAATATTTCAGCCAAATTCAACCAATAGAACACATCTCAATAACCATACACTTAATTCGACTTAAAGCAGAATATTCAAAATATCGAGAGACAGGACAAGAGAGAGGACCTTGAGAAGAGAGACGCATATCTCAGCCCGTTCAACTTCGGTAAAATGGCGGTTCCAGCGATTCCAATCCCAGTCGGCGGCGCTGCTGCTAGTGGAAGCATCATTGGTGTTGCAACGGCAGAGAAGCTTCGAATCCCTACGGTGGTGCTTAGCAAGGAGTGGAGATTTGGGAACGGTCAATACGAACCTCAGATTGGAAGAAGCCTTGGCGGTAACAGACAAGTCAAGGCAGGAACAATTAGAAGGTCTGAATTGAGTCATTAGAATGGCGGACTTTCCCGTCCCCCAGGCGTTCGCCACCGGCACCGCCATCTCCTATTTCCGGGTTTTCCTTTCCTCTCTCCGTCGATGGGAGGACAGCGGCTGTGTGTAAATGTATGTGGTGAGGATCTATGGATAAAATCGCCGGGTAAGAGTTCAGCCTCAGCCACAGTAGACTGCAATCAACGGACCCGTCCACCCACTGGGACCCACCTTGATATCTACGGTCATTAACTTAGGCTACAGAAATTTTATATTGAATTTAGTGAAGTAATTACTCCCTCCGTTCCAATAAAAGCTTCACTAATTATTCAAAAAAAGAGCGTCCCGTTAGAAGTTCACCTTTCTTTTTTTGACAAAGAATCTTTACTATTTTCTCCACTCATTCTCTCTCCTACATTATTTTAATACTCACAACACCATTATAATTTACTATTCCCTCCACTAATTCTCTCTTCTATTTTCAAATTACACTCACAACATTTTTTTTTCCCTTCCAGTTCCATAATTTGCGTGCCCACCCAAAAGGGTGAAGCACTTATTGGGACGGAGGGAGTATTATTGGGACGGAGGGAGTATTTTCAAAGGGATTTTATTTTATTAAAACAAAAAGAAATCTTTAGTGAAACAAGTAGTAGTAAATGATTAGTGTTTGTGAGGATAGATAGCTATGTAGATATACATCTTTCTAAGTTCTCATTCCTTATCAGAAATCAAAATTTTTAAGAAAAAGTCATAAGTATGAAGAAGTGGAAAAATGGGACCGAAAATAATAAGTAAATAATTGTGTAACTATAACAATAAAACAAGCAAATCCCACTAGTAAAAATAAAAAGATTAAACCAAAATGATTGTTGCGTTTATAACAAATGGATCAAAGCAGTAAGCCCGCGTTACCTTTCTAAATCAATTATATTTCTTGTGGCTTCACTTTCCCAATGAATAGACTAAGACTAGTATGTCACACAAATATTCCCCATTAAGAGGGAAAACAAGGAAAAACAAAATGTGAACAACTCGAATGCACCCATATATATACTTGTCTTTAAACTACATTTTCTGGCAAATCTTATGCAATTATCAGTTCGTAATAAAACATTTTTCTGGCAAAATGCAGGTATCAGTTTTTAATGTCCGTGTTAGTGAGCATATACTAGCTCATCAATTAACGTCGTTACATTAGAAAATTCATACGAGCCTGGACAGATACCAAAAGGGCCAAAAATGATTATAGTTACCCGTAGATGACCTAGTTAGATATGAGGTGGCAAACCTGTAATAGTGTATCCAAAAACAGAGGGCGAAAGACCAGAAAAAGCACAAGAAAGGAACAAATTCTGAGCTTACATGAGGACTTTCTAACTAATAATCACAAAGACTCTGAATTTGTTTGATCCTGGGGAGTTGTCACTGGGAGACCTCCATTTTCAGCAGTTTCCAAAGCAATATCTGAACCAATGGCTGGCCCCGCATTTTCAGTGCGAATTGGACGAAGAAAACCCTGCAATCTCCATATATAACTTTGACTAGAAGGTTGACTCCTTACATAAGTAGCTGTTGTCACTATTGCAGGAGACACTCGCTCATTTTCAGGACGGATATTAGAGAGGGCACTGAGATCAAGATTTGGAAAAACAGAGCAGCGACATCTAGGGCATTTCACATTAAGCCGAAGCCATTCGTCAATGCACTCAACATGAAAGTTATGGGCACACGGGAGACCACGAACCTGCAGCAACAAAGGTTGAGATTTTATTTAACTTTTCTTACAAAAAAAGAAATTAAGGGAAATGTTCAACCAATGATTGTATTATAAGCCCGGTATTTACTCGCAAGCCTGCTTGACTAGGGTTCATAAGGTTACCCAACTGGTGAGAACTTTATGACTTGGAAAAAGTGATTTGTTTAGGCACATAAGCTGGAAATGAAATAATACCTCATTGCCCACATGGAACTCTTCCAAACAAATGGGACACTCACTGCAATCAGTCGGAACAGCCTTCAGTCTGAACTTTGGAAGTTGTTGAATAAGGGCTTCCACTGCTTCTCTCTACATGTCAAGTAAAACTCCAATAATTTAAAGTGTAGAGAATTCATGGAACTAAGAGAGAAAATTATGTTGGATATACTTATTGTCAAAGACGTAAGAATGCTACATGTTCTGAATGCAAAATGGTCCTAGTCTCTGATGCTCGGACTCTTTGGTTTACCCCGCCATACCCGTGTCGGACACTCCGATTTTAGTGTTATTGACAAGTGTCCGGCGGGGTAAACCAGCGAGTCCGAGCATCATAGGTCCTAGTTCTCTACTTTTTCCCCATAAAAAATCTAGTTGTCACCTTTATTCAAGAGATATTCCTCAAATGAATACTCCATCCCCAGATGAATGTCCAAATTTCCAAAAAGCTTGTCCCAAAATGAATGTCCATTTTTTTTTGAGAAGTTGCTAAATCCTCCCTCGTAATACAACAAGTTCTAATTCATACTTAGACTCAACATGCAATATGGTGAGATCATTAAGGTATTTTATGTACTTACGTTACTAAACATGCTTAATGATAACCTTTTTGCAAATGCATAATTGTCGACCCGTGCAACGTACTAACACCTTGTTTACAATCAATACAATTGACCACAAAGTTACTACTTAATGCAACGTACTTGTCAAATTCGTTTCAAATAATGCAATCCTCGTTGCATTATTTGAAACGAATTTGACAAGTACGTTGCATTAAGTGGTAATTTTGTGGTACATTGCATTAATTGTAAATAAAGTGATAGTATGTTGTATAAGTTGGTCATTCACCCTTTTGAAAATGTCCTAAAAGTGAAATTTGAACATTCATTTAGGGACGGAGGGGGACAAGATATATATCTACTTCACACACACAAAGAAACATCTAATCTATTCATTCACCACTTCCAAACAGATACCTATTGGAATAATAATCCAACCTCCTCTTCCACTTAATCTTGCCGATGTATCACCATCACTGAGACCTCTCCCTTAAGTAGGACTCCTCACCCTTCTGCCACTTATCACCATCACGAGTGTAGCTATATTTTCCTTTTCACTGACAATCCAAACTACTCTCTTCATCCCACTTGAAGAGGTGAGTTTTGACTTCTTCTTTTTGGTCAACTTGATTGACCTTTAGCCAATAATTTATATAAATGATTCTTATAATTTACTAGTTAGAATTCAATTAAGTCGGCTAAAAAAAGTCAAAACTCACATGTTCAAGTGGGAAGGCAGTAACAATTTTTCCGCTCGTAACTACACATCAGATGATAATTAAGCCTTTGGTCACTGGAAACCCATTCCATTCTCCAGCCACAATCATGTAGAGTCATATGCTACTGGATTGCGAAGCAAAACAGGTTAAGAAGCGTGCTACGCAATCACTTCATAGCTTAAGTGTGCTTTTAGGAACTAACTGTTGAGTGTGGAGACCTAAACAGAGAAGGACTTGCAATCAGAGGCGGGCCAAAAATCCTGTTCTTGCGCATTTGCTTCTTGGGCTACGTTTAGGGTTTTAGGGAATCCTTGTACACCTATATAAACCACATCTGACGAATGAACTAGTGTGCTAACCTGTGCGAGTCTAGGAGTACCTGTGTGCACCCCGGTCGTTAGTGTGTGTGCAATACGAGAGAGCCAAATCGTGAGCGTGAGCGTGTGCGTGTAACACAATATAGAGGGAGTGCATAATTCTGGCTTGGTAGCACCCCCTCAGATGAAGGTATCGGCAAACTAGGTGAACAAATCTTGTGTTCTTCGTTTGTTCCTTTCATATTGCTTTGCTATATTATTACTCTTCATATACTGCTACGGTGCCTAAATTCCCAACACCAACAATGTGCCTTGAATGAATTCTCTACATGAAGAATTGCTCTTCGAAAAGAGAAGTGATTAAATTTACGAGTTTCTTCTTTCTGAAACAATGATGTAGAGAACAGTGTGCTTGACCATGTGAGATTCATTTTATTCCACTGATATGTCTGCTATTAGTGTTAAGGAAATTTACTTTTTTGATAATGATTGGATGAAAACAAAATCAGCCGGGAAAAGTGGCATTTTTGGTAATGTAGAGCAGGGGATAAAAAGAATTTGCACCTGCGTAGTGGTCAGGTAGAGGCTTGGATGGTATGATGCAGCATCTTGGCCCATGCCTCTCAATTCTTGCCCAGCAGCTTCAAACGCCCAATCTGGTACACGAACCATGTCAACAAACACCTGATACAGCAAAAATATTATTTTAAGGTATTGCGTTAGAAATATAAATATTCATTGAGATATGCAAGTATGGCCCTTGATATGGGGATTGGAAGAAAGGCCTTCAAACACATTGCACCAGAAGCAGCTGATGAGTGGGAACGGCTAACAATTTTAGACCTTAATTACTAGGAAGATAAAATAAGATCTTGAACTAGTTGTTTAAAAAGGAGGTACAAGGTCACACTTAATCATCAAAATGAACTTGGGTTCCCAAGTCTCTACGAACTATAAGTCACATAAAGGCCTTCCAGATGTCTACTTTTGCATCCTTGAACCAGAAGCCAGAACTAGAACCAGAGCAAGAGCAAGAATAAAAATAAGTATATCGTTCAGTCCAATTCAAGGTCATCATACAAGCGAAATAAGTAAATCATTCGTATCTTTCTATATAACTGTTATCTACGTTATTTTTGGTCTTCCCTTCCTAACGTCTACCATGATTTTTAATAATGATACACAATCCCGCTTCTTAATGGGTGTACGGTGTATGTGTCCAAATTATGTGATTTTCTACATTCTACCTCCCATTGGGGCAACTTTTATGGTTCATGAAACTGATCAATTTGGATTTTATCTTTCCTAGTTTTACCACTCTGTCCAATTTAATGTTCACCTTTTGACTTTGCACGGGGATTAAGAAACCAATGTAAAATGGGTAAGCAAGTCAAGTAGGTTGAGGATAAAATTGTCCAAAACACTATTCATTTCAAGTGGGTAAAAAGTAGGTTAGGTAAGTAATGGTTTTTTTGTAATTCTTTAATTTTATGAGGAGAAAGTTGTCCAACCATTGTTTTTTAGTTGCTCAACATATCGTTACATATGGTAAAAGGGGTCTAAAAGCTGTCTTAGAACTTCCCTTTGCAACCTAACAAGAAAACACTCATCACATAACATTGCGGATGCACTTTGCACTTCAACCAACTTGACATTAGGCTTTGACTAGCCCCATCTCCTACCTCCTCATCTCTGATTAATAATTGATCCTAAATTTAATCTCTTTTAAAGTTTGTTGGCCATGTAACCTAACTTCTTCAAGGATTAAAGTGGATTTACTAAAGAAAATACAATAAAATCATAGCAATCATCATCAAGTATCAAACAACAGAAGACATGGGAAGCTAAACAACTTGTTGAGGAGCTCACTATAATGTTTGTACGAAACCTAAACAAGTTTACTACAGCATCACCATTGTTCAACTTGACAGTAGCACCAGCTCTGAATAGAAAAGGTATGTTCAGATGTCATAACATGAATTGAAGCACAGTGAAAGACTGGTGAACAGACAGTCTTGCAGAGATAGTTCCACCAAGTGGCTAAGTTACAAGTTACTTGTCATCACTACCTGGTGGATCACGCTTACTTCAACTTTCTGTTAATGTGCATATCGAGCGTACTTTTACTTTACGCTAATGTGTGCTCTGATACACACAAAACATAGCAACGGAAACACCTTAACTTCTAAACTACAATAATCAGCATAAATAAATTAGTCCGTACGAAGAATAATGACAATGCATTAACTGTAGCAGTTCGTTCACTTAGAAGTAGTTCTAACAAAATTCAATCCAAGAGGTTTAGTTTTACTTTTCACAAGTAATAATTTTATCACGCAAACGTTAGTCTTCATTACACAACATACCTGAGTACAGACATATTCCCAAAAATGGTTTGAATGCTTAAAAGTAGTATGCAGCCTGTATCATTCATTCTAAAGTATTGTAGTAAGAAATAGAATAGTGTAAAGGTTACCCCATATTCTGAAACAGGAATACCCTGTTGAGCGCGTAGTAGATGGGCTTGTCTTCTTGTCAACCACTGCAGAAAAAAAGGTTAGACGTGAAGATGATATTCAGAAGTCATATCTTGTTAATCTATAAAGAAGGATGAAAAGCTAACATCAGGAAGAGGCTTATAAGGCAGAGCAAAATCAGTCGGGACGAGATTTTTTAATTCCTTGTACATGGAGAAGATAAATAGGAATTTCTCCCAACCTTTTTCAGTGCATGAGCAGCAATGCAAAGGAGTCCACAATAGCTAAAAAGCAACCAAATAAGAAATCCCCACTTCTGGCCATCTTCAGGCAACTGCAATTATTTCGGTAAGATATCACCAGTTTAAGTTTCTTGACAAATTACTTCCCCCTGCCCCAACTCCCTTTCTTCAAAAATGTGTCATAGTAAAAATTCAGCAGAAGTTAAACTTACACATCGTTTTGCACTACTGAACCATAGAGTGCCAATAACAGTCCATGCCCACAGGAATGGATATAGCAGCACAGACATAATGGAAAGAACAACTACTCTTCCACAAAAACGAGCATATCTCTGCTGCCAACCAAAATCCCTAAATCATATGAAATTGCAGCTATCAGATTCATAATGTAAATGATCAGAGGTAACATGGAACCATTTTAACAAATATAACGGAAAATAACCAATAGACAGGAACAAAAAAAAAAACTCAACAAATAAGCCGGTCCGTACCAAGGGCACATACTTATCTTTGTGGAATTTTGAAGAAGTAACCAGTTGTCTATTTCAGTTGCGGAAATGAAAATGAACAAGGATAAAGGGAGGCTTTATATGGCTTATTAACAGCTCACTACCAGTCTACAATACAGGATAAATAGAAAGGTTGTCCCCGAGCTCTAGTTAAAACAGTTTTTTGATACATTTCAAAGTAAACAAGCTGGCAGCTCATGCATCCTTACTAGATTAAACAAAATGCACCCTGAAGTATCAAAGTTACATAGTCTTGAGTACAACTTGATGGACATGCTACCAAAAGTAAACATATTTTCATCACAAAGTTACATGAGCACAAAGCTGAAGAGTGAGGCCTTACAGTCCCATTCCAGCAGCAAGCCCATTATCGATAAACATCAAGAGCCGAAAAACAAACACAGTAGTATAGTCAACCTACTCCAAAGTAAAAGCAAAGAGATGATTAGACAGATAATGAGAAACATCAAGTTATACTCTTTAAAGGCTTTTATGAACTCACCACGATCCATATGTGCAAAGGATATGTACAAAGATGGTAGTGCTTCCAATTGATCGCAACAATAATTCTATTATTTGCATAGTCAAGAAACTTCATCAACTTTTCCAATCAATACTCACAGCATAAATAGTACCTCACACACTCAAACAGAATACTATACTTACAAATACATAAAAAATCAACAACGAAAATGTAATTAAGTCAAGATGAACAACCAAAGGATACATACTAGTCGCGAGCATCGACAAGAAGAAGCCATCGTACCTGCAATAATCCAGAATTCAAGCGCATATAATCAATAAACCATAAAGAAAACGCACAATTCAGCAAGTTTCGAAATAGAATCAACAAACTAACCACTTGAAATCAACGCCTCTAATCGCCATTGAAGAAATTACTACTCAGAAACCCTATCTTCAGTCCAAGATTCACTTTTCATTTCAAGGCTTCAATCAAAGCATGAAATCCGATTGAACAATCGTGTACCGTTAAAATCAAATTCCGATTTCGCTCGGAAAGAGAATCAGCAAGAATGTTGGGGAGAAATCTAGAGAGAGAAAGCAAGAAAATCCAGAGAGAGGGGAGGGGGGTCGTGTGGGGCGAGCAAAAAGCTTCTTTTTTGTGCAGGGGAAGGAGGGAACTGGTGAACTGAATTGGTGAAGGCGCAGTGACAGGGGGAATTTAATACGGAGATGACGGGACGTTGACGGACGTTTGGTATCGTTTGTTAACGGCATCTGTTGACATGGTAATATTAATATCCGGTTTAGAGCATTACGGGCTCGAAAGGTACAACTCCTTTTTGGGGGGCTTTGCTGTAAAGGGTTTAAAGCGTGAGTGGCGTGGGAATAGTACGACGGCAAGTGGTTGCCACGTAGGATTAATGTTCATGACGTGTTCGAATTAGGTTCGCTGAGTGGATTTCCTTTTTTTTTTTTTTTTAGAAGAAGAGAAATTTATAGCGTTATTGGGGTAATATCAATGTATTAATGTAATCTATTGATATACTCCCTCCGTCCCATAGAACATTACACGTTTACTATTGAGAACGGAAAATAAGAAATAATGTTATTAAAGTAGGTGTTGTGAGTGGGAGGAGAGAGAATGAGTGGAGAGAATAGTAAATTATAATGGTGTTGTGAGTATTAAAATAATGTAGGAGAGAGAATGAGTGGAGAGAATAGTGATTTAAGGTTTCCTTTTTAGGAAAGTGGGACTTTAAAGAGGGACGTCCAAAATAGCAAAAGGGGTAATGTTCTATGAGACGGAGGGAGTATAAATTGGTCAATGAGATGCTTCATAATGAAATGATTCATAGTTCTTTTTCTTGCTTTCTGGCTTGAAATATCGTAAAAAAAAATAAAATGCTTCGTAAGTATTAGTATTAATTTTCTCAAAACAATATTTATTGCATTTTATGTCTGCATTTCATCTATTATATACTACTTCCCTTTTTAATATGTTTCAATGCATTTTCATTTGTAATCTATTTTAAAATAAATGTTACAATATAAATTCTTTAAATTAATAAATTCTATAAGATAATAAATTAGTCCGGTTTCAACTTGAGACAGTTAAAAAAAAATATAAAATTGATAAAATAATAAGATAATAATTTTTTGTGAGACCCCTTTATAATTTTAGGTCCCACGAAAATTATAAATTAATAATCTTAGAAAAATTGAAAAATAATTATTACGATTTAGTGAAAATAAGACTTTATATAATTGTTTGTTTTCTTTTAAAGTACAAATCTAATTAAAATTCATCTCTAATTCTTCTTATGGCATCCAATAGTTTCAGTGTTGTGTTTTCGAATTATATTATACAATGAATTTAGTTTATTTGGAAATCTAAAATTTGTCGCTCTTTATCTTAATAATTAATCAATTTATCGATAAATTAATAACTACTCCCTCCGTTCCGTCAAGAGTGTCACCCTTTTAAGGGTGGCACGCAAATTAAGGAAAAGTGTGGGAAGAAAAAATGTTGTGAGTTTAATTTGAAAATAGGAGAGAGAATTAGTGAAGAAAATAGTGAATTTAAAAAGTGTTGTGAGTGTAGAAGAGAGAGAATTAGTGGAGGGAATAGTGGATAGGTAATAGAATATTAATAAAATATTTTCTTTTTAGAAAAAAGTGACGCTTTAAACGGGACATCCTTTTGGGTAAAAAGTGACGCTTCGAGTGGGACGGAGGAAGTATACAAATTAATAAATTTCATCAATCCCGATATTATTAAGTTATACCGATATTATTAAGTTATAGAGTTTTTACAGTATATTATAACATACTCCCTCCGTCCCACCTCAAGGTTTAACCTTTCCTTTTTGGGCCGTCCCACCTCAAGGTTTAACTTCCTTAAATAGAAAGTTTTCCATATATTTATACCCTTATCATCTCCATATATTTACAAAAAAACCATTCTCTCTCCTATTCCCTACCACACATTCTCCCACTCATTCTCTCTCCTATTAAATATTTTTAACTTTTACATTCTCTCTCCTATTCCCTACCACACATTTAACTTTTACATTCTCTCTCTTCAAATTTTCTACCCACTTTAATTAAATTTCTTAAAAAGCGTGTCCACCTCAAGGTTCAACCTTGAGGTGGGACGGAGGGAGTATAAAAATAGTATGCTCTCAAGAATGTATAAAGATAGTCGTAATGTATTTTACAATTATACAAATAGTACCCAAACAATAATAGGGTTTTAATTTAATTTTCTAGATGTGGTCCATGTGGTTTATAACAATTATGTTTAGCTCTCAACTTTTCAATTCCGAATTCAAGGGTTGTAATATATTATAGTCACCAAACACACACACACAACCCCCCTTTTGCCCCATACCAAGGATATTCAAACTCCCTCGGTTGGAGGAGAACGGTCAGAATCCGTTTAAAATACGTGAGACTAATTTTTATCAAATTAATATCAACCATCAATCAAGAATATGGCAAAATCTCAACCACACATTGAAGAGTATTAGCGAATGAACGGAATATTTCGTGATGGGCCAGGCCCAGTACGTTCCCTACAAAATATGGCCCAACAAGCCCACTAAGAGATCGAGACTAATGAAGCCCGTCAAGGTTTGGGACGGCCCGTCGTACAATAGATGGCAGTCGTCGCCAATGAGCGACCAAGCCCATCTAGTGACGAGCCATCTCACCACATGGGTCAGAGCCCGTCTAACGGAGAATGACCGTCGTCGCCATTGAGCGACCTAACTCATCTGGAGAACGAGACAACTCACTCGTCCACTAGCTTGTCGAGTCAGCTATCAAGGCGACGATCTTACTGGACATACAACTCCAGGTCGTCTCTTCATTTAATTTCCTCAATAAGCTTGCTCAATAGGCTATTTTGGGATAAAGTCAGACCTGCCACTGGGCGACTCTGCGCGTGTAATCACGGAACCAGAAGTAGCGCCAAGGATGCACTTTCTATTATAAGGCAAACAACTTATCCGCGTCAGACACAGCAGTGTCCTTACTTAGGCGGAGCAATCCTAGCATGCCACGTGGATGCATGGGGACAAAAGCCAATCCAATGGCTAGAAATGATCCAATCCAACGGTCCAGATAGAAACCCTAGTTCCATTTCACCTACTATAAATATGAGGACAGTTTCTTGGGCTAAGGTAATGCCATTTTACATACGCATACACACACCCACCATATTATTACCACCTTTCTCCGGTCCAAACACTGATTCTCACGCCAGAGGGCCTTGCCGGACAAGCCCCGGCGCAGTTCACGGTTCATTTCTTGTGTTGTGCAAATCAGAAGTCAGCCCAAATCATTTGCTGGACCTAGAGCTGAGCCCGAACATATTCCTGCGTCATCAGCGAATTTATGAAAGAGCGAGGCCGAATCCACACACCGTTTGGGAAAGGTAATCAAAGTATAATGAGACGGGCAATGAAGAAATCTGAAAGTTACCTGAGAATGGTTCAGGAAAGCATGAGACCTGAAGAAGGTGGAGCCAACTAAATGAGAAGATTAGTAACCTTATTCGAATACCAGGAGACTCTTGACTAAATTATCAAAACTATACGCCAACAATATTTTCATAAGATCATTTATCACACTTTGGTGGATTTAAACACTTGTATACAGCCGATTTTGGTTGCTTGTATTCAGGTATGCTACTAGGATCAACAAATCTGACTTCACCGGGGGCAAAAGAAAGTTCGTTGTGCCTACAAAAAGTGGAAACAACTTAAGAAAGGATTTAACTTTGCTTCAATGGTAAATCCTCAAAAAAAAAATTAAGCTTACCTTCGAAGATCAAGTCCTATTAAGCCGGCTTGTAATACTGTCAGGTTGTCAGAATCTGGGGAAACAATGATGACTGTATCCTCAGAGTACTGGGTCTCAAGAATTGACATGAGTTGTGTCACACGAACAAAGACATCAGCTACGCTCTCGTTTGGGGTCCCATCATCAATAGGAGGCGGTTTGATGCTTGGAGAAAGACTATCTGATGCATATATCTGTGACATTTAGAGCAATCAATATTTTCTTTCATGTACATTGCTGATATTAAAGATTTTAAAACACGACATTCATCTGAATCTTACTTCGGAAACAGATTGCAGATTCTTCCCTTCATAAGCTCCTAGACCTCGAGCATCCAAAAAACTGTACTCCGGAACTATATTACTATTGACCCAAAATAAATAAGGATGAGAAACATGAGGTTAAGAAATTCATCCTGCTATATATTATGTGATAAATGATTATTCCACTATACCAAAACCTGAAATAAGGATAATATTTGGAGGACATGGAATGTACACTACATATTTAAAAAGAAAAAAGAAAGGAAAACGCATTATTTGTATTTATCAGCAAAATACAGACTAAGGGTGTGCTATCGTAAAAGAGAGGGAAAAAAATATAGAATTATATTTGTACCCTTAATGAAAGAAAAAGAGAGTTCATATATGAGGGGTAAAATAGGTTTATATAAAAAGTTTTTTTTTAAAGATTTTCTTTCCTTTCATTTACTCCCACTTTCTGAAGGATTGTGTACACTTTCGGAAGGATTGTCTAAGAGGAAAATTCTCAAAAAACTTCTTTCCTTTCCCTCCAATTTCATTCTAAAAAATCTCGATAACGAACTTAGGAACTTAGGAGAAGGAAATTATTTTAGATTTCTTCAATTTTCCTTTCATTTCCCCCGTTTTTAAACTAAGTGTTCCACCTAAGGGTGTGCTCCCGAGTTTTAAAAACGGGGTAATAGGAAAGAAAAGAGAGGAAATCTAAAATAATTTCCTTACTAAGTTTTGCTCCTGAGATTTTTTAGATAGAAATTGGAGGGAAAGGAAAGAATTTTTTTCCCTCCTACACAATCCTTCCAAAAGTGGTAGGAAATGGAATAAAATGAAATGTTATAAACGAAACTTTTTTAATAAACATATTTTACCCCTCAAATATAATCTCTTTTTCTTTAATTAAAGTTACAAATGCAATTCTATATTTTTTTTTCTTCCCTTTCCCTTCTTAAACGAAAACACTAGTCGAAAATTAAATTTCTTCCCTTCCCTTTTCTTTGCCCCCCCCCCCTTCCTTTCTTTTCTCTCACTTTAAAATTCGGGAGCACAACCTAAGGGGCACTAATTTAATTCACCATCATAATGAAATGAACTGAATAATCTATTCTGCTTAAAATCGTGAAAATTAAACAGAAATATTGCAATAAAATATGAAATCCTTATACCTTCGATTAACCCGATTAATAGCAGCAATAATCTCAGCAGCCTGATAAGACCTCTGAGTTATCGAAGGCCAAATCCAGCAGCTATTATCACAAGCCCCCATTGTCTTCAATGTCTGCGCAGCTCTCACCGTCTGCTTCTTCCCCATTTCCGATAACCCACTATCCATTGATGTCTTCGCAACTGGATTCGTGTTAATTATACCCAAACTCTCAAATTCAGACTCCCCTGCCCTCACCAAGAAGTACCTACACAATTCAAACCTAATCAAACAGTGCCCTCATTAAATTTTAATTAAAATGGTAGAATTAAACTGTAATAGAATGTTGCAACATGCTGGCGGTATACCGATTGGTGAGGCGAACAGGGGGCATTTGAAATAAGCCACGAGCATCGGCGGCGGGTACGGATAATGGGTTTACAGAGCCAATGGGGTTAGGGGAATTGAGGAATGGGGTGATAGAGAAGGCGATTGAGGCTAAAATGTGGCGGCGGTCGAGGGGTTTGAGGCAATTGTTTGAAATTTGATGTTGGTTTGGAGGTGGAGGGACAGATAGGGACGGCGGAGGAGAGGCTGAATTGGACACCAATGTTGTTAACATTGTTCGAACGCCGTTTCAAGTTTTAACTGGATTCCGGTGAGCGAATAGGTCGGCGAAGGATGGATTCCGGCCGTCACAGACCTTTGGGTATATTCCCTTGAAAAATATCTGTTTCTTGTGTTATCTGGAAAAAAAAAAGAAAATCGGACTAACAATCAAGGACTTATTTCCCAAAAAATATCGGAAATTTTAAAAGAACTAATAAAAGCCCGTGTTCGAGGACACGTGTTTTTTTTTTAATTTAAAAAAAAATTATTTTTTTTAAAGGGCAAAATGGGAAAGAAATAACTAAGGGCAAAATAGAAAATTTTACATTTGATATTGTTCATAGTACTGTTCACCACCACTGTGATTTATACTATACTCCCTCCGTTCAGCTAATAACTAAGGGCAAAATAGAAAATTTGACATTTGATATTGTTCATAGTACTGTTCACCACCACTGTGATTTATACTATACTCCCTCCGTGAAGAAAATTGTTATACAACCCCCCCCCTCCCCCACACCCACACACACAATTATTAAATGTTTCCACAATCTAATTTTTACAAAAATGTTATCGACTGAAATAAAATATGATCTTAGGCTCCGTTTGTTTCGTGTAAAACATTATTCGGAAAATATTTTCCTTGTTTTCGGATGTTTGTTTCAAGTAAAATGTTTTCCGAAAAATGTTTTTCTTGTTTTTGGGTGTTTGGTAACCACTTGTAAAACATTTTCAAATGTAAAATATTTTCCGTCAATGTAAAAAAAGGGGGTTTTCTTTGTAAAATGATTTACCGATTTCAAATTCGTAAATCGTTTTACAACTCTTCCGTTTGCCCTAATAAAATAATAATAATAATAATAATAATAATAAAATAATAAAATAATAAAATAATAAAATAATAATAATAATAATAATAATAATAATAATAATAATAATAATAATAATAATAATAATAATAATAATAATAATAATAATAATAATAATAATAATAATAATAATAATAAAATAATAATAAAATAATAATAATAAAATAATAATAATAATAATAATAATAATAATAATAATAATAATAATAAAATAAAAAATAATAAAATAATAATAATAATAAAATAATAATAATAATAATAAAATAAAAAATAATAAAATAATAATCATAAAATAATAATAAAATAATAATAATAATAATAAAATAATAAAATAATAATAATAATAATACTAAAATAATAATAATAATAAAATAATAAAATAATAAAATAATAATAATAATAATAATAATAATAATAATAATAATAATAATAATAATAATAATAATAATAATAACAATAATAATAAAATAAATAATAATAATAATAAAAAAAGTTAAGTTGTTCAGTTTACCAAACTCCGAAAAATGTTTTTCGAAAAATATTTTCATCAAATTTATCAAACAACTGAAAACAAGACCATGATATTTTACAAGAAAACATTTTACAAGGAAAATGTTTTACACGAAAACATTTTACATTACATGAAATCATTTTAAAAACATTTTCCGGAAAATGTTTTACGCGAAACAAACGGAGCCTATCATTCGCAATTGAATTTCATCAATATTATTTACATATCTACTAAATATATCCGCAACATTAAATATTTTTTTCATACCTATTAAATTTTCATTTTCTCCACTAAATTTCACTTTTCTTAAACCTTACAAACTTACCTTTTTTACCTTTTCTCCTGCCTCCATCTCATCAGTATATATATAAAAAAATCTCTCTTTCCCTGCTATCAAAGTTACAAAATTCTTGTAAAAAATTGTTTTCAATTTTACTATATCGTGTTGAAAAATCGGTATGGATGAAAAACACGCGACATATGCGTAAATATAATTATTTTGAATACTCTAATTGTTTTTACAATTTTTTTTCTTAGTTTTTTTTAACAAATTCTCGTAACTACAGTTCGGTTGATAGTGACAAAACATTTTGCAGTTTTTGGTGAATGTCGACCGAACATATTCACATTGTTCGGCCAAATACTACCGTTCATACAAAGGTTGTTAATACAGCACTGATCGAACATTGTTCAACCATTTTCGACCGAACATTTTGAAATTGTTCCCCCACTCTTATCTGAACATTATGCAATACTCCCTCCGTCCCGTTCGACTTAGGACGTTTTGCCATTTTGGGCGTTCCACCCGACTTAGGACGGCCCAAAATGGAAAGTTTATATTACTTTTATTTTAAATGGGACCCACTTGTCATACTCACAACAATAATCCCATCACTTTTTATCCCACTCATTCTCTCTCCTATTTAATTTTTCACACTCACAACACATCCTCCACTCATTCTCTCTCCTAATATTATAATAGTATTCCTTAATCTTCGTGTCGGGAGTGAATGTCCTAAGTCGGACGGGACGGAGGGAGTATAAGGTAATTGATTTTTTTTAAATCTTCTCTCTCTCTCTATCTCTCTTTCTCTCTCTCTCTACATTCTTCTTTCTCTCTCTATCTCTCTTTGCGCTCCTGTTTTTTTTAAGCGTTAAATGAATATGTGTATGTGTGCATGTTTTCTTGATTTAGGTGGGCGTTTGTTTAAAGATTTAAAAGGATAAAATAAAAATATTGATAGTGTATTTGATATCGAGTGTTTAATTTTTTGATGAACTTAGTAATTCGGGGGTATTTAATAATTGTGCGAGGTGAGTAACAATCTATTATGCGGATAATATGGTAGTTCAAATAAAATAAACGATCCCAAAATTCAAAATGATTAATATTCATTTTATTTTGAGACTAAGGAATTTTTATTTTATTTTTACTTTCCAAGCCCAAGGAGACTTAACAGTCTGATCACTCTGTTTCTCCAAGGCATATACCGAGTATTATTTTCCCCAATTTCATGGAATCCAACACCTGAACTCGTTCTTGGTAAGTCTCACTTGTTCCTTCTCCATATGATTTCTGTTCTTTCTCCTTTTCAGTTCTCGTTAATTTCATTTTCTGAAAGTGTGGTAGCATCACACTTAGCCAAGTCAAAAGGTTGACTTAATTATGTTTTGTTACTTTCTTTTATATTTTAATTATGTAAATATTTTTATTTATGTTTACTAACCTATTAACCGAAAATCTACTTGTGTTTTAGTATTGTTTGGTTGTTTTATAGGACTCTCAAGGATAAGGATTAGAGATAGAGGAGATTGAGGATCAAGCTCTTTTTCAATGATTATCCTTACCCATTGACCGTGTTCTACTTGGCTATAAATACAAGACCCAAAGTCAGTTCATATACACGGAAATATACACTCTGAAAGGCTGAAGAAATATAGACTTGAGAGGAGTGTTTTTGTGAGAGAGTTCTCTTTGATTATTTTGTTATTCTCTTATTGTAATCGTTTTCAACATTGTTTTTAATAAGAGAAGTTTATTGTCTACTGACATATTCTTTGTAGATAAGTGTTAATTCGTTGTCCATTTCTTTTCTGTTTTAATATTCATTTGCATTTCACTGTTGTGCTAGTCTTTGGTGCGATAGCATCGGGACTCACATCGATCCTCGTGCACTTCCTAGCCGCTCCATTTCTTTCAATTGGTATCAAAGCTCCACTCGACTCTACTGAGTGAGATCCAAGAAAGAGTGGTCATTATGGAAGGACACTTGAGTCAATACCGTCCCCCGGTTTTAGATGGAACTAACTATCCCATCTGGAAAGCTAAGATGCGTCTCTTCATCAAAGCAATTGATGAACGAGCATGGCTTAGTATTATTATTCCATGGTCCCCTCCTAAGGTTGAAATGACAAATAAAGAAGAAGATGGTGAAACCTCCGAAAAGGTGTATAGAATTAAACCTGAGGAAGAATGGACCATGAGATGAGGTCACTAGTGCAAACTACAATTCCAAGGCTCTTGGTGCTATTTCAAGTCATGTGGATGAACACATGTTTAGACTTGTTTTAAACCAAAATATAGCAAAGAAAGCACGGGATATTTTGCAAGCTCACCGCGAGGGTGATGATAGTGTCAAAGCCACTAGGTTGAGAATTCTCATGACCAAGTTTGAAAACTTGAGGATGAATGAGTCCGAGGACATAAAAAGTTATTACTGGTAGAATAAGAGAAATTTCAAATGAATGTCTCTCACTTGGTGAGCATATTTCAAATGCTAGACTAGTATGCAAAATGTTAAGGACCGGCACCGATAAGTTCAACATTAAAATAGCCGCCATTGAAGAAGCAAATGACACCGCAACCATGGCTCTAGATACTCTTGTGGGTAAGCTAACCATGTTTGAAATGAATATCTCTATTCAAAGAACAACATAAAGCCGAAAGTGTTGCTCTTGCTTACGCTTCTTTCTAAAGCATCATCAATTCCAAAAGAAATTGAGGAAATCTCAAATGAAATTGATATTTCAAACTTGGAAAATGAAGATGTTGCTCTTTTCGACTAAAAAATTTACTTCTTTTCTTAAAAATAAAAGAGACAACAAATTTCCTTCTAAGAAACCAACTAATTTTGATAAATCAAAAGAGGATAATGAAAGTTCTTTCAAGAAACCCACTAGTTTTTCTAAAAATAGATCCGACACGGTTCGGTGTAGAGGCTGTAAGGGTTTGGGCATTATGCAAATGAATGTGCCAATACTACGAAGAAAAAGGGGATGAGCCTAAGTGCTACCCTTAGTGATAGTGAGGACGAAGATGAATCGCTAAACTTAGCAATTATGGAAATCTCGCCTCCAAATCATGAACATCAATCGATGTAGCCGGATGTTATCACATCTACTATCACATCTTCGAATCTTTTATAAAGCTGTTATACCTCTTATCGAAACAAGTCCGAAAATGAAGAAGAAGATAATGAAGACTATAACGAGCTCTGGATGCCTATCTTTGAACTATATGCCGATTGGGAAAAGCGTGTTGAAAAGATTCTTTGTCTTTGAAAAGGTAAGCGAAAAACTCTCTAATGAATTATCTAAAGTTAAAGATGAACTGACAAATGTATCCATTGAAAATGATAAACAAAAAGATTCTATAGCCAAACTTGAAGTCATGCTCACTAAACGTGACATTGAGCTTGAGAAAACAAAAACTGAACTCACAGAGGCCAAGAAAACTTTTGAAAAACAGAATCTTTGGAAAGGCAACTCTTGATGAGATTCTCAAAGTGAGCAAGTTTTCAAAAACAGGTCTTGGTTTTGAATCGAATTTTTTGAGAGAGGGAGAAAGTAGTTCCTCAAAACCTAAATTTTTTTCTAATCAAAAATCATCAACCAAAAGGAAAAGATTTGTGTGCCATTCTTGCTTCTTACCGGGTCATATAAGACCATTCTGTTACAAGAGGATTCGTGATGCGGGGAAAGATGTTCCTCGGATGAGTGAACGAATGCTATCACATCACAACTCACATCGCCAAAAACCCAGTCGGTTCGTATGGGTTGAAAAGAAAAACATGGAATGCAAAGTAGTGTTTACCTCCCTCAAGAGCGTGCATTGCTAGCTCTTGGTACTTCGATAGTGGGTGCTCAAGGCACATGACGGGTAATGCCGAATTTCTCACCGATTACATCACTATCGAAAGGAGGGAATGTAAATTATGGGGGAGGGCACAAGGTAAGATTGTTGGAAAAGGTACTTTATGTGTAAATGACATGCCCAAGTGAAAAATGTTTATCATGTAGAAGGGTAAAGCTAATTTGATTAGTATAAGTCAACTATGTGATGACAATTTGCATGTCAATTTTGACAAAAATGAATGTAAAGTGTTTGATAACACTAATAAATGTACATTCACCGGAGTAAGGTCTCAGGATAATTGTTACAAGTTTGGTGACAATTTGTCCTGCCTTAGCTCCAAAACTAATGAACTTGAATTGTGGCACCAAAAATTAGGGCATGCTAGCTATAGGAAAATAGAAGAACTAGTTAGGTTTGATCTTTGTTAAACACTTGCCTAAGCTCGACTTTAAACAACCTAGTTTGTGTGGTCCATATCGGAAGGGAAGCAAACCAAAGCTTCTCATCCAAAAGTGGATCAAAGTTCCACGTTTGAAATTTTAGAATTAATACATGCGATCTTATGGGACCAATTGAGGTTGAAAGCTTAGGTAAAAAGAAATATTCATTTGTTTGTGTAGATGATTTTTCTAGGTATACTTGGGTGCTCTATTTAAAAGAAAAATCAGAAGCACTCGAAGTATTTAAAGTATGGTATAAAAAGGTGAAAAACTTGTATGGGAAGAAAGTAATCAAAATTAAGTCGATCATGGGCCGAATATGAGAACACATTGTTCTCAAAGTTTTGTGATTCCAAAGGAATCACCCATGATTTTTCAGCCCCTAAAACTCCTCAACAAAATGGAGTTGCGAAAGGAAAAATCGTACTTTACAAGAGATGGCCCGTGTAATGCTTAGTTCTAAGAACATCTCTAAACGATTTTGGGTGAAGCTCTTAACACCGCATGTCATATAGGAAATGTAGTTTATCTTAGGGTTGGATCAACCATGACCCCTTATGAAATTCTCCTCGGTAAAAAACCTACTCTCAAGTACTTTCATGTCTTTGGGTGCATATGCTATGTTCTAAATGATAGAGACTATCTATCTAAATTTGATTCCAAGAGTGACAAAGTTTGTTTTTCTTGGATATTCCACAAATAGTCGTGCATATAGGGTTTACAACCTAAGAACTAAAAGCATTATGGAATCAATTAATGTTACATTTGATGATACCTTTAGCCGATCTAAATATAAAATCTCTTGAAGATGATGTCTCGGATTGTATAGAGACAATGCGGGAAACTCGAATCAAACCTGAGCAGATACAAAGAAATGGGACTTGAGAAAACGTAGATGCGAGTACTAATGCAAGCACATCATCACCTACATCCGAGCAAACAAAATGCAGTGCCGAATCAAGATTCGAATGTGAAGAAGAAAAGTTAGATAGAACTAAAGACATACCCAGCGAGTGCAAAAGAATCACCCAATATCTCAAGTAGTGGGTGATGTAAACGAAAAAATTAGCACAAGGGAGAAGCCTAGGGTCAACTACCGTGAGTTGGGCAGGCTAAGGCTGTGTTGAATCTCAAGTAAACAAGGTTAGTTCATGTTGTTTTGTTTCTAATATTGAACCAAAGAATGTTGTAGAAGCCATGAAAGATGATAATTGGATTATTGCCATGCAAGAAGAACTAAATCAATTTGAGAAAAATGAAGTATGGACTTTAGTTCCTAGGCCTATAGGGGGAAATGTAATAGGAACCAAGTGGATCTATAAGAACAAAACTGATGAAAATGGTCAAATTACCAGAAATAAAGCTAGGCTTGTAGCCCCAGGTTACACCCAAGTAGAAGGAATAGATTTTGAAGAAACTTTTGCTCCTGTTGCTAGGATAGAATCTATTAGACTTTTACTTGCCATTGCTTGTTACTTGGACATCACTTTACATCAAATGGATGTTAAAAGTGCCTTCTTGAATGGTGTCCTAAATGAAGAAGCCTATGTTGAACAACCTAAGGGCTTCACTGATCCCCACTTTCCTGATCATGTTTATAAGCTTAAAAAGGCCCTATATGGATTAAAACAAGCCCCTAGAGCTTGGTATGGGAGGCTAACTGAACATCTCATACAAATGGGATTTAAGAGAGGTGAGGTAGATAAAACCTTATTTATTTTAAAAGAAAATGTAGGTATATTAGTGGCCCAAATTTATGTTGATGACATTGTATTTGGATCATCTTCCAAAGATATGTTAGACTACTTTGTCACAAGTATGACCACCACCTTTGAAATGAGCATGGTTGGTGAATTAACCTACTTTCTAGGACTTCAAATAAAACAAAATAAGGAAGGAATTTTTATATCTCAAAGTAAATATGCCAAAAACTTGGTTAAAAAATTCTCTCTTGACAATGCCTCTCACTTTAAAACTCCTATGGGATCTTCCCAAAAGTTGTGCAAAGATGAAAATGGTGAGGATGTTGACCCACCTTATATAGAAGCATGATTGGAAGCTTGTTGTACCTTTCGGCAAGTCGTCCGGACATCATGTTTAGTGTTTGCTTGTGTGCTAGATATCGAAGCTTGCCCCAAATTATCCCACCTTAAAGCCGTAAAAAGAATTATTAGATATGTAGGTGGAACTATCAATTTAGGGCTAAGCTATACTCGAGAAACCAACACAAATCTGGGTAGGGTTCGGTGATTCGATTGGGCGAGGCAGCAACGATGATAGAAAAAGCACTACTTGGAGGTTGCTTTTATCTTGGAAATAACTTAGTATCTTGGTATAGTAGAAAACAAAAGCGTGTATCCCTTTCTCTTTGCCGAGTCGAATATGTGGGTGTAGGGAGTTGTTGTTCTCAACTCCTTTGGATGAATCGAGATGATTAAAGATTATGGTCTTAAAAGTAAAATCCTAAGCTGCTTTTTGTGATAATCTAAGTGCCATAGAAATATCAAAAAATCTGTTCAACACTCTCGTACTAAACATATTGACATTAGACATCATTTTATTCGTGATCTTGTTGAGCAAAAAATTATTAGCATGGAATCAATTAGCACCGAAAAACAGGTTGGTGACATTTTCACCAAAGCCCTTGATTTTCGAGAGATTTTCTACTCTAAGGAAATCTACGAGTTTATGTGCAATATAATGATGTGATCCCAGGTGTGATCACATCATAACTAACACCTGTACTTTACAATTCTAACAAAAAATAATAAAAAAAAAAAAAAAAAAAAAAAAAAATTTTGCATGATTTATCTCGGTGTGGTCACTTGTATTACATCCTTGTTGTGTTTCCTCTACGAATTGTGAATCCTTCTTATATAGTAGTCAACAACACGTTGACTCTAACATTATCTTACTAGATGTCTCTTGGTGGGTGCAAAAAAAAAAAAAAAAAAAAAAAAAAAAAAAATGTTTGGGAAACAGTACTCCACTCGTGGTATGAAGTCATTTCAATGTGATCAAAATGACTTCAAGAGAAAGTTTGAATCAAATTGATAAGATCATTCGAAAGAGGGCTATCCATGTGATTAAGAAGAGTGAAAGCTACCCATAAAATATTTTTCCACGAAAAAAATTGTATGTGGAAGCATTCTAGAGGCCAAGCAAGACAAGATTCTGATTCATTGACTTTCTTAGAGGAAATGCGTACCGTGATGTAATCACATACTATGCCACACACATACTGAGATTTATCCTTCACATTTGTGCAAAGTATGCATAATTAATTTGTAGATATTTTTTTTCGTCTTCCTGGCCTTTGGTGAAAATCTCAATCAAATGCTTTTCTATCTCAAATTAATTTGTGTTAAATTAATTTTATGCTCAACGAAATTACCTAAAATTTTTTAATGTCCACATATTTAGGGGGAGTATAAGTCTGTGATTTTTTAATCTGTGGTATTTACTCTATCTAAATCTTTGATTTTTATCCTTATCTTCTATCTTTATCATCTTAATCTCCAAAGTAGTGAAGAAGTCTCAAATAATGCCATGTATTCTAACCGGCCAAAGGGAATTAGGGTAGTTCAGTTCAATTTCAATTAGAACTCAATTAAGTGCCCTAAGTCTACTAGGAGTTAATGATGTGCTATCACATCAAATAAATACCCTCTCTCCCTTCTTAATAAACCCTCACCGGCATTAAGCAATCAAAACCCTTAGAAATTCCTATTCATTCGCCCTGTTTGTCTCTCTGATCATGGCATCCCCGTCGAAGCCCCCTTCTCCAACTACCGACCGCTCGCCGCCTCCATCTCCGGTGGCTCCAACCGATACCACGGTAGAACTGTTCGTCGACACCGAAGCTTCACCTGTGTCAATGTCGCTTCCCGGTGCTCAAGACAATGCCATAGATGCGACAATCCGGGGATTTGAAGTCGGTAGGTGCAATGGTTGGGCTAGCTCGTGGCCCTACTCGGTCCTTGCGACAGAAAGGCTTTTCTCCCAACATGGGGGAATATACTCCTAAGGTACGCCCTAACATGGCCGAACCTGATTTTATTGAAGATGATGATGAGGAGTTTGATCCTTCTGTTGATCTCAAAAGAAAGAGAGGAAAAGCAAAATCTAGTGGGTCTGGAAGCTCGTCGGGTAAACCTATGTCTCAGAAGAGAAAGTATGAGTGTGGGTTAACAATTTATTCAAGTGATTCTGTGAAGAGGACTACGATGAAGAAGATGTTGAAGCATACCATGTGGTGTCAAGAAGGTCTCAATCTGTAGAGGTTGAGGAGTTGAAAGAAGCTGAGGATATTATTGAGTCTGTTAATCAGGATTTGGGAGATGTCTTTCCTACTGTAACACCTGAGGATCTACGAGCTAGAAGGATGGCCTTATCTCAATTGTCCCCTGATCGTGCTGCCCCAGATGTTACTGCATCTCAAATCCCATCTCCTCCTGCTAACTCCCCTCAAGCTAGATCTTCTCCAGGAAATTGGTACTCGGGAGTTCATTACAGAACAGATGAAATTGAAGAAGGTGCGAGGATGAACATATTCCCTATGCAAGCTCTTTTGGATTTGAGGAAAGGGAAGGGCAAAATGAGGCAAGCAAAGGTCAAGGCTGCTAGTTCTATATCTGCACAAGCGTCTGACATTGGTTCAGACGATGATGAAGCCGAGGATGATACCTTTAAGCTTGGGAGAGATGAGCTAGAAACAGAGAAAAGTGGATCTTTGCTGGCGATGTAATCACATCTAGACCCTCACCTAGAAGGAGCTTGAGACTTTACGGTCCCTCCAAAGGCGATATGCCTAAGCCGAGGCATACCCCAAGTCCTAAGTCCACTCCAAGGAAGGTAAGCTCCCTCTCACTTTGAAAAATTTATGTCTAAGTCTCGTGAAAGAGAGGTTTGAAGTTCTTTAGGAAAAAGGGTTTCTTGGTGGAAAGGGTTATTGACCATACCTTTGAGGATGTTGGTATGAAACGATATTTAGAGGAAAAAGGCCTGCTCTTTTCTGTGTCTTACCCAAACAACTATTATCCTTCTCTTGTAAGTGAGTTTTATGCGGGTTTAGTTCAGGCTATTCAAGACCCTAGAGATGTTGGATTTGAAAAGGTCAAAGTTCGTGGCACTCTCATTAATTTTTCTCCTGCCTTGATTAACATCTTTCTTCATGCTCCCAGTCCTCACATCCTCCCTCCTATGGCTCATAAGGATGAAATTGCCAATACCATAACAAATGGCCTTGATCCTTCGTGGCACTCTCAGTTCAAGTGCACAATGCTTACTTCTTTGTGTAGCTTTTTGTTTAAAATTTCTACTTTTAATTGGAAGCCCTCCTCAAATAAAAACATTGTCACCGTGTCACATGCCGATTTGATTCATAGGATATTCACTGGTCAAGTTTTTAATCTTGGTGAAGTGATATTTGGGAGTATAGTACGGTTCGCGAGAAAAGGAGTTGCCATCCGATCTTCCTTTTCCTTGTTTAATAACCGGGTACGTGTGTGAGGCAAGGGGTTGAAATATTACGTTACGATCGTATTTGTGAAAAGATTGAACCATTTGGCATTCAACTTTGTGTTAGAGTGCACTAGACGCACTTTGTCGACTTGCACGTGGCTTTTCCCGATGACCCGAGCTTATCGATGCACAAGATGGTGATGAAGATGAGCACGGCGATGCTAGTGAAGATGAGCCTACATCTCCACTCTCACAAGATGATCAAGTTCAAATGGTGACCGATGAAATTAAGTTTTTGGAGAAAACAATGCTTCTCTATAGGGTGCAATTCAAGGAAATGGCCACGAGAAGGAACAAGATGCTAGCTTATCGTGAACGTCTTTCGGTCAAAAAGGGGGAGCAAGCTCGAAGCAATATTTACAGAGATATAAGTTCGATTTCGGTGGGAACTTCTAGCGAAAACACAAGCGAAGTAGAAGGAAGGCAAGGGCAAGGTGGGATCGTGGCTTCAATGATGATTGAAGTTTTTACTTTTATCGTATGGTTATGTTTTTAAAAACAATTTTAATTTCTTGCTTCTTAGGAACAATGGTGTTTTTGCTTTGCTTGGTTTAGTTTGTTTTGGACACATTTTGGACATGGTGCTTTATGTTTTTGCTAGTATTTAGGGGGAGCATTCGAGCTCTCCATTTCGTATCTTGGGTTTACGAATTTAATTATGGTTTATATATATTGTGCTTGAGATTTATTTTTGAGCAGAAAGCAACAAAACGGGAGATTGAAAGTGTGGTAGCATCACACTTAGCCAAGTCAAAAGGTTGACTTAATTATGTTTTGTTACTTTCTTTTATATTTTAATTATGTAAATATTTTTATTTATGTTTACTAACCTATTAACCGAAAATCTACTTGTGTTTTAGTATTGTTTGGTTGTTTTATAGGACTCTCAAGGATAAGGATTAGAGATAGAGGAGATTGAGGATCAAGCTCTTCTTCAATGATTATCCTTACCCATTGGCCAGAGTGTTCTACTTGGCTATAAATACAAGACCCAAAGTCGGTTCATATACACGGAAATATACACTCTGAAAATTTGAAGAAATATAGACTTGAGAGGAGTGTTTTTGTGAGAGAGTTCTCTTTGATTATTTTGTTATTCTCTTATTGTAATCGTTTTCAACATTGTTTTTAATAAGAGAAGTTTATTGTCTACAGATATTCTTTGTAGATAAGTGTTAATTCGTTGTCCATTTCTTTTCTGTTTTAATATTCCATTTGCATTTCATTGTGCTAGTCTTTGGTGCGATAGCATCAGGACTCACATCAGTCCTCTGTGCACTTCCTAGCCGCTCCATTTCTTTCATTTTCAATAACTCCGCCAATCTAAGGATCAAATTCTTCCCAGAAAAATTCAGTTTTAAAGTTGATGTTGTTCCCATGGTTGTAGTCAATTGCACTGAACTGTGAAATTGTGAATGATGTAGGTTGAATCATCTGCCAAACAGTGCTTACAGTTGGAACAAATTTTGAGGCACTTTCCTTTTCGTCCGTCCCAATTGTCGCATTTATAAGAAAATATTATTACTGCAATTTTGACTTGGTACTAACAATGTAAAAAAAGTACTCCCTCCGTCCCAAAAATATTCAATTTTGACAAGTCAACTGCGACACTTGTTATGGTACCGGGGAGTAATTTTGTTGTTGTTGCTGCTTGAAAACTATTAGAGCTGTTTGCGGCATTGTCAATTCCAAATATAGGACTTTTGAAAGATAAATGAAATTTTAGGCTGCATTGTAATAAGGAAGAAGAGCTAATATTGGGTAGAAATTGAAGACAGGGCAAAATCTGAGAGATTTATGAAACGAAAAGCTTAATCTAGTTAGTGGCTGTGGTGTATGGAAGCCAAAAGACAACTAAGAAACAATAAGGCTGCAGGTATGCTAATGTATTTCTCTTTTGCTTTTACTTTTGCTTTTATTTTCTTTCATGGTTGAAGCTTGAAGGAGAGTCAAATATATCTATCTCTAGTTTGTCAGAACTAAAAAAAAAAAAAAAAGTCCGATTGCTCTAGTGCCTGACTCGGTCAGTCATTCACACCCAATTAAGTGCTGAATCCGAAAAACAAACGAGGCCTTAGTCACTTAAAAGGGGTCGTAAAGAGCGGGGAAACGCTCCACTGTTCGTGCGATTCCATTTTTTTGAGTAAAAATCTTGACATCCTAACTTATGGGTATGATTTTAATGTGCTTCATTAATATTAGAATAAAGTGAGGGTTAGACGAAGTCAATCAAAACATGGAAGAGAAGAATTGTATTGAAAGACTCAATTGATTATGATGCTAGAGATACATATTTATAGGTTTACAATGAGTAGGTAATCTCCTAGGAGGAGAAGGATTCTAATCTAGGTAATCTCCTAGAAGGAGAAGGATTCTAATCTAATACAAAACTCCACATTAGTATGATATTGCCCGCTTTGGGCCCAACCCGCACGGATTTGCTCTTGGGTCAACTCCCAAAAGGCCTCATACTAATGAAGTGGGTGTGTGCTCTTATAAACCTGACAATACTTTGTTCAATTGTCGATGTGGGATTGGGTTTGCACCCCAACAATCCTCCCCTCAAACCAAGACCATCCGCAAAGTCACACAAGAGGGAATCCCACCACCACTATAATCGCACACACACGGTCCACCCAGGCCGGAACATCCGAACCATGGCTCTGATAGTTGAAGATGTGTTCCCGAACATGTGTGTCATTTCAGAAGAGATGTGGTTCCTCGCATCCAAGGTGGTGATAGGTTAGAGCATGACTACGTCGGAGACGGTGGAGTTGTGGAGAGGGGTTTTCGGTTTTACCGAGAGGGTTTTGAAGTAGGGGGAATTGGTTTCGGCGAGAGGGTTTTGAAGTAGGGGGAATTGGTTTCGGCTAGGCCGAGGGGGTTTTGAAGCAGGGGTTATGCACGTGGAGTCACCTTGTACAAGTAGGGGTTTTACCCCTCACGCGTGAGACGAGCACGTGGAGTCACCTTGTACAAGTAGGGGTTTCACCCCTCACGTGTTGGTCATAGGGTTTTTGTAAAAAAAATTTAGGGTTTCGATCGAAAGAGGTTTTTGAGCCGAGGGAGTTGAATAACAAAAAGGTTTAGGATTTCGGTCAAAAGGATTTTTGAGCTGAGGGGGTTGAATAACAAAAAGGTTTAGAATTTCGGTCAAAAGGGTTTTTAAGCCGAGGGGTTTGAATAACAAAAAAAAATTTAAGGTTTCGGTCAAAAGGATTTTTGAGCCGAGGGGATTGAATACCAAAAAAAAAATTTGGGGTTTCGGTCAAAAGGGTTTTTGAGCCGAGGGGGTTGAATATCAAAAAAAAAATTTTGAGGTTTCGGTCAAAAGGGTTTTTGAGCCGAGGGGGTTAAATACCAATAAAAAAAAATTGGGGTTTCGGTCAAAAGGGTTTTTGAGCTGAGGGGGTTGAATACCAAAAAAAAATTTTGGGGTTTCGGTCAAAAAGGGTTTTTGAGCCGAGGGGGTTGAATACCAAAAAAAAATTGGGGTTTCGATCAAAAGGGTTTTTGAGCCGAGGGGGTTGAATACCAAAAAAAAATTGGGGTTTGAAGGAGGCGAGGGAGAAGGGTGAGGCGGTTGTTTTAGGTTTTAGCCGAGTTTTGTGTGAGGGAGGAGAAGGGGGAAGGGGTGCGGCTATTTAGGGTTTGCCGTGGGTGGGCGGGTTAGAGTTTTCCGAGATTGTTTGAAGGTGGTGGTGGTTGTTTCGGCCTTGGGGTTTTGGTGTATAAGGGTTGTCTTTGGGTGGGGCGGTTTTGATGATGGTTGGTGGAAGCTTTGGTGGTGAGGTTTGGCGGAGAAGTTCTTCTATGGATCTTAATGCTTTGATACCATATTAGAATAAATGAGGGTTAGAGACGGAGCCAATCAAAACATGGAAGAGAATAATTGTATTGAATGACTCAATTGATTATGATGCTAGAGATACATATTTATAGGTTTACAATGAGTAGGTAATCTCCTAGGAGGAGAAGGATTCTAATCTAGGTAATCTCCTAGAAGGAGAAGGATTCTAATCTAATACAAAGATTTAGTTTCCTAATCTAATACAAAGATTTAGTTTCCTAATCTATATTAACAATATATACTTGAATATAATATAATGATATTATATTATATTCCTAATAATTAACATAGATCTGAAACTCAAAATTGTGAGGATTGCAGTAAAATTCTATATGTACCACCTGTAAAGATTGCATTAGTGTTTCTAGTTTTATGTTCAAGGTATAAGGATAGTTTCGGAAGCTCATTAAATTTATGTTAAATGTTTTGAAACAAGACTATTTTCAAGAACTGTTCTAAGACAGAATGTAGAATAATATGAGCAGAACGGAAGGAGTTAAAAAAAAATCTTAATTGCTTGACTGATTATGACCTTCTATCTGAACATATTTATGCAGGCTTGTTGGCTATTATAGAATTGCATATACCATGTTTTCTGATTGCTTTTTGTCACATGAGTTTGAAGGTGCAGAGGATTTGCTACCCCATGAAGCTTCAAAGGTGAGATTTGTTTAACAGTAATTTTTTCAACTGACTGGTTGATGCTTGTTTTTTCATCATTTCCGATGGAGCCAAAGTCTCACTATTTTTTGGCTTGGGAGTATGATGGAATAAAGCAAAATGGCTCACTAAAGTGTTTGCGCTTCTTTGTTATGAAGCGGCTTCAGTCCATGCAATTTTCGACGCAATTTTCATCGTGGGTCATCCGTAAACAACCTCAATATGCTTTTATACAGGGGCAATGATGCGTACATACGGCCCCTTACCCCACCTTAGGTGGGAGCCATTGCGGCACTGGGATAATGTAGTTGTTGTTGTACTGGTTGATGCTTGTTCAAGTTCATTATATTTTGGTTTTTATGTTTCATAATCTCATTTGAAAGAAGGAGAGTACTTCAGTTCAGATGAATACAACTCCATCCGTCCCAAAATGAATGTCATTTTTTTTTAAAATTTGCTCTTGATCAAGAGCAAATTTGAATTTTTTTAGACATTCATTTTGGGACAGAGGGAGTATATTTTTTTAGACAATTAGTTTCCTCTTTCTGAACTATTAATTTTCTCTACATTAGGCTCCATCTTTTAATATTGCATGGGATAGTATCCTACTTTACGAAAGGAACACCACAAATTTACCCCTAAAGTTGAGCTTAAATACTTTTTTCTCAAATTCTCTGCTGCATTGAATTGGTCAAAAAGCTTGGGCAGGCACTAATGGGAATTCAGGGGTAAAGGCTACCTGTTTCCCACTACTTTATCTATGCTGCTAGCAGAACCGACAATGCTCTTTAGAAGAAGCAATACGTGACCAAGACATTTGCTGGATTAGCAAGAGCATATCTTAAAAAACGTATTTTAAAATTTGAAGTGAGTTTTCAGGAAACTGCTCGAGTTTAGCAAAAGTGGATCTCCGTGGTTATATTCATTAGTTCAAAGGTCTTAAAGAGAGCGTTGTTTCCGGGGAAATATTACTAATTACTTGGTATCTTATTCGAAGTCAATTTGTTAGTGCACCCTTCAAGGCATTGCGATTTAAAGATGTTACATAAAAAGGATTCTGGTATTAGCAAAAGCGGATCAAAAGTAGGATTCTGATATTGTTAATGTAATCAAGAAGAATTAAGCTCCTGGGAGCCAAGATCCTACGTATCCTACTTTTGATCATGTATTCATTCCTTCTCATTGAAGGTTATATTGAGTTCCTTGTGCAGCTTAAATTAGGTGAACATTCAAGCTTGTTTATCTCTAAGCATCATGCCTCGTATGCTGCAGCTTCTTACAAGTAATGAGGTCAGTCAATCCATGTTTATTGAATTTTCATATTTATTACTCTGGGTTATCGTCGTTAACCTGAGGCTAAATATTGGCATTGAAATCAGAGTGCGTGTTTGACAATGCTACGCTAGAGTTATTTTAATTGACATACACTTACATTTTAGCCTGGGCCGGGGATGTTTGACTAGATGTCATGCTTGCAGGTCCAGTGCACCTTGATGTAAGTAAATTAATCATTAAAAAACACCATTTGCAATGGGCCAAAAAAGAAGATTAGCAAGGCGTGTTCAGTTTTTTGAAGAAACAAAAATTAGAACATATATTTTTTTTAAATCGTTCAATTTTTAAATACTGGATAGGCTAAAAACAGTGTGAACCCAACTTGGTTTCTGCATTTATTTTGTCCCATATGGATCTGTTTTGGGGATTTGACCGTTAGTGCCCTTACAGGAATCTATTCGACAATGGCACCTAGTCTGACTCTTGTTTTCTGCGTGCCCAGTTAGATTTAGATCAGTGACTATAAAATTGGATAATCTGATCCTGATTAACTTAATTCAAAAGTAACTCTATTTTTTTTTTAATCTATTATGTATAGGGAAATGATAAGCACTACACAATCTCCTTCATGAGACTGCTGGCCATGGCCAAGAAGTGGTGCGCTGGGAGCAACTGACGTGTTGACAGAAACCCATGTAAGTAAATGCTTATCCAAGTGATGCTTATCTGATGACTGATACCTCATTTGCACCAAGTTATTGGGGGTTTATGAACATATATATCTGATACCTCTCTCTCATTCACACGCGATCACACACATGCGCGCGTGCGCATGTGTGCACACGCGTGTGTGTGTGTGTGCGCACACGCGTGAGTTGACAGAAACCCATGCAAGTAAATGCTTATCCATGATTCAACCCACGCTCATGCGCACACGCGCGTGCACACACACACACACATGTTTTCTCTAGTTCGTTTGTACTCTCCTTGAAGTAGCAGTCATACTTTTTCGACATATGGTTCATGCCTTAAAGAAGACTTCACATATGCACAGGTGACATGATAATTCAGAGTACCCCCACTTGTAGTAGCAACATTTATCAGGACAGGTAAAAGGAAAGGCTCAAAACGAAATTCATTTGAATTAAAGTGAGTATCTTCTAGGTTCTAACAGGAAAAAAAAAAGCAAAAGGGAAGACCCAGTAATCTGCTTTAGTAAATTGTTACAGCAAAATCTCTAAGACTATGGTTGTTGTACCTTGCCCGATTGCCGACTAGACCCAGACCCAGATTCAGATTTAGTTTTTAAACCATAAAAATAATTAACCATAGGATGGGAATCTCTGTCACTATTTAAGTTAACAAATCCGGCTTTGTTTTTACAGACAGAACTGAAAAGAATCAAAATAATTATAATAAAAAATAATAATAATTGATATAAAACAGAGTTTTTTCTCTTATTTATGCCCTTCACATCTCTCTCCAAATAAACACCCCTCCAAAAGACACACACATTCTCTCTCTTTCGCACATTGACAAGGATGGAGAGAAGAGTCAGACTCAAGTTCTGCTTCGTCTTCTTCCTATTACTCTCATATTTCAGTGTAAGTAGCTCTTTGTTCTACTTGGCCTTTAGTGCCAATATCCTTTCATGTCTTTTAGCTTTATTTGTATGTTTTCCCCCTTCATTTATATATATATATATTTGCTATACAGTACTCAAATTTATCATCATCCATGCAGGTTCTATTAGCGGAGACAACGACGGTTGTTAACCCATTGTCAGCCAAAGCCTCCCTGATCCGTTACTGGAACAAACACATCTCCAACAACCTCCCGAAACCCGCTTTCCTCTTCTCCAAAGCTTCCCCTCTCTCCCATCTGGACTCCGCCATTTTTACCAAACTAGCCTCCCAACACACCCTCTCCTCTCACCTCCCATCCTTCTGCTCCTCCGCCAACCTATTCTGCCTTTTGAACAACGATGATAACTTCATCTACGACCAATCTCTATCAAATCTTGCCAAAAAATCTCACAATAACAAAGATTACTCTTTCGCCCTTTATTCCAATAAACGCTTCTCCAACTATGGCCCCTCCGCCATTAATGGCGCCAACTCCTTCAAGAACTACTCGGAAAACATCAACTTTGCCTCCAGCTCATTCGCTCGTTACAGCCACAGCTCCACCTCCCATCAAGAAGGCTTCACTAGCTATGCCGACAATGCCAATGTGGCGAGCTCCAACTTCTCTTCCTATGCTGCTGATGCTACTGGCAGCTCCGGCGAGTTCTCTAACTACATGCCACTTGTCAATGTCCCGGATCTCCGCTTCGCGTCCTATTCTGCAAACGGAAACAACCACAAGCAGACTTTCAGCAGCTACATAAGTGACACAAACTCAGGTAATGAAGTGTTTGTTTCCTATGCCAAGAATGGAAATGGCGTGCCTGCTGGTTTTTCTGGCTATGGAGATTCGTCCAATGTCGTGGGGTCCACATTTGCGGGTTATGGCGAATTGGGTAATGCCGCTAATGATTCTTTTACAGCTTACAGTACCAATGCCAATAACCCTACTAATACTTTTAAACTGTATGGTATGGGAGGAAATGCCGGAAGAGATAGTTTTTCAAGCTACAGAGATCAATCAAATGCTGGGAAGGATACTTTTATATCGTATGCAAGGAATTCAAATTCCCAGAAAACGAATTTCCTCAACTATGGAAAATCCTTCAACGAAGGGGTTGATACGTTCAAGGAATATGGTAAAGGGTCAACTGGTCAGTTGACTGGATTCAAGATTTATGCCTTGAATACTACTTTCAAGGACTATACCAAAAACGGTGTCACATTTGGTCTGTATACAAAGACCAGGACAGCTAAAGTTGGTTCAACTTCAACCAATGCTAGTGGCAATGTGGTGAATAAGATGGTCGAGCCGGGTAAGTTTTTTCGTGAACACATGTTGAAAGAAGGCACAGTTATGCCAATGCCAGACATCCGCGATAGAATGCCTAAAAGGTCGTTTTTGCCCCGGGGGATCTCATCAAAATTACCATTTTCGACTACTGGTCTGTCAGAAGTCAAACAACTTTTTAATGCTCGAGACGGATCAACCATGGAGCACATGTTGGCTAACACATTAGCCGAGTGCGAGCGGGCACCGAGCCAGGGCGAGACCAAGAAATGTGTGGGGTCCGTAGAGGACATGATCGACTTTGCAGCAGCGGTTTTAGGCCGGAATCTGGTGGTTCGGACGACGGAGACGACCGGCGGGTCAAAGAAAGATGTGATGATTGGAAAAGTCAAAGGAATCAACGGTGGAAGAATCACCAAATCAGTATCATGCCACCAAAGCTTGTATCCGTATTTACTCTATTACTGTCACTCAGTTCCTAAAGTTAGGGTCTACGTGGCAGACATTCTTGACGTGGAATCGAAGGAAAAGATAAATAATGGTGTAGCCATATGTCATGTTGACACGTCAGCATGGAGCCCAGGGCATGGGGCCTTTGTGGCACTAGGGTCAGGGCCAGGTCGGATCGAGGTTTGCCATTGGATCTTTGAGAATGACATGACATGGGCTACTGCTGATCAGTGATTGGAAAATCTGTTTTAGATTTGTCTTCTCATTATTTCAATATTCAAAACTTCAACTGAAGTTGCTTTTGTTTGAGCCATTATCTTTTCATGGATGCACATGATATATGATAATTAATAGCTTATATTATATTATATTATATTATATTATATTATATTATATTATATTATATTATATTATATTATATTATATTATATTATATTATATTATGTTATATTATATTATATTATATTATATTATATTATATTATATTATATTATATTATATTATATTATATTATATTATATTATATTATATTATATTATATTATATTATATTATATTATATTATATTATATTATATTATATTATATTATATTATATTATATTATATTATATTATATTATATTATATTATATTATATTATATTATATTATATTATATTATATTATATTATATTATATTATATTATATTATATTATATTATATTATATTATATTATATTATATTATATTATATTATATTATATTATATTATATTATATTATATTATATTATATTATATTATATTATATTATATTATATTATATTATATTATATTATATTATATTATATTATATTATATTATATTATATTATATTATATTATATTATATTATATTATATTATATTATATTATATTATATTATATTATATTATATTATATTATCTATTTTATTTGTATTAGAATGAATTTTTTTTATTTTTTATTTTCATTATAAATTCAATTAAGTCCTCAAATGTTTTCTCATAATCTCTAACACGATATGATATACTACCTCCGCCCCACTTCAAGTAAACCACTTTCCTTTTTGATTCGTCCTACTTCAAGTGACCATTCCATAAATGGAAATATGTGAACAGTGTTTCGGACATTTATATCCTCATAATGTTTATATATTTACAAAAAAATCATTCATTATACCCTTATAATATTAACATATTTTAAAAAAAACCATTCATTAACTTACTATTCCTCACACTCATTCTCTCTCCTATTAAGTGTTTTTAACTTTTACATTCTCTCTCCTCTAATCTTCTACCCACTTTCAATTCTTTATTCATTTTTCTTAAGAAGCGTGCGTTTATACCATGACTTACTTGAAGTGAGATGGAGGGATTGAAGTGAGATGGAGGGAGTAATACATCAAAGTTGTTACAGAAAATTTAGACTCTGTTGTTTTTATTACTATATTATATTTCTTGGTTTTGGTGGGAGGGTTGTTAATGGCGATTAGTTAAGATGGAGCACATGGGATGTTATCTACTGCTGTCTGGGGTATGGTTTTAGTTCATAACGTTACTAGAGTTGATTTGGATGGAGTAGGTTGGTCGAAGCTGGATATGTATCAATTTTGGTTTATAATATTATGGACAGGTTAGGATGTCGGCATGGGGATGTGTGTTTTTTTTTTTAAATTATTTGTTTGAATGACCTTTTAATAATAACTAAGGTTATTTTTAATTATGTTAATGAAAATTTAAAATTTATTATTCATAATATTTAATTATTTATAATGATTTATCAATAACAAGTTTGAAATTTTTATTAGAATAATTAAAAATGCTTAAATTATTGTTGAAAATTCATTCAAACTAACAAAGAAAAAGTAAAAAGTAAGACTAACTTTTGGAAACGAGAAGAGTGTAGGAGTATATGTTTTGAGCCAATTATTTATTTAGATCAATTGTGTATTAACTCTATTTACTTTACAAATATTGAATCAAAAGCAAATCGAAATAATTGTGAAAACTTGATATCTGAATTTCGATATAACAGCTTAAACAATTAGATCAATTGGTAACTTGATAGAGCAACGTAGCTCCGGTTCTAGCAATGTTCTGCGTTCGATTTGTCACATTTGAAATGTTGAGTGCAAAAAAAAAACTGCATTATGTTGAATAGCCCAAAATTTGATATATTTATTGATATCTTTACGTGTATAATTAAATCATATATTAAATTAAATATAAATTGTTGAATTCCGATACCTTAATTAGTTCTGAGCATTTGAGGAAAGTGTGGATGGTCCTTTGCTATATGAGTGCATGCGCAAGTAGCTAGCGTGGTGTGATGCATCTATGAAAAAGGAAACAATTGATGGAATGAATGGCAGTGGCATGCATGCATGCCCACAAAGAATGAGCCTTTGAAGCCTTACTTTAGGGGTGCAGTGCAACTAAAGCAAATTTGTCAGCCTCCCTCCCTCCCCTATCACTATTCTACAAATTGTAATACTCCCACATAATTGAATTGGACTATAATTGAGTTTTCACAGATGGAGGGAGGTCAGAGTGAGAGTGAAGTACAATGGCATCTTATGCGGGTCCCATTGCATTTCTTTACTTCTACTCCCTCCGCCCCACGTTAGTTAGTGTGAACTTATTTTCCTTTTGATTCGTCCCAAATTAGTGTGGACTATCCAAAATGGCAAAGAATCTTTACTATTCCACCCACTCATTCTCTCCCAACACCAATCAACTTACTATTCCTCCCACTCATTCTCTCCCCTATTTAATTTTTCATACTCACAAACACCTCCTTCCACTATTTATCTCTCTTACTTTTCCTTAATTTGTGTGCCCAAATATTTGGTCCACACTAATATGGGATGGAGGGAGTATATCACTTTCACATTTTCAATTTAAATTCAAGTCATCATTTATAAAAAAAAAAAAATACTAGAAAATATGACAACATAGTAAAAAAATATACTCCCTCCGTCCCGGACCTATGTGCTCGGTTTGACTTTTCACGTAAATTAAGGAAAGAGTATTATATTGAAAGTGTTGTGAGTGTGAAATAAAATAGGAGAGAGAATGAGTGGAGGGAATAGTAAATTATAATGGTGTTGTGAGTATTAAAATAATATAGGAGAGAGAATGAGTGGAGGGAATAGTAAAGATTCATTTCCATTTTAGGAAATGTGTACGTAGGTTTGGGACGCCCAAAATGGAAAGTATGCACGTAGGTATGGGACGGAGGGAGTATAAGTTAAGAGTTTCTATTATCATAGAGTGAAAAACATTAAAATTGGTTATACTTTTACACTACAACAAAAATGACTTTCCGACATTTTAAAAAATGTCAAAAACTGGGATAAAGTGATGAAAACTATTTCTGACACTTTTGTAAATGCCGAAAAAAATGGTGTTGGTAATACTTTTCGGCACTTCTATTCTAAAGTGCAAAAAAAATTGCGGCAATTTTAAAAGTGCCAGAAATTATGTGATACTTTTCAAAATGTCAGAAATTTTCCGGCTATTTTAAAAGTGCCATATTTTAAATAAAAATTAAAATATACTTATCTGGATTTGAACTCATGACCTTGTAACTATAAAACAATTGCTCTACCAATAGGATAAAGTGTTATTTGATACACAAATTCACTCATAAATATTTATTACTATACATAAGGTGATAAAATGGATTTTTTATGATTGTAATCATCTAAATTTAATATCATAAATTAACGACAAGTTGTGTAAAAATATATGATTAAATTTAATAATTAAAAGAAAATGTAATTATAATTCTCTTATTAATTATTATTAACGGCACATTACAAAAAAATGCCAAAAATGGTAATAAAGACAATTTATAAGAAAATATTAAGAAATGAGTAAAAGTAGCTAAGTGGGTTGTGGATATAATTCTCTAAAACACTATTGATGATACAAGTGGGAAAAAAGTATAGTGTTATTTTTTTTTTGTAGTTCTATAAAAAAGAGGATATAATTGTTCAAAACACTATCTATTATTTGTTATTTTGAAAATAAAAAAAGTAGACTCTTAGGGTGTACTCCCTCCGTCTCATTACAAAATACACACTTTCCTCATTTATCGTCTCATTACAATCTATACACTTAATAAAATGTAAATATTTTATTATTTTTATATTTATGAGATTATGGGATGAAGGGAGTATTTGTTTGCTTTTAATAATAATAATGAATTGCCTTCAAAACTCGTTAAGACTCACTATTCCTTAAGAGCAAACAAATAATAGCCTTCAAAACTTATTAAAACTCATTTCTATTTCTTAATGATATATCAATTAAAAAAAATTATAATTTCATCAAAACAATTATTTTTATCCTAAATTTTTGGTCAAATATTTATTAAAGTTACTACTAAAATTATTAAAAGAAATCGAAATTAAGGGAGCAGTGAGTGAATTTTTTAATTTATTTATATATATATATATCATGCAAGGTTCTAAAAAGTGTTAGACGGCGGTGCCGAGTTTAGCGCCTAGGCGAAAACTAGTTGAGATTAGTCGGACCTAGGCAATACTTAAAACTAGGCGTTAAAAATAGCCTAGCGCCTAAACACCCTTAGACAAACAGAATCTTTTAGAACACTACTGATATGATATCATGTGCATGTGGACTTAGAGATAAAGAGTGTAAATAGGGAAAGAGAGTACAAAGACTAAAGACCACCGGCCAGCTAAATTTGAGGGGAAATCCAAGAAAAAGAAAATCAGCCACACGTACACGTAGCGTGTTCGATAATTGTTGAGACCTGACCAACAAAGGTCATGTGCCGATCCGGTCTCCTCAGTGGAGTTCCTGGTCCACGCGCACCCATAAAATCGAATTCTATTAAATAATTATTTGACAAAAATAATCAACTATTTAAGCTGTATCAATAAGAAAATGACAGCAGATATTAGATATTAGATGAAAATTTTATACCTCTTACTTGACTGATTAGTACAAATTCATGTGATATAAATCAGTTATCACTACAATAAAGTTGGTTATTTAAGGCACTCATTTACTACGAGTGATACGCGTCCGCCGTATATATTAGTTATAAACGGCGGATCATATACGTCCGCCGAATATAATTAATATATACGGCGATATACACAACCGCCGTATATATTTCTTATATACAGCGGTGTAAGTCGCCGTAAATACGTTGTATACGTACGTTTGACATATACGTATATGAGATTGAAATTATATACAGCGGTATATCACAAAATCTGGGGAGAAACGCATTTCTCCGTCGCTTCTGGAGAAACGGGGCTTGTTTTGTCGCGCGACATACTTAGCCACCACAACTGGATATCCTTTCAGCTTTCGGATATCCGTAGCTTTGGAAAGGATATCCAGAAGTTTTGGAAAGGATATCCAGAAACCAAATATTTTTTCTGGCTATCCTTTTCAAAGCTTGTGGATATCCATATTCAATGTTCTGGATATCCAGAAGCTTTGGAAAGGATATCCAGAAAAAATATTTGGTTTCTGGATATCCTTTCCAAAGCTTCTGGATATCCTTTCCAAAGCTTCTGGATATCCAGAAGCTGATGAAAGTATATCCAGAAACTGGCTTATTATGTCGCACGACAAAACAAGCCCCGTTTCTCCAGAAGCACGAAGAAACGCGTTTCTCCCCAGACCGACTCGCGGTATATTAGTATCCACCGTAAATAGTTAAGTATATTCGGCGGTTGACACGCGTTCGCCGTAAATAGTGCACAATATTTACGGCGGCGTATAATATCCACCGTATATAGTAATAAATACCGGGAACCCAAATTTCCAACTCTCAGTTTCGCGCAAAAACCATCTCTCTCTCTCTCCTCTAGGGCAATACAATCCCCTTCCTAGCTCTAGCTCCATTCTCTCTCTCTCCTCTCCCCAAATCGGTGTTCCCTCTCTCTCCGTTCACCGCCACCAACAACGCCCGAAATCGCCTTGCCGAATTCTTAAAGTTCGATTTCTCTGGTCTTCCTCTCTCTCTAATCGCCTCAGCTCCAAAACCTAGCGACGTGTTTTCTTCGATCAACAACGAATCAGCAGGTATACATTTCTTTTCCCCTTTTCTGATTTACTTTTAATTTTTGTTGTTCTTTATTCTTTATTCTTTATTCTTTGTTATTCTTGTGTTATTCTTTGTTACTATTGTTCTTTGTTGATGTTGTTGTTGTTGCTGTCACTGCTCGTGCACAGAGGCGTTCTTCCCGTCAGACCTACAATCAGGGACAAGCCTCTGGCTCTCATCAGTGATGTTATTATTTATGTTTCATGTTTCAATCAAACTTGTTATTTTGTATGGTTGAATATTAATATTGTTAATTGTAATATGTATTTGTTTAGATCTTATTTGCTTGCTATTACTAAGACAATGTTATTACTTATTTTTCATGCTTCAATCAAACTTGTTATTTTGTATGGTTGAATATTAATATTGTTAATTGTAATATGTATTTGTTCTGCTTCTTTTGTATCATAAATCATAGCTATTCCATTTTTAGACTGGTCTATAGACTTTGTAAAGTTGTAATGTAACAGTTCCAATATATTATTCTTTTAGCTCAGGTCATTTCAACTAGTTTTGGAGCTGCATTGCCAATGGTATCTCAATAATGAGTGCTGACCATTTGCTTATGGTTTGACAGGCCGTTTCCTCGCGGAGGTGACAAAGCAAGTGTTTTCAGGCCTTCAATCGAGTAAATATCAAGTTAGTCCTTTACTTCCTTCTTCATTATCACTTTGGGATGTCCCCGCCCCGCTTCCCCACCGATTCGGTACCCGCGGGAGCCCCAACCCCCCCCCCCCCCCGTACTATTTTATACTTTTTTTGTAATAACATTTGAAGGTCACAATTATTTGCTATGCTCATACCATAATGGTTTCAAATTTAATTAACTATATTTTGATGATGTGTTATACACTCATTGGCTTGTCCTATATTTTGTTGACGTATAATTTACTCATTGGCTTGTCGTATGATTACAAATTTAAATGTAGCAGAGGATAGGAACATTTTTTTATATAGAAAAAAGGAAAATATATAAATGCTCATTTTCCTTTTTCTTTCTCTTGTTGTTGTTGTTGTTGTTGTTGCTGTTGCTGTTGTTGTTGTTGCTGTTGTTGTTGTTGTTGTTGTTGTTTCTGTTGCATTAGTCGTGTTTAATTTTGCAAAATCGACCTGCTTATCTGAACCTGCAACTATATCAAAAAGATGTTCTTTCTTGATGCATGTCGCAACCAATCTCCTTTGCTTACGTTGGGAAGTTCATGTATTGTTAATATTTTAGGGTATCTGAGCCTTATAAACCTATTCCTTTACTGATAACTGTAGGTTTGTTGGTCTATCTGTCCAAGTGGAACCTGGAAACAACTTATGGACTTATGTAACAGAACTCTTGGTGCAGTTATTTGCTATGCCTTGTCTATTAGGATATTGGATCACTTGTGTATTGATGTCTGTAGATGATTTTCCATGTGCAGCAACGGGTAAAATTAATGTTGTTGGTTGTGTAGATTTTAAGGTTTTAATGCTTTCGGTAGGAGACATAAGATTTAGTAGCTTGTCCTGTCTCCTGTCCTTTTTGGAGGGCCCTCTTTGTTTGGCCTGCATATGCAGTTATGCATACATGGGGCAAGACATGCTATCAATATCCCCCTCCCCCCACCCCCCACACACACTAGTATGTGTGTTTTTGTATTTATATTTAAATGAAAAATTAGTTACACAGGTCTGCATAAACTTTGTGCATTTGTGCGTATTTTATTGATATTCACCTAAAACGCCGATAATCCAAAAAAATATTTTAACTTTGTGTGCGAGTGTCATTGCTGAAGCTGTAGTCATTGAGTGAACTGCAAATGTGGACCTTCAGTACCTCTGTAAATTGATCTGTATATATCTTTCTTCTTATTTTCTTGACAATTCAATGGTTCTCTATTACATGCCATGTCTTACACTGACTTATCTTCTTCAAATAGGGGATGAATCACTTAACACCGCAATCACACTATCTACAGATTTAAATGTCTGTGACTCGAATGATGTTCAAATTTTGTTCTTCCATCTTGGTCTTTCTGTTACATTAGTCATGTTAATATTTATGTTCCTTGTTGTTGCTGTTGCTGTTGTTGTTGTTGTTGTTGTTGTTGCTGTTGCTGTTGTTGTTGTTGTTGTTGTTGTTGTTGTTGTTGTTGCTGTTGATGTTGTTGTTGTTGTTGTTGTTGTTGTTGTTGTTGTTGTTGTTGTTGCTGTTGCTGTTGTTGTGATATATAGTATTTGAGTTATAAACTGCATACAAGGCTGTGTATGTGTGTTTTGTGGTTAATTTTGTGCTACCATGAGCTATCTTGGTTGTATTAACAGTTGAATCCTTTGAATAATAATTGAAGCTCAAATTTGGTAAATTTATTTATTCTATAAGGCCATTTATATATCTTATATATCTCATATATAAGACCAATATATGGTCTTATATAAGATACACAAGACCTATAAATTACCTTATAAATCAAGTATAAGATTTAATAATCACATTGAGGCCTTAACTATAATAAATTTATAGGTCTTATACCAATATTAAAAGACAATTCATAAGTCCAATTTCCCCTTTATAGTTTAGTTATAAGACAATTTTTTCTAAGTAAAGATGAACTTATATTACTAATTTCTTCATTTAAATGACATTTATTAACTTCCAAATGGGTTAAGATCAATCCTTACTCAACTGAAACATACCAAAAGGCAAATATTATTTGTTTAATTACAACTCATTGTTTTATGAAGTTTTTTTTGCAAGATATGTCGCCAAGGAAGGAATTAACAGGTGAGGCCTCAAAAAAGAAAGGAAGAGGGCTGGCAAAATCAACAAAAAAATGGGGTAAAGAAAAATTAAATATAATATGGAATGAATATGGACAACCCGTTGGTGGGGAACAGGCAAAACTAGCTACTCAGCTAGGACATTTTGTTAGAAATGGGGAACATTTTCCATTAACTAGAGAGTGGTGTCAGATGGAACGTGCAGTTCTAGATGCCGTATGGAGAGACGTTCTAGTAAGTTGTAATCCATATTCCTTACATAAATCTCACGTTTACTTGATTATTTTTTCTTGGCTTTAGTTTTGTATTCTAGTAAGTAGTCAAAATTATGATTCTCTAACAATTGTTCTTTTTCTTTGTTGATTTGTATATAGGATAATACCAATGCGCCTCCGGAGTATCATCCAGTTATGATTCTAGCTCTCAATAAACAATGGCGAGACTGGAAATATCAGGTGAGACAATCATATAATAATTAAGTATGCAACAGACGACTTTATTTACTTGTAATATGTACTCCCTCCGTCCACTTACTTACTTCACACTTTCTATTTTGAGCGTCCAAATACATACTTCACACTTTGTTTTTTTTTACCTAAAATGGAAAGTTTTTATTATTAAAATATTAACCCTACCCCACTCATTCTCTCTCCTACATTATTTTAATACTCACAACACCATTATAATTTACTATTTCCTCCACTCATTCTCTCTCCTATTTTACTTTTACACTCACAACATTTATATCATTATTTTTTCCTTAATCCACGCGTGAACAGTAACTGTGAACTAATTAAGTGGACGGAGGGAGTATTTGTTTAGATCTCATTTGCTTACTATGCAATTTTACTCACATTTATGATTATGACTTTGTATTATGGAAATGTCAGGTGAAATGTATGTATAATAGGTATGAATCCGACGAGGAGCGATTGGCTCATCCACCCCATGCGTGTGTTGCGAATCAATGGGCTGAACTTGTTGCAATGTGGAGTACAGATAAGGCTCGGGTATATTTTAAATTAATCTCAATCTATTATCGTGAATGTCTTATATAAGTAGTCAAATTAATACTAATATTATCTTCTTTTTTTTTCCAGGAATTATCACAAATAAATCAAGCGAATCGAGGAAAGCAAGAGTGCCTGAACAGGACTGGAAAAAAGTCCCATTGCTCTATCATAAAAGAGGTTTGTCATCATTCAATTTAGTTCTCAGTTGTCAATTAATGCTTCTTTTTGTATCGTATATAAATATTTTTTTTGGTCAAATGATTCTATTATAAATGGTAGAGAGGAGACGAGGGATTACCAACTGATCGCGTAAGCCTGTTCATAGCTACGCGCATGGACAAAAGTGGCCAGGCTGCAGATGAAACCACCTCTCGTATGATCGTAAGTTAAAGTTTCAACCTTTTCTGTTTCAGTTTTGTTCTTGTATAGAATACTTTTTTCATTTCTAACTTCATTTTCATAATATTACGTAAAGTTAAAACAATTATATTGAACATGTTGTTTTTGTTACAGTTAACGTTAAATGATGCAATTGAAGAGCTACCAGAGGAGGAACAAAACTCTCCCAGCAAACGAGAACAGATATTCACAAATCTGATGGAAAATGATGAACATGGGAGAGTGTGCTGTATGGGACAAGGTCTTACAAAAACTAGGGTGTTTGGTAAAGCCTCAACTTCTCAAAGCGCTTCTGCAGCCCCTATTGCTGAACTTGAGGAGACGGTGTCATCCCTCAAAACAGATCTTCAAAAGCAACTTGAGGATCAACGCCAACAGATCACATCAGATTTTCAAAAGCAACTAGAAGATTTGAAACGTTGTTTTATGGAACAACGTGGAAATGGCAATAATGAATAGGCGGTGGTATGTTTTCTCAAAGTTGTGGATTGTAAACATTGATTGAGTTTTGGATACATTCAACTATCTTTTTTGTGTTAATGGTTATTATGTTGATATTGTATTGTATATACATTTACGAAGTCTAGTTATTTTATATACATGCTGAATTTGGTTTCTGCGGGTGTATTTTTGGTTATATACAGGTTGCATTTGTGTGTGTACAGGTTGAATTTGGTTTTTGCGGGTGTATTTTTGGGAAAAGTAAATTATATAGAGCTGGCTGGTAAAAAATATATAGTTATTTACGGCGGTTTCAAAAATTCGCCGTAAATAGGCCATTAGACGACTCGTGCCCAAAGGGGGACGAGGGAATCTGGGTGGAGTGCAAATGGGACGACTCGTGCCCTGTTGGACGACTCGTCTCATAACTAGTCATTTACGGCGAAATCCTACATCCGCCGTATATAAGCATAATGAACGACTCGTCCCCAAAGGGGGACGAGGAAAACTGGGTGGGGTGCAAATGGGACGACTCGTGCTATACTGGACGACTCGTCTATTATATACGGCGGATATACACCTCCGTATATAATTTTCATTATATACGGCGGTTAAACACCGCCGTAAAAGGCTTCCTCAAATACGTTTGTTATACATACGGTGTATTTGTATTTAATTATATACGGCGGTTGTATTTCCGCCGAATATAGTATTTACGACGGGATATCCGCCGTATATACTATATACGGCGATGTTTTATATGGTGCACAATATACGACGGATTGTCTGCCGTAAATAACATATACGGCGGGGCGCGTTCTATATACGGCGGTTAAAATCCGCCGTAAATAAACCTGTTTCCTGTAGTGTGTGTAAAAGCAATATAACATAATTAAATCCAGCAAACTTCAAATCTATCAAAGACATCTATCTAATTCAACGAATAAAGAGCATGAAAAACAAAAACATCAATTTAGAACCGGCTTATAGAATACTTAATCGCAACTAAAACAAAACAAGTATGTTTCTACCTACAATAAAAGCAACTTCTTTATATGTTAAACATCATCCTGATAGTTCATCTAAAGGCCAAATAACTGATATGGGTTACCTCAATATCAGATATAGTTGTTCGCAAGACACAATCCCAATTTACAAGCTGAAGATCCCTAAAACAAAAAGGAAAGATGAATTTGTGTATTGGAGTTGCAAAAATGAACAATGTGCTCAAACAACATAAATCACCAAAGAGATTGGCACAATTAAACCTCAAGCAGTGACTCTTCAAAGTCACAACAAATAGAACTGAGTATATTAGATGAGCACTATTACTGGATTGATCTGCAGGCTTGCAGTCCTGATGCAAAATTTTAAGTACAACTAACAAAAAAAAAAAAAAAAAAAAAAAAACGAATTCACCTTACAAGATTCTTTTTTTTGAAAAAAAGGACAAGTATTGCAGAATTAAGCAGCTCACAAAATTTTTAAGTACAACTAACAATTCAATGGAAGTTTCTGGTTGTTTGCGAGAGAGTAAGTGAGAGTGAGAGTGAGAGTGAGAGAGAGAGAGATTACTAAACCAGGTGAGACGATTAACCGAAGGAGGAGCTGTGATTTTTCCTGACTTCGGCCGGTGTGTGAGTGAGGACGGCGGCGGCAGCTCGTGACGGTGGAGAGGGTGGACGGCGACAGCTTCGTGGCGGTGGAGAGGGTGGACGGCGGCAGCTCGTGGCGGTGTATGTGTGACCGTGAGGGAAGAGAGAGAGAGAGAGATGAGAGATCGTAAGGAAGAGAGAGAGAAGAGAGATCATAAACGTTTTTGGGTATGGTTTAATTGAATTTATACTTAAACCCAGCGGCGAAATTATTCCGCCGCTGATAAATCACCGACGAAATAATTCCGCCGCTGGTTATTGAGGTTTCACGGGGATTGATGACTTGGCATTTCTGTTCACCAACGGAAATGATATTCCGCTGGTGATAATTTTAATTTAATTAAAATTGTAATTTCACCAGCGAAATATTCTGCCGCTGTGTTATATTCCGCCGCTGATAAATCACCGACGGAATAATTTCGCCGCTGGTTATTGTGGTTTCACGGGGATTGATGACTTGGCATTTCTGTTCACCAACGGAAATGATATTCCGCCGGTGGTAATTTTAATTTAATTAAAATTGTAATTTCACTGGCGGAATATTCTGCCGTTGTGTTATTCTTATTTATTTAAAATTCTAATATTATCGACGGAATATTTCGCCGCTGATAATGCAGTAAATAAAAAAAATTAAAAATGTCAATTATAATATTTTTTTTACCTATATATATATATATATATATATATATATATATATATATATATATATATATATATATATATATATATATATATATATATATAAGTTTAACTTTTAATTAATCTTTAGTTTATTATGCTATTTAATATAAGTTTTTTTATTTATATAAAACATAAAAATTATTTAAAATAAAATATAACAAATTACTTTCAAAAAAATAAATGTAAGTCAATAAATATTATTTTTGTAAAATAAATAAATCATAAATGAAAATAAAATAAAAATAGAGCTAAAAAAAAAAAAATCCACCTTTTCTTCAAATTTATCCTCCCAGTTCCTTCATCTTCCCCCCTTCCCTTCCTCAGGTTACTGACCACCTTACCCATTTCTCTTCCCTTGCTTGTTAGACTCTCCCCATCTGTCAAATAAATCATAAATTAATTGTTTGATAGGGAGGAGAGAATAAGGAGGAGAGATAGAGAGAAATGGGATTTTTGAGATAATAATGAAGAAATGGGGAAAGAGAGAAATAAAAAAAATATATATATTTTTTGTGTTTGTTTGGGTGAATTTGGTTCATTGGATTTAATCAAATGAATGGTTGTGATCAAGTAATAGATATGTTGAGGTGATCCACGTGAGCCTTTAACAACCAATGAGTAGATGACACCTCATATACTTTTAGTTTTAGTTTATTATACACTAAAACCCATACTATATACCCTAAAAACTCTTAACTTTTTTATATAACTTTTATTAAAAAATTTCACTACTAACTAACATCTCAAATAGTTTTATTTATTCAATTTTTTTTTAAAAAAACTAAAAAAGTAAATGCTATTATTCGTATCTCTTTTTTCTATTATATACTTTCATTTCTTTAAAAACTAACTTTTTTTTATATAACTTTTTATAAATTTTTTTACTACTAACTAACATCTCAAATAACTTTATTTATCCAAAAAAAATTAAAAAAATTAAAAAAGTAAATGCTATTATTCGTCCCTCTTTTTTTTTTTATTATATACTTTCATTTCTTTAAAAATTCTTAACTTTTTTTATATAACTTTTTGTAAAAAAATTCACTACTAACTAACATCTCAAATAGTTTTATTTATCAAAAAAATAAAAAATAAAAAAATCTTAACATATACCATATACTCTAAATCATAACCCATATACATATACCCTAAACATTAACCTATACCCTAAAACCCATACCCTATACCCTAAAAATTCTTAATTTTTTTATATAACTTATTGTAAAAAAATTCGCTACTAACTAACATCTCAAATAGTTTTATTTATCCAAAAAAAAATTAAAAAAGTAAATGCTAGTATCCGTCTCTCCTTTTCTATTATATACTTTCAATTCTTTAAAAATTATTAACTTTTTTATGTAACTTTTTGTAAAAAATTTAACTACTAACTACAATCTCAAATAGATTTATTTATCAAAAAAAAAAAAATTAAAAAAAATTAAAAAAGTAAATGTTATTGTCCTTCCCTCTTTTTTTCTATTATATATACTTTCATTTCTTTAAAAATTCTTAACTTTTTTTATGTGACTTTTTGTAAAAAAAATCATTACTAACTAACATCTCAAATAGTTTTATTTATCCAAAAAAAAATAAAAAAATTACAAAAGTAAATGCTATTGTCCGTCTCTCTTTTTTTCTATTATATACTTTCATTTCTTTGAAAATTCCTAACTTTTTTTTATGTAAATTTTTGTAAAAAAATTCACTACTAATTAACATCTCAAATAGTTTTATTTATACAAAAAAATTAAAAAAATTAAAAAAGTAAATGTTATTGTCCGTCTCTCTTTTTTCTATTATATACTTTCATTTCTTTGAAAATTCTTAACTTTTTTAATATAACTTTTTGTAAAAAATTTCACTACTAACTAACATCTCAAATAGTTTTATTTATTCAAAAAAATTAATAAAAATTAAAAAAGTAAATGCTATTGTCCGTCTCTCTTTTTCTATTATATATACTCTCATTTCTTTGAAAATTTTTAAATTTTTTTAATATAACTTTTGTCAAAAAAATTTAAAAAATTTAAAAAAATTAAATTACCACCGTCAGAGTTACTCTGCCGCTGATAAATTAAAAAAAAAATTACCACCGTCAGAATAATTCAGCCGCTGATAAATTAAAAAAAGTTAAATTAACACCGACAGAAGTATTCCGCCGCTTATAAATTAAAAAAAAAATTACAACCGACGGAATAATTTTGCCGCCGATAAATTAAAAAAAAAATTAAATTACCACCGACGAAAGTATTCCGCCGCTAATAATTTTCTAGCTTCGGATTATTCCGCCGGTAAAGTCGAAGACCAGTCAAACATTTATTAGTGACGTATTGGAACAAATATTCGACGAATATTCGTTTTTAGTGGCGGTATATACCGGCGGAATGAAATTTCGTCGGTAAAGTCGGTACCTAATTTATTTCGTCGCTATAGCTTCCATTGCGTCGCTATATAGTGACGGAATAATTCCGCCGCTGATAATTCCGTCGCTAAAGACCCGGTTTCTAGTAGTGGATGAAATAACTGTTATCCTTCGATGAAATAACTGCTCTCACCCTTCGACAAATGACGACTTTTAGTCAAACCCTAAACCATTTTTCCGATCTGTTATCCTCCATTTTTTCCGGCGAAATAACTGTATGTTCTTCCCTTTCTAGAGTAATTTAGTAATTTTTCATTCAATTTTGTTCAACTATGCTAAGTACCTCTATTTGGCTGTTACTGTCCTAGTGTCCTGTGATATGTTGTTGCCACCATTACTTTAAGTTTCTCAGTAATAACTCAATTTTAGAACTTCAAACTTTGAAATGAACACAATGGTTACTTACACAACCAAAAATATCAAGAAATATAGTCATTTATCAGGGTATAAGCAGAAACAAATACTACTTTGTAATACATATACCTGAATTAACTGTATAACTACTTCTGATGCAGTGATGTACTTTGAAATGTGGTTTGGACCGTGGTCTGAACCGCAAAATCAAATCGCGGTTTAGGCCAAACCATAGCAGTTTGGTTTAGATCGGTCCGAATTTTTTTATGGTTTATCTCGATTTGAAATTTCTCCAAACCGATGCTAGCAGGTTGACTTATAAATTTGCCCAAACCGAGCTAAGCCGAACCATTTACACCCCTAATCTTTACTCCGCCTCCCACCCCACCCGTCGCCTCCATTCCACCCTTTTCAGTCCCCGCCGCCGAATATCCTCTCCTCCACCCATTTCAATTACTCTCTCTGCCTCACCAGCCACCATCGCCCTCCATGCTCCCAAAACTTCTGTTGCGTCGCCCTCCCCGTCTTAGTAGCCGTCGTCGATTATCTCCTTACCATCGCCTTATTAGGAATATAATATCATAATATTATATTCAAGTATATATTGTTATATATAGTTTAGGAAACTAAATCCTTGTATTAGATTAGAAAGATTGTATAGATCTAGAAATCTTATAAGAGATTACCTGTCACGACCCTAAACCTAGGCACTATATTGGTCACGTGTTGAGCACGTGGGGGTGGGGTGCATTGCATCTCATTTTAGGCATTTCGTGATATTTATGCTTTTATGTGATAGTTTTGATATTTTAGATGTTAATAAAGTAATTTTAATTATATAAGGTATAAATGGAAGAAATGGGAATTTGGTAGTAAAGTGTAATATTTGGAATTTTAAATAAAAGATTATAAAAAGTATTGAGGAGCTTTAGTGTAAATATAACCTTAAGGTGGTTGATTGTAGTTATTCAGAACTTGGAGGAGCTAGAGTGTAAAATGTGTTATATAAATCCTTAAAAGCTTCTCTCAGAAGCTCACTTTCTCTGTCAATTTCTTTTCTTTCTATCTACGTACCAGAAGGTTCTTTCAACCTAGGGTTACCTTCTTAAATTCCCTAAAAATCAACCGTCATTTCGTTCTTCGTTTTGACTTCATATAAACGCTCAGGGAGTCGAGTGGAACATTTATAACCGATTAAAGCTTTCCTTTATTTCGAAATATTTTGATAAGTTATTATGATTTCTTTCTATAATTGTTCATGCAATGTTAAATGATGATATGATGGCTATTTAAATGTGTTCTGATATTTTTGGTTAGTTATTTGGCTTTTGGAAATAATGAAAATTGGGTTGGAAGGAAGATGGTGAATTCTTGGCATGTGGGATTGGAGTGGAAGTGGTAGAGTTGTTATGGGATGTTATATGGCCTTATGGGAACATTTGTAGGTAACTTAGAGTTGTTATACTGATGTTGTAGTAGCTGGGAATGAGTAATATTGGTCCTTTCTTGCCTTGACTGCTGAAGGTTGAACATCAGCATGGATTCTGGGCAAGGGCTCGACTCGTGTCCTGGAGCACGAGTCGTTACTTCCTTGGTCACTAGTGATAACGAGTCGTGGAATTTGTTCCACCCGTGCTGGATCTTATGGAGGTCATTGGCACGAGTCGTGCCATGGGGCACGAGTCGTGCCCAGTGCAGTTGACTGTGAAGCATTTTTCAAGCATTGTAGACCCTAGTTCCCTAATACATCTTTTAACACAAATTGACTATACTTCTAGTACAACATTAGGACTTTACAAGGGAGTCTAAATGGTCTAAAATGATAAAGGGAAGGTCTTTAAATATGGTCTTGAAAATGGTTGGAAGGCCTTATGAAGCTTTAATCAAAGTTGATAAAAACTTAGTAATTTGATATGGAACCTTTATAGAAGGTGTTCAATATTATGTCGTGAATACGTAGGGCTACTTGTGTTACATTGTACCTCTACGTGGTTACATATTCATGGTTATTGGTTCATATAGTCCGTGAAATACATGTTGCACTACTTCATTGGTTTGAACATGAGTATTAATACCATGTTGTTGGATTGTTGTTATTCAATAGTGTTTAAATATATGTTGCACTATTGTGATGCTTTAACATGAGTAATATTACCATGTTATGTATTGATATCCCAAAGTGTGGATTTATTTTCAAGTATCTATTACGTGCTTGAATGTGTTTATATCAACTGATCAATGGGGGTATAATGGAATACGATCACTTATGAAAAATTATTTCATAAGGTGATCAGATTACATTATATCTGTGACTATCCCCCTCTGTGGCCACAGACTGGGGTTACGTGCTTTTGTATTGAGCCAAAAACCTTACAGATAGCTACGGTGTCTTATATGTTTCTCCGCATTAGGAGTCTTATAAGACGTGAATATGTCTAAGCAGCTCACAAATGAGTGGAGTTTTACTCCCAAAGTTGTATGACTTATTGTTCAGACACGAAATGTAAAATGAGGTAACGTAATGTGTTTACCGCTTTACCAATATGATTATGAGCAACCTGTTTATGTGTTGCATATTATATGGCATATTGTTGCATCCATAATAGCTTATTGAGATTTATTCTCACCCCTTCTCCCTTTACTGTTTTAGATCCCGCTGAGACAGGAGGACCAGACCGGTGAGGCCGCAAAGGAGTTTGGACCGCTTACTTTTGGGTTGTCAGGATATGTTATGGTTTGGGAGTTGGGAGTAGGTGGTGGATGTTATTCTTTTGGGGGAGATTTGTATATAAAACTTTTATAAACCAATTTTAGTGTGGTTGTGTTGTAAGTAAATATGGGATTGGTTTTTTTTCAAAGTTGGCTTTTGTAAGCCTTTACATTTGTAGTGGTTGTAACTAAAGCAGGTTGTGACTTTTCAAATATGGTTTTTATACCACCTCAAAGTGGAGAGGTTATGTTGATTTGTTAAAGGTTGTTATACTTTCAAGTTAATTAAACAAGTAAAAGTTTTTTTTATGGAGGTGGTTTGGGACCCTCCAGCTCGGGGCACGAGTTTATAAGTCCCGGGTCGGGGAGGGCCGCCCACATTACCTCCTCCCATTGTAACCCTATAAATATGTACCTCTAACAACATAATCAATTGAGTCTTTATATCAATTCTCTCTCTCTCTCTCTCCATGTATGAATTGACTTCGTCTATCATCCTTTATTCTAATATGATATCAAAGCTACAAGATCCATAATAGGACTTCTCCGCCAAACCCTAGCGGCAAAATCCTAAAATCGCCCAAGACCAACCCGAGTTGCCATGTTCAAAACTGGTCTCCAACCACGGACGTACGGACCACTTTCATTGGGAGCGACAGCAAAACCCAAATCGCTCCACGACCAAACCGAGTTGCCATGTTCAAAACTGGCTTCCAACCACGGACGTACGGACCACTTTTCTTGGGTGCGATGGCAAATCCAAACCACCTCACAACCAAACCGAGTTGTCATGTTCAATATTGGCCTCCAACCACGGACGTACGGACCACTTTCCTTGGGAGCGACGGCAAAACCTAAACCGCCCAACGACCAACCGAGTTGCCATGTTCAAAACTGGCCTCCAACCACGGACGTACGAACCACTTTACTTGGGTGCGATGGCAAAACCCAAACCTCCCCACAACCAAATCGAGTTGCCATGTTCAAAACTGGCCTCCAACCACGGACGTACAGACCACTTTCCTTGGGTGCGATGGCAGAACCCAAATTGCCCCACAACCAACCCGTGTTGCCATGTTCAAAACTGGCCTCCAACCACGGACGTAAGGACCACTTTCCTTGGGTGCGATGGCAAAACCCAAACCACCCCACAACCAACCCGAGTTTCTATGTTCAAAACTGGCCTCCAACCACGGACGTACGGACCACTTTTTTTTTTTTTTTTTTTTTTTTCTGTCACAAACCCTACAGCCACATCCACGTCCGGGAACACATCCGTCTCCACCCGCTATTTCAAACCCAATTCATCTCATTATTCTTCAAGATTGGACTTATCCAAGGATCGTCCATCTGGCGGGAGCATATTAGGAATATAATATCATAATATTATATTCAAGTATACTCCCTCCGTCCCAAACTAACATACCCATTTTGCCATTTAGGGCGTCCCATAATAACATACCTCTTTCCTAAAATGGCAAAGAATCTTCACTATTCCCTCCACTCATTCTCTCTCCTATTTTACTTTTATACTCACAACACCAATCAACTTTACTATTCCCTCCACTCATTCTCTCTCCTATTTTACTTTTATACTCACAACACTTTCTCCATTACCCACTTTCCTTAATTCCCGCGCCGAACAGTAAACGGGTATGTTAGTTTGGGACGGAGGGAGTATATTGTTATATACTCTCTCCGTCCCAAACCTACGTGCACATTTTGTCATTTTGGGCGTCCCAAATCTACGTGCACATTTTCTAAAATGGCAAAAAATCTTTACTATTCCCTCCACTCATTCTCTCTCTTATTTTACTTTTATACGCACAACACCAATCAACTTTACTATTCTCTCCACTCATTCTCTCTCCTATTTTACTTTTACACTCACAACACTTTCTCCATTACCCACTTTCCTTAATCTAAGCGCAAAATATCAAATGTGCACGTAGGTTTGGGACGGAGGGAGTATAGTTTAGGAAACGCAATCCTTGTATTAGATTAGGAAGATTGTATAGATATAGAAACCTTATAGGAGGTTACCTCCTCTCATTGTAACCCTATAAATATGTAACTCTAACAACATAATCAATTGAGTCTTTCATATCAATTCTCTCTCTCTCCATGTATGAATTGACTTCGTTTATCATCATTTATTCAATTACGCCTCGCCAAGATCTACCCTTCTCTCTATGCCTCCCCTGCCTCCAGCGCCATCCTCCCCCCAAAACACCATTCTCCTCCTCTTCACCACCCTCACCTTCGCCTTTTCATCCCCATTTTCTTTGCCCCCTTTTCTCGGTCATTGGCAGATTATGTACAGAAAGTTGGGGTTCGAGTCTCTGATTCTACAGATTTGACATAGTTCCTTTTATTTGTTCATTAGATGTGGATCTAGAGTGCGTTTGAGAGCGTGTGTAGGAATTTATTCATGAACTCATGTTTTTGACAGTATAATAGATGGAGTGGTGACATAGAGAAAAGTCATAAAGTTAGGTGGTGACAGAAAAAAAGGAATAATGGGGACATTGAAAATTGACCAATTTTTAATGGCCAAAATATTTGTTGGCCTATTTGGAACACTATCATTATGGTTATCGAAGTATACTCCCTCCGTCCCAGAAAATCCTTCACTTTTTATCCAAAATGACATTCCGTTTGAAGTTTCACCTTGTTAGAGATACCGTATCTTGAGTCCTTATTGTATTTGGTATTAGTTTCCTATTCTTGTTCCATGTCAATCTTTTATATTTGGTATTAGTTTTGTATCTGTAAGTACCCCAATCTGGATCATCCTCTTTCGAGCACATGGGAAACACCGCAGACTCACAAACACAGTCTCGAAGACCTATGGCACTCAAAACCCTAAAAAAAACCCTCAACCAAACTAAGGGAGGAGCCTTTCTGGGATAAAAAGGACAAAAGGACCTTCTGGGAATTTTCAGGAAATTGGAAAAGCATAAGTGGTCCGTACGAACCTCTTTGTTTTAATAATTACTGAATCCCCTTAAAGTCCACAATATTCCCTCAAATCCCGGAGAAAATGATTACCCTCATGCATGGTTGGTCCGTACGGACCTCTTTGCATGCTGAGGTGGTCCGTACGGACCTCTTTGCACAGGGGACATCATAATTCCAGAATATTCACCAACATCACATATTCCCTCAAATCGAGGAAAACTAAAAAACTGGATAACCTGAGAGGTTCGTACGGACCTCTTTGCAGTTTTCTCCTACTATAAATAGAGGGCTCCCCCTCCCTCATTTTTCACACCTCCCTCTTCTCTCCTCTCCCCCAGCCTTCAGGCTCCCCTCTAAGACCCTTCGGGGCAATTTCGGCCCCTTTCGGATCCTTTCGAGGCCTTCCGAGCCCCCTCGTGGTGCTCCGAAGCCTCTCCGAGCGCTCCCGCGACGCTCCCGCGCTGCCCCGAGGCACTCTCGAGGTACTCTGAGGCCCCTCGTGGTACTCCAAGGCCTTGCCTGGTCTTTCCCGAGGCGTCCCGGCTCTTTCCGAGTCAAACCTCCCTCTTCTCTCCTCTCCCCCCAGCCTTCAGGCTCCCCTCTAAGACCCTTCGGGGCAATCCCGGCCCCTTTCGGATCCTTCCGAGCCCCCTCGTGGTGCTCCGAAGCCTCCCCGAGCGCTCCCGCGACGCTCCCGCGCTGCCCCGAGGCACTCTCGAGGTACTCTGAGGCCCCTCGTGGTACTCCGAGGCCTTGCCTGGTCTTTTCCGAGGCGTCCCGGCTCTTTCCGAGTCAAACCTCCCTCTTCTCTCCTCTCCCCCAAGCCTTCAGGCTCCCCTCTAAGACCCTTCGGGGCAATCCCGGCCCCTTTCGGATCCTTTCGAGGCCTTCCGAGCCCCCTCGTGGTGCTCCGAAGCCTCCCCGAGCGCTCCCGCGACACTCCCGCGCTGCCCCGAGGCACTCTCGAGGTACTCTGAGGCCCCTCGTGGTACTCCGAGGCCTTGCCTGGTCTTTCCCGAGGCATCCCGGCTCTTTCCGAGTCAAACCGGCGATCCCAAACCACGCCGAAACTCTGCCCGAGTGACTCCTGCCACCCCAACGCACGCCGAACCTCTGCCCGAGTGATCCCTGCGATCCCAACGTACGCCGAAACTCTGCCCGAACGCAACCTACAATCTCAACTCACGCCGAAACTCTGTCCGCAGACCACCGGCCCCTCCCGAAGCAATCCCGGTCCGTACCGGAACACTGTTCCATCCTCAAACACCATTCCCCAGCGGAAGACAGACACGAACCAATATTGGTAAGGCTTCCTTCCTACACTATTTCAATACATTTCAATACGTAGTGTACAATGTAGACATCCGACACAGCATGCATTTTTAAAAGCACACACACACACACACAACATTTAAAGAATATTAGGGGTATCCGAAAGACTCGTTTTTACGAGGCGACTCGGGTGAGCTCTAAGATTCTAATATTCTCTTCCCGAGGAGTCATCTGACCTCCGAACTCAAAATCTCATCACACAAAAACAGTTTATTATTATTTTTAAACTGATGCCCTTTTTCAATGTTTTGGGCTTAATAATAAAAACGGCGTGGCGACTCTACAAAGCAAAACACAGCGAGACACCTCCAACTAACGCTGAAGCGGAATAAAGCCAGATGCCGGGGCGCGAACGCGCTGCCTCTCGGATCCGGGCAAAACTTCCCGAACAGCGGACAAATGCGAGATGCGCGGGGCCCTCCGCGCTCTAAGCCGGACCCCGGGTAATTTCAGTTGGCGACTCTGCTGGGAAGACTTTTTGTTTTAAAATCTTTTTAAACAAAACAAAAGATTTTTAAAAAACGATGATGAGGGTCAAACTTTCATTTTACCCCCTTCTTTAACTGTTATGTGTGTGTGCACGTGCTTTACTTTTTATTTTACAAAAAAAAAAAAAATGCATCAATATACATCTGTGCATACATTTAAAATTCTTCAAAGAAAAAAAAACTTCTGTTTTACTCAGAAAAAGAATTTTAGAGACCGCACACTACTCGCACGCTTGCCTCGGTTACACCGCACACTACGCACACGCTCTTTGCCTCGGTTACACCGTACGCTACGCGTAATCTTGCCTCGGATACACGCACACTGACCACCCTTAACCCGGAGTGGTCTCGGTTGCGATCCGTTTGGTCTTCCTAGGCCTCTCGGATGCGCACGGGATCATTCCAAACATCCCATCCTCGCCAAGCGTCAACCCTGCACGTTTGAGTCTTGAGTCACACTCTGTCCAGACTCGGTTGGTTTTACCCGGTCAGGTGTCATACGGCTGGATACATATACCATGCCGGCCATTTTTCGAAGTCAAGGCTCGGAACTCAAGATCCTCTTGCGCAAGCAAAGCGATGAAAGGTCATGCTAAAATCTTGACTGATCTTGATTTCCGAAGCTACACCTGAACGATGTTCCGTCCCGGATATACATCCATGCTCACATGACACCATGTCATCAAGCCTTTGATACGTCAGCCATGACAATATGACCCAGCCAACGCCTAACGTCACAGATCCCTTGCGCAAGCAAGGTAAAGAGAGGTCATGCCGAACTCTTGACCTGATCTTGACTCAGTGGCCGGCTCGGTTCACTATTCACATGGCTAACGCATTAAAACGAACATGACAGGCTCGGTCCTTAGGTTCGGTTTTTTCTTTTAGGCCGGTGGAAACCGCTTGCCCTATAGGACCCTCGCTCTGGGCTGCCCACCCCGGGATGTCGAAATACAGGTGCAAAACGAGGGGCTTATAGCCGCACAGATGGTCTCCACTGAACCAGGATCTAGCATAGTTACGAAAAAGAAGAGCAATCTTTTCCAACCTACCTAGGACTCTGAGAAAACATGTTTTAAGTAAATTAAAACAACAAAAAAAAATATAAAAGAAGCGGAAACCGCATGTCACGTGAGCTTTCCCCCTTTTTATCCCGTGAGGCCATTCCTGTGTCTAAACCTTGCCCGTCACCCCCTCCAGCGAACCGAGAGTGGTTGAGAATACCCGGGAGCCGCCTTTTCAGTATCGAGGTCACAAGGTCCGATAGCCCTTCCAGTTCAACGGTCCGCACCGTCCGCTACTCCCCCATGACGGGATCAACAGATAACAGTGAGGGAAACGGAACCCCGCCACTAAGGAACCTCCAGACAATGGAGGAGGTGCTGCGAGCCTTCGAAACCATCAAGAAGCGCCAAGAAGAGCAGCAAGCCTGGATCGTAGACACCTTGCGTCTTCGAGGAACAGTTGCAGTTCCCCAACCTGACGGAACCTTTGTTCTCATAGAGGACGAAGACATACCGGCCCCCCGGTTTCTCAAAGCTATCAGCAGGTTCCGCCTCCGCCAAGCTACGAGATCCCAGCAACGCAAAGCAGCTCTCGCTCAAAGCTCCCCTCAGGCGTCAGTCAAGCAGCTCCGACATGCCCGCCTCGGCCACGGTCGGTTTCCTCTGCACATCAAGCTCGGTACCAACGGCACACATACGTGCCTGCTCCACCAGATCCCAATGCATCTCGGTATCCCCCAGGATTCAATCCTTTGCCTCTATACGAGCCTCACAGCCACAATCAGAAGTCCCCATGCTTACCAGGGACGGGCATCCCGAGCGGACATCCCGACATTTCAAGCTTGCCACCTGCTAGTCTGCCACTTGGGGCTAACGAATCATTTCCCCAATTCCCAAACACAACCCTTAGCGGACCTGGCAATCACGCCTTCAACTTCAACACCCCAGGGTATGGGTTGGTATATGCTCAACTACCTCCCCAAGACTCCCGAATGGCGATCCCATCAGCCAATCCACCTCCATCTTCGGTTTCCGTCCCCGAAAACGGTAACCCACCTCAGACAGCTGATCCCCACATGGCTTGGCTGATCGAGCAAATGAAGGACATGCAAGGCAAGCTAGCTAGTTCTCGAAAGGACTCCCTCCTGCCTACTGATCCGAGCAAAGTGGTCCCTTTCCCTCCAAAATTCAGGATGCCGGAAATGGAAAAGTTTGACGGGACAGAATGCCCAAAAACCCACATCGACACCTATGTCCTGGGTATGAGAGCCAAAGGGGCAACCCCTCAACAGATGGCAGATCACTTTCAGCATTCTCTCAAATCCACAGCACTAAGGTGGTTCCTCAACGTAAAGGCAGAAAACCGCTCCACGTGGGATCAAATCAGCGAGATCTTCCTAGAAAAGTACCGCGCCAACCTTGAATGGGAGACAAACCGCCATGACCTGCAAGCCACCGAACAAAAGGATGATGAACCAGTGGGCGAGTTCTACAAAAGATGGAATTGGAAGCTTAGTGAGATAATGGATCCACTTTCCAAAGAAGAGCAGATGGACATCTTCCATTCCTGCCTCAAGCCATCTTTGAGGACCTTGATCAGCCACCATTTCTATCCGGATCTCCGTGCCATGGTCAATGCCGGGACAAAGTTTGAGAAGACTCTGAGTCTTCAAAAGACAACAGCAACCCCTGCCTCGTTTTACCGCTATCGGACAAACCTGGCAACTTCAACTCCTGCCCCGAACAAAGGAAAAGAAGCGTAGGAACAGTACACTACATTCAGAACGGAGCTCAAGTAAACCGCGATCAAGCAGCCCCAAAGAACAACAATCCCCCTCGCTTCCCACAATTCCAGCATTTAGACAACCTCGAAATGCCCTTGGGTCAAGTATTTGAAGCTTTGGTGAAACGAAATCTTCTCAAGCCTCTCGAGAATTTCCAACCGAAGACTCCCAAACCCAACATGGATATGAGCAAGCACTGCGCCTTCCACAACTACCCCGGCCACACCACCGACAATTGCTTCGTGCTCAAGTAGGTGGTCCAGGGGCTCATTGAGGAGGGAAAATTGGAACGCCCTCGTGGTCCCAATACCATCGGAAATCCATTCCCCCGGAATGACAGGGTAAACTCAATAGCCTTTGACGAAACTCCAAGCGAGAGCAGACCCCCTGCAATTTCCGAAACCGTCAGCATGCTGTCCCGCTATGACTGGGAGCGTGAAACCAGAGTCAAAAGGTCTCGTGACCGGGAATTCAGACAAGAACGCCCAAGGACAACTGTCTCCCTACGATCTGTGCCCTGACCAAGGCATACAAATGGATGGATCGAACGCTCCCCAGAAGAGACTGAGTCAAACGGTAGCACGGGAAGCGGCTTAGTCTTCACAGACGATGACTTGCCGACATGTGAGAACCGGCACAACGAAGCCCTCCTCATCCTCATAAAAATAGAGATGTTCTTCCTCCCGAACGTCTTGATTGATAACGGCTCTGCAGTCAACATCATCGCTTTGAGCACACTGAAACGACTCCGTATCGACCGCTCCCTGATAAGGCCTTCACCTCGGGTAATCCGAGCCTACGATTCCACTGCACGACCAATCGTAGGAGTCATCAATCTGAGGATCCAATTCGATGCACAACTGGAGTCGGTGGAGTTCCAAGTCGTGGAAATCAAACCAACCTTCTCTGCCTTGCTGGGATGACCTTGGATACATCAGATGAAAGCAGTATCATCTACCCTTCACCAATGCGTAAAATTCATCAACGCCAATGGAGTGATCGAAGTGATCCGCGGAAGCAGTGCAATGGCAAGTGCTTGGCCAGCAAGCTACGACCCAGAAGAAGGTCCCGACATGACCGAATACTCTTCTCCAGATGAGTCTCCTACCCTTTCCCGCTACGAAGTGGATCCTTACATCCACGCTCTAAGCCGCGACGAGCTGGAAATTGAAGAGCTCATGGGTCAGGATGACAACTCTGATATATGCGACTGTGAAGAATGCTTAAGAGAAGATCAAGAGATGGACGCCCTGATGGAGATTGATCGAGGAGTAGACCCTTACTTCGCCGAAAACCCTCTTGCAAACTGGCTCATCACCGATCCCCCGGTACAAGACAACCCTCTGGCCGACACTCTCGGATCTTACGGGGACAGCCATCACAGCATAGTTCAATTCAACATTCCAGTGTCCGACCTAGATGAACAGTGGCGCAACCTCCTCCAAGGCCTAATCAGGGAAGGAGATATAGCATGCCCCCTTGAATCAGACATTGTAAATGTCGTCCAAGCAAAGATCCCAGATAAAGAGGCAGATTCTATGAAAATGATCAACATCAGCAAGAATCAACTCCGAATCAGCGAATGCTTTGCCCTCTTAGAAGTAGCCCTCAGCGACTTCTATCATCAAAGACCTCCAAGGACTGGTGGCAACACTAATGGAGGGACATCATCAGGGGAGCAACTGAAAACCTCCGCGATCTGGTTTGAAATCGAACTGCATGCAAGATATTTTCCGGGACTCATGCCAAGGGAAGATTGGCCACCTGAACCATCACCACTCCCTCTAGAGCTACAGCCAGCCGAGAGTAATGAAGCCTGGTCCAATCCCTCGTCGCCTATAGTCTAGCTTCGAGTCTTGTTGTCTGTGAATTCACATCTTTTGAGTCTTTTGACGGCTTTACGCCCAATGATTATGAGTCTTTGATCAACAATGTACAGTCTTCACGCTTTCAATAAAAGGTCCGACCTTTCTAAAAAAAAAATCATTTCATTGCATCTTTAACAAATGATGAGTTAACTAATCAAAACAGTTAATAACAATTCATCTATACAAAAAGGCAAACACATTAATTGAATAAATGCATCAAGCAAACATTTAAGCATGTTGTCAAACAAGAGAAAAACCGGGCCCAAGCTGCCGAGGAGGTTTTAATCACAGCGATTTGCAAGATTGCTGAGGAGCCAAAGAGACGCAAGTCCACATCCATTTCTAGCACAACCAGATCTTCCAATACCTCAAGAACGGGGAAATCACCTTCATGAACAAGGAAGGCCAACACAGAGAAGGGGTCAAAACCAAGAGCATCATGGCCCTAAAACGCCTTGCCTCTCACTTCGTCATCCTTGGGGACATGCTATATAAGAAACGCTACCATGGACCACTCTTACGCTGCATCAACTAGGAAGAGGCAAACAAGCTCATGAACGAAGTCCACAATGGGGCTTGCGGTCCTCACTTGAACGCCAGAGCCCTGATGCAAATCATTCTTAGGATGGGCTACTACTGGATCTCTATGGAGGCAGATTGCATCCACTTTGTCCGAAGCTGCGACAAGTGTCAACGGTTCTCCAACCTCAATCACCTGCCTCCCCACGATCTCTACTGCATGACTACACCCTGGCCATTTGCCACTTGGGGAATTGACGTCATCGGGAAAATCGCTCCGCCAGGCAGCAACGGTCACGAGTTCATCTTAGTAGCCATCGACTACTTCACCAAATGGGTCGAAGCCAAGTCCTACAAGGTACTCACCTCCAAGAAGGTCGCGCATTTCCTCAAAGAAAACATCATCTGCCGATACGGCATCCCAAATGAGGTCATATCAGACAACGGTTCACACTTCGAGGGGGAATTCGACAGACTGCTGGCCGAATTCAAAATCACACGCCACAAATATTCTCCCTACCGGCCACAAACAAACGGCGCCGTGGAAGCAGCAAACAAAACCCTCGAACGGATCATCCGAAAAATGACCACCCGAGGACGAGATTGGCCCGAGAAGCTGCACCTTGCACTTTGGGGCTATCGAACATCTGTCAGAACAGCCACGGGAGAAACCCTATTCGCCCTGACATACGGGATGGAAGCAGTCCTTCCCATTGAACTAGAAATTCCCTCACTCCGAGTGCTGCTGGAAAATGACGTCAACGAAGTCGAATGGCTCCGAAGCCGACATGACGAATTGGCTCTGCTAGACGAGCGACGACTAAAGGCCATGGAACACGTCCGAGCCTATTAAAGCAGGATGGCTAGAGCTTTCGACAAGAAAGTCAAGTCCCGAGACATCAGGGAAGGCGACCTCGTACTCAAAGAAAAGCCTCCCACTCGAACCAACCCATTGGGAAAATGGGAACCCACATGGATCGGTCCTTTCGTGGTTCAAAAGATTTTCTCCGGAGGTGCCATGAAGCTGACAGACCTAGACGGCAATCCCTTCATGAATCCAGTCAATGGAAGCAAACTTCGCAGATACTTCGCCTGAAGAAGAACAACTGTGCATCTCTTGGCCCTCCATGTAGTGTCGAACTACGCCGGACACTGAGCCCTCTCTGGTCAGGAGGGAACGTAGGCAACCTTAATTGGTCCGGTCTAAAAATACACAAAAAAGTCAAAAGTTTGAATGTCAATCAAGACCTCCATCAAGCTACGCACTTTTCAAGAGCACGCCCCAACGTCACCTTGACCAAGTCAAACGACGGCGGCAACATCAAAGGACATCCGGAGGTCACTCAACGTCAAACGACTGACCCATGTCTGCTTCCGAGCCAGGGGCTTGTTTTCGCCCTCACTGTAAGTACCCAAATCTGGCTCATGCCTTCCGGTCAAGTTTTCCGGCAATTCCGGTAAGTCTTCTGGTAATTCCCCGGACTTTTCTAGAGTTCCGGAACAATTCCGGAACTGTTCCAAATCATATAAGGGAAAAAAGGACTACTTGGAGCTAAAGAAACACGTTTTTCTTTTATAGGGAATTCCTTCTAGAAGACTGCCACCTTGCATGTTTCTAGAAGGAACTGCATGTGGCTCCTTATGTCGTGCGACATAATCAGCCAGGGAGAGTTCTAGAAGGCTGCCACCTTGCATGTTTCTAGAAGAATCCAGAAGTGGCTACTTATGTCGTGCGACATAATCAGCCAGGGAGACTTCTAGAAGCTTGCCACCTTGCATGTTTCTAGAAGGAAAGCAGTTATGGCTTGTTATGTCGTGCGACATAACAAGCCCATGCAGGCAGCCTATAAATAGAGGCCTTCACCTCTCATTTTACACACCTCTTCCACCCCTCAGTCACCCTCTATAGGGAATACGCCCAGAAGCCTTCTCTTTCCTCACATACCCCCCAAATCACCCCAATCCTCTCAAATCAATTCTACACACACTTCCCACACACACACACTTCATATATACATCAAGAATCAAGGAATTCTCACGGTCTCAAGGCTGGACACCAACTCCGGAGGAGGACGCTAGAAGGCTCCTATATCTAACTTGATATAGTAGTTGTGGATCTTGAGGGTAACGAGTTTCTACCCCTTTTCCACTCTCTATTTTCATTCAAATGTGAAATCTCTATGCTAAATGCATTTATAATGTAGTATTCTGATTAAAGTTGCATACTTTATGTTATATTACCCAGATCCACATTTTATTTCATTGCATTTCATATAAAAGCTCCGGTTTAACTTGGTTTTGCATGAACACTCAAGATGAGTGTGGATCCCTCATATCCACACCCTCTTGAAGTGTTCATTATCAATAAACATGCTCTCTGAGATTTGTTTGTGAAGTAACTTGACCATTTTGGTGCCTTGTTACCTCTGCAAATCTCAGTTGTTTAGGCTTCTGCAAAATGGCTTATTATGTCACGCGACATAGGCGGCCTATGTCGTGCGACATACATAGCCAGTTTGCAGACTCCTTATCTTTTCTGCAATCGATGTTTTCCTTTTCTAATGCATCAATCTGCATTTAAACTAAAACATTTGCATACGGAAGCGGCATCATTTGCATTAAAAGGATATCTTTTTCACCAAAATGACATCTTTGCTTTAATGGTGCATCCTTTGCACTCAAAAACCCTTTTCACATTAAAGATGCATCTTTTGCATTTAAAAACTCATTTTCATACTCAAAATGCATACTTTACATTAAAAAATCATTCTTTGCCATTTTCATGCATCATTTGTGCATTAAATGCTATTTTCCAACATAAAAATACATTCTTTACATAAAATCTTTTCTTTGCACAAAAGGCATCCTTGCAACCAAAAGACATTCTTTACACTCCAAAAATGCCATCTTTTCACTAAAGTATCATTTTTACATGCATTCCCCCATGTTCCCATTAGCAACCTTGGAACGGACCGGTGTAAAAGTTCTCATCTTTGCATCGTTCCTTCCATTAAAGGTTCCATATCTCTTTAGAAAGGGACACCTTGAACCCTATATCTCCGATTATCGCTTAAGAAAGAGTATGAAGCCTCTATACGAGCTCGACCGTCTTAAAGCGTAGGATTGATGGGCTAAGGACCCTCCTTTTCTAAAGAACCTCATCTTTGACCAAAAGAGAGTCATTCTCTCGATCACGCAAGTCCCGAGGGTCCCGAGGTTTAAAATGCGATGATCACAAGTCATAAGATGAGGACGGGATCATAATCCCAAATACATAAAATTCCAAGGAATCCGGCGACAACCAACAAATGGTTTATGTACGTCAGGAAGACAACTTGGGACATTCCCCCCTTATTTTCAAACACATGCACACAAGAAAGCACGCAAGCAAGCACGATTACTGAAATCTTGGGAGACTTGCTCCGGCAAGGCACTTTGGGTGAACGCCAAACGTTCTTCCCAAGGGGTAACTTAACCTCCGAACCCAAGTAAAAACCTTTTTTTCAAAGTTTTGAGGTAATCAAAATGGCGTGGCGACTCCGTTTTTCAAATAACTCGGATGTCTTCAAACTCGCGTGAATCCAACACAAAATTTGGGCACACATTCACAGTTTGGCGACTCTGCTGGGGAAGATCCCAAAGGAGAAAAGCTTCATTTTCAAAACAAAAATCGATACTCGGTATATAGGTGGAAACCACTTACCCTTCCTGTACACTCCCTGATGTGGGAGTTGGGATAACCGGTGGTTTAACAACCCACGTACCAGTATCCTTTTTCGAAATTTTTTTTTTCTTTTTGAAAAAAAATAAAAGAAAGCTTTTCCCTTTTGAGCGGGTTAGACTCCCATCGCCGATTTCATTAATCATGCTTGCTTTCTTTACCATGCATTGCATCATTTGCATCTTGGAATCTGTGCATACTTTGAAACGGGAAACAACCCGAAAAATAGCAAAAGGAGTGGAACCTGGAAAATTGATCCATGCAGTCGTACGGCTCAATCCTCATTGGATTCTGACCGGGCGACCTCAGTGGCAATTCCACCAGGAAAAATCATGGTTAATCTGGCAGTCCTAGCGGCTTGGGGCTACTCGGCTCCATGGTAGTGGGGCTCCCGAGAAAATTTACGTGCTTATGTGTTGCATTTTCCCGTCCCGAAAATTATTCCTTTAAAACACATTTATGAAAATCTCTGTTTTAACTCAAAAAGGAACATTTTTAGGAGACCGCACACTACGCGCACGATATATCTGTACACTTTGCACGCACGTCCTTCAAACCCGAGGGTGGTTCAGTGCGATCACGGACAGCCTTACGATGCTCCCGGGCGCGCACGGAATCATCCCAACCTCCCCATGGCAGCCAGTGTCGACCAATGCACAGTCCGTGTCACACGTTTCAAAAAACCGTGACTTTTGGTTGGTTTTTGGTCTAGTCCGTGTCATATAGCCCAGTTGCATACCCTCGTAAAGGTCAAACCTTAGTTCATAACGGAAGAAGAACTCTACCAAAATTCCGACAAGGAAAAATTGGCGAGATCTCAACTCCAACATTGACTATTGACCTTGACCTGCACGGAATGCGTAAGAGTCAAGACCGAGTCTTTGCCAACAAATCAAAAGATCTTTCGCTCAAGCGAAGCTCTGCTAAAATTCCGACAAGGAAAAATTGGCAAGATCTTGACCCGGCATTGACTTCGATTCTAACTCACGCCCGGCGTATGCAACGAAGTTCAATGTGACACTGTGTCATCCGGCTTTTGCCGCCCGACCTATGCCTATTATATTCTCGGACATTACCGAAAGTCAAAACGTCATTCGCTCAAGCGAAATTCTGCCAAAATCCTATCGAGGCAGAAAGACGAGACTTTCCCGGTATTGCCTTTACTATAATCCGCATCGCTCGTGCGTTGAAAGTTCCTATGATCCGCTAGACCCGTTAGGAGCGTTCTTTACTCTCGGTCGATGGGATCTGCGTGCCCTATAGGACCCTCGCCCGGGGCTGTCCACCCTGGGAGGTCGAAATACAGGTGGAATACGAGGGACTTATAGACGTAGTGACGGAACCCACTGATCCATGATCTAGAGTAGTTGCGAAAAAAAGAAGGGCAAACCCTCCTTTTCCAACCAAATAGAAATTAATAAAAGACATGATTTTAAGTAAACCTGAACAATTAATGTAATCATAATTGCATGGTCCTGTCTCTGAAATCCCTAATCGAGACCTCCTCGGTCCGATTTCCTATCCCGACCTTTCATGGTCAAATCCCTAATCGATACCCCCTCGGTTCGATTTCCAATTTTCCATCTCGACCTTTCATGGTCAAACCCCTAATCGAGACCTCCTCGGTCCGATTTCCTATTTTCCTATCCCGACCTTTCATGGTCAAATCCCTAATCGAGACCTTTTCGGTCCGATCTTCGATTTTCGATCTTGTCTTTTCAAGGTTTCATCTTTTCCGATCAATTAGGATTAGGAGAAAATGTGTTTTAAGCAAAACTTAAGCAATAAGTGCATGTTACTTGAGCCTTTAGCCTAAACACTTACCTCCAAGTCTAAATCTTACCTACCTTACCTATCCCCAAGTCTAAACCTTGCCTGTCCCTTTCCCGCAGCGAGAAAGAAGTGGGCTAGAATACTGGGTCAGCGGCTTTTCAGAAAACCTTAGGTTCAGACAGTTCATCAGCTCAGAGAGTCAGAATGGCAGATTTGACAGAAACGGTGAGGTTGCGGGAAATCGGATGTGTAGGAAGGAAGAGTTAGTCCTGGCTTTGGAAAATGCCCGGAAGGTTCATGAAGAAGCAAGTCATTGCTCATCGGTGCTCTTCGCCGCAATGGAGTTCAAGTAACAGTTGAGTCCAACGGTTCTCTGGTAGTGGTCGAAGATGAGACTCCGAAGTAGCCATCTCGGCTCCCACCTATAACCAATACCTTCCTCCATCCACATATGATCCCTTGCCAAGGACCACTTCTCCTCAGTCCTTTCCAACATCCCAGCTCATCAGGGCCCCATTGCCCTCAGCTCCTCAGAACGGATTGGGCTTTACCCCACCTGTCTCTCATTTTCAGCAATACCTGCCAGTTTATGCTCCAACCTCACATAATTAGTTTGAGATATGTAGCTATGTTCTGAAGCCCCTACACCCACCTGAGTGCGATCATGAGTTGCCAAAGGATGATTCAAGTCTCCAGCTGTCACCTACCAGGCTTAATGAATTCAGCCGTCAGTTTGCTACTGTGTTTCCCTCCGCCGATAAAAGTCCTGTTGCGATTTCCAATAACTCGAGAGTCCCCGTTGACCCCCATGTGGCAATATTGATGGAACAAGTGAAACAAATGCAAGAGAAGTTTGACTTCATGATGAGTATCAATACTCCCTTGACCCCAGACGTCGAACCAAGCAAGGAAATGACTCCACCAAGCATGACCCAATGCCACCAGCACCAAGCGACAACCGTACCCATGTCGGCACCGGTTCCTCACAATGGAAAGAGTGTCGTAGCCTCCTTGACCAAATCCAACAATGGAACCAATTGGACAATGGAACTCCGAGTCTTGAGAACAACAATGTCTCCCGAAAACTCCGCAATACGGATATGCCTTTAAGCAAGATTAGGAAGAGCGATAAAAGAAAAGGCTGATAAAGCCTTTGGAAAATTGGAAGCCCGGGAACCCCTGTATTCGGTTGGATGAGTCCAAACATTGTCTTTTCCATCAATACCACAGACAACACGATGATTGCACCTATTTGAGGCATGAGATCCGAGAAGTTGATAGAAAATGGGAAGCTCGAGAACCTCCATGGGCCAAAAACGAGAAAGCTATGGTAAGAGGTCGATTCGGGATGTACAAGGTCGAAACGTCGGCTGATGATTTCGGGATGCCCATGAGCAAAGTTTACGATGATTTGGTGAAACGAGGCCTTCTCACACCTCTCGAGAATTATAAGCCAAGAAACCCCGAGTAGAGTTGACGGGACCAAGTTCTGCGAGTACCACAAGCATTTTGGGCATGTGACGGACAAGTGTGTGGATACGAAGAAAGAAATTCGATGGGCGATCTACGAAGGAAAGCTCAAGTTACACAGCGAGTCCAACCCGCGAAGAGTAGCTAGACTAGGGTCTACCTATCCTTAAGTATAAAAAAAAAAAAGAAAAATAGTCTCTCAGTCAACTTTCGTAGGTCCTAGTATTTTTTTTCCTTTCAATCAAGTCCTCTACGGACATTGTATTTAATCTTCAATTTTCTATAAAAGAGTCTTCTTCTTTTCTTGCTAGACTTAAGACATTATTTGCACACCTACATTACATTTAATGAAATGGTTTTATTTTATATGATCACTTGCATTGCTCAACAAATAATCTCTCGAAATAATTAACATTCTGATTAATCGGTGTGAGAAAGTCAACTAATGCCATCAAGCCATACACTTTCCTCACCCCGCAAAAGGCCTTCATCAAAGCCATACACTTTCCCAAACCATGTCCTCCCCATCACCTTGACCAAGTCAACAACGGCGGCATCATCAAGGGACAAAGGCCACTCGGCTTCAAAAGATTGACCCCGTGTCGGCAACAACCTCAAGGGTATCAAGAATGTTCAAGCGAGGGCTCGCCTTGGTCCTCGGGTGCTTTAGAAAATAAAAAAATGTGTAGTGCAAAAGAGTAATACCCGGCTAAATTTGAAAATCCCAGAAAAGGGCAGTGTAGGCAAAAAACAGGGTTGCACATATATAAAAAAAATCTTAGTGCAAAAAAAAAAGAGTAATGCCCAGCTAGGCTGAAAATCCCAAAAAAGGACAGTCTAGGTAAAAAAAAAATAGGGTTGCACATAAAAAAAAGAGGCCAAGGACCCAGCACCGCCCATTAAAAAGCTTGACGGAAAGGCAAGATCAAAGCTCAGAGAATGAAAGTTGTCGATCGGGCGGTCGAAGCAAAGTCAGAAGCATTTCATAAGCCTGTAGATCTTTTCTCCCCCAATGAAAGAGGAAGCAATTGAAGCAGCCGTCAAAAAATGACTTAGTCAAGGAATCATCCCGAGGCCCAAGCCTCACCATCCAATCTTTTCATCCTAGCCTTTTCACTAAACGAACCACAAATCCCATTTCCCCCAAGCACGGTCAGGCCAAGCCGAACTACGGCGACACAGCTCCTCACAATGAGGGGAACGTAGGCAACCAGCAATGGTCCGGTCATAAGCATATTCAAATTCCAGAAAATTCGGTCTCATCAATGACCTCTCTCCCATAGACACAGTCAAAACCCAGAAAACCCGGTCTCATCAATGACCTCCCTATACACAAACCTTTCTTTCACACCAGCCAACCTTGATCCGCGACATTGGTTGACTTTCTCCTCATGACTAATAAGAATGTTTTTTTTCATATCGAGATTAATGGTTGAATAACCCGAACATCAATAAAGGGTTTTAAGCAATTTTGTGATCATTGTAAATAAAACACGTTTTCAGATGTCTTGACAGGTCTTCTCTTTCTACATCTTAGGAAAAATAGTGCTAAACACTGATTTTCTGTCAGCAGGGGCTTCCATACACTTTTACAAACCCTTCTATGCTTATACTCTCTCAAAAGAGTCAAACCCAGAGCGAGTTCCGTGCCTACATTGAATAAGGCCATCAAAATAACACAAAATCGGGACCTGTTCCCACCTTTCTAAAAATATGCCCCTGCATGTATAAATTCTTTTCTTTCACATCTTCTTAAGGTTGACTGATTGACTAAAAAAAAAAAAAAAGGGGGGGGGGATAGGTTTCCCTCTTCTGCTACAATTTGCATTAGGGCTGCCTTGACACTCTTCGAGTTTGGGGCTTGGCCAAGCCATTTCCTTAGACTGGGGCTTCTTTAGCCATTTTTGGGGTCCGCCTCAGGTTCCTCGCCCATAAGATGGATCCATTCTTGGTCAGATCAACCTCAGGATCACTTTTACAGTACCAATCATATTGGGATCTTCTCCTTAGGCAGGGCTTCACCAAGACCTCGCCTACTCGGTTTGTCAGTAGGGGCTTTGCCACCGGGGTTTTGCCAATGAAAGGATCTTTCCTTACTTCAACAAGATATGGGGCTTTTGCGAGAGAGTATTTCCTTAGGCAGGGGCTTCGATAAGTTGCATCCATCCCTAGAAGAGAGGATTGGTCACTTCGACATCTGTTAGCATCAGCTTCAAATGCTAGAGTGTGAGAAAAGAACATTCACCAAGATCCGAGGTTCAAACCCAGTCTCAGCTCAAGAGGGAATGCTAGTCCACGTAGACAACATCTCAGCAACAACAGCAGTTCAGTCCGCACCCAAGAGATACAACCCCACTTGTTTGAAACCCATCTTAAACAATTCCCAAATACATTCCATATGTACATCCAGACCCAGTCCCTACCATGTTTCCAGGAAAAATCATCCCTAGGCTCAAGTAACGTACCAATTGCTAATGATAACGTTTTCTCCCAAAAGCGCCTTCGTTACTTCCGTTATAACGAGATAACTCTAGGCGACAGTTTCCTAATTGTCAAAACGTCGAAAATCCTAGACATCGTTCCTAACTGTCTAGGTAAAGCTTGAACTACGATCAAGGCTTGATTCCTCCGGGATACGTAGGTAGCCTTTCATAAAGGTTCAGCCATCCGACCACATTGGTCACCTTTTCCCTTCTCCATTCTCCAATGGTGCGTAAGCTTTTCATAAAAGTCCAATTTTATGACCATATTGGTCACCCCCTTTGATTTGGAACATTCCTATGAAGGATTGGTTGTTTGACCTCCTAGGTCACCCCGTTTCCATCCTTATAGGGAGGGACTAATATCTCTTTGCCATTGTCCCAAGGAGGCCAGGTAGGTGACCTCTTTTGGTCACCCAATTCCAACCTGTGTCTGCGATTCCATTCCAGTTCCAAAGGCAATGAAAAGCACAGTTTAGGCTTACTATGTCGCGCGACATAACAAGCCATGTCGTGCGACATAACAAGCCACATCAGACATCAGACATCAGCAGCATCCTGTTTTTCCCAGGGCAATCCCCGACATGTCAAAAGCTGCAAATACCATTCATACACTTCTCAAATGCATAGGGGAGGGTTCATTTACCCCGTATACACCCATGCATTCATTTACAAGTTAAAAATCCATCCAAGTCATCCATTCAAACCATTTGTACATACAAAGTAGATCAAGTCCAAAAGGTGTGCATAAAAAAAATAATAACATGTGTTTTCCCAAAGGGTACAATAACCAAAAGCCACAAATGTCTAGGGAAAAAGGGGCTACTCTGAGATCATCTCCATCCCCATCCACCCTCCTCATCTCCATCCTCGTCGTCATCCTCGGCCTCCTCGGCTCATCGTCGGGATCGTCAGAAGGTGCCTCGTAAGCTATGGTCCCCGTGCGATAGTAGTCGTCAAGCTCAGTGATGACGACGAGTCAAGCTCGTGTCTGTGGCCGTCTCGGCTCCACCATCCTCATCCTCATCCTCATCATCATCGTCAATCTCAATGGAGTGCGTAAAGAGGCACATTTGCGAGTCTTTGTCAGGCGTCGGTCCTCTAGTGCTCCCGGCGGTGCCCACGTCATCGAAACGGCTCTTCTTCCTTCTCGGTTGGCCGGGTGGAGAGATATCAATCGAACCACGTGACCGGCAGCGATTCTTCCGAGAAACTTCATTGCCTTTACGGAGCTTGCCAATCATGCCCACGCCGGTATATGCCACTGGTCAAATGTCTGTAAGCTTTGGACGAAACACATTACAAGCGAGACATAAAAGCGTCGAATGCGGTTCTTGATAACAAAAAGAGATGCAAGCAATCCAAAGAGGCGTAAGGAACAATACTTACGGATCTAGAACCTCGCGGGAGCACCGGATGAGGATGAGTGCGGGACATATCAATGTGAGCTCGCCTCATGCGACCGCCGCCACGATAATCAATGAAAGTCGGGGGCAAGGAGGTCTAGCTACGTAGCCGATCGAAGGCCCGCGCTATGGCGCCATAACCAACCACAGTGCAGTGGGGTGAAGATGTCTAGCCACGTACAAAGTATAGTCCCCTCCCGTGTGTAGAGATGTCTTTGCCATGCCTACAATCAGAGCATCTACATTCGCCCAGCGGCGAGGCAACCACATCCTAGGCGGAGGATCATCGGGGATCCGGCGTGCCTATTCGGCCCATGCTTGTCTATACACCCTCTCTCCTAGATACAAGGCGTCTCCGGACAAGCCCACCGGTAGCTTGCGACACTCTGTGAAGTGCGCGGCGTGATCTAAATCAGCGCCATAACGGCCGGTCCGGGGGAACAAGCTCGGCCTCTGTGGAATCCCTCTTAGGCATGTCGGCGTGTCATGATACGAGGCCGTGATCTGCACCTCGAACCCTCCGGCGTCTGAGTGCATTTCCTGGCATCCTTCGTCCACCCGACGAAGAAGCGGGGAAAAGTGGTGGCGAGGAAACTCATCTTTGATGCTGCCACTCATAACAGCCAAAGTACTCGAAGGCCCAAGCCTGAAAAGGAAAGGAAAATTCAAATAAGGAAAGTAATGATGAAGTGAAATGTGCTAAGGAAAAAAGATCAAAGTGAGAGAATACCTCGAAAGCCAGATGAAAGCAGGTGAAGTACTTCGCCTTCCCTCGGCTGACGTCATCTAGGGCCGGATACATCTCGGCTAAGCTTTGCCTCCCCCGGGGCAGATTCCGACGGTATCCCGGGCTCTCAAAGCTCAAATAGTGAAACGAGGCGGTAGATGCGGCTGTTAATGAACGGCGTGTCGGAAAAGCCCACCCATACAAAAGCTCTAGCCAATCTCTCGGCTCTCGGTAGGCTCTCAGCGGGATCGGCTACCACGGTGTAGTCCTGCTCACGCCCCTCAATCGGGCCATGTAGCACCCCCAACTCATATCCATTCCCCTTCTTGATCAGGAGACGAAACCAAGTAAGCCCGTAAAATCATCATCGGCAATAAGTGCAGGGCTCAACTCACTGTACGAGGCTCCTACATGTAGAGCGGCTCATCCGTAAGGCGATCTGTGATGACCGCAAAGTCAGCGGAGTGTTGTCGTCTCACCCAGAAGTGAAATGAGTGAGTGGTCTCCCACCGAGAACTCTCTGAATGCCCTCGCGGATCCACAGCTCCTCACAGGTGCCCCAGGTGGCCTTCGCCATCTCAAAAAATTGCCCTAGCCCGGCGGCGTAAATCATGCCCTTAGGCGAGTCCACTGCTCTGGCTGCAGCAAGCTATCCCATAGCTTGCCAATCACCTCGGGGAGCCACGGGTGCGCGATCACACGCAAGAAAACATGGCACAAGTATTAATATTTCGTGCTATTTACTGAAAATCATCTCAAGCAAAAATGGGTCAAAACGAGATCAATGAATGGCATGCATTACACCTCCCGAGATCAATCTATGATTTCATGCCGAGTTCATGATTTAATTCATAAGCCCGATCTGAAGGCATTCGGTTCAAATCAATTTCGCCCAAATTGAAAGAAATTTTCAAGAAACCACTAGGTTTCTTACCTCTTCCTTCTTCCGAACATCCGAAGTATGCTCGTCGATTTGTGGGTAGAAATCTCCTCTTGGTGCTTCGGAAGAAACGGCCGTTGATTCCTTTGCACCCCCTTTCTTCGAGTAGCTAAGTTGGCATGTTGAGAAGCCCTCTTGGTCGGATAGAGCCTAGGAGGCATTCTTGATTGAATCGGACTGAGAAGTGTTGGATTTCTCTCGATTTCCTTGAATCTCCCTCTCGATGTTCGCCCTCTCTCTTCTCACTGTCGCCTCCCTCTCAATTTCAAGTCCAATTGAATTTCAAATGGCGTGTGCGTGTTTTAATGATTACGTCGCGGGGCCTGTTATGTCGTGCGACATACTAAGCCCCTGTGGTGATTTTACAATTTTGCCCCGAAGGCTCCATTTTACAATTTTGTCCCCGTAGGCCTCTTTTACCCTTTTATTGCCCTGGCATTTCCAATCATTTTCAATTAAATTTTCCCTCCGATGCCGAGGCTTATTTTACAAATTTACCCCTGTGGCATTTTATTTGCCTTTGGCATTTTTAATTCACTTCTTTTACAAAACAATTATCAGGATACGTCCTACTTTCTTTACAAAAATCATCGAGTCCTTCTTACTTCTTTAGTCTCTGTTATTTCCGTCATAAAGAAATAATGTCATCTAGCTTTAGCTACCCATATCTCTGATTCGAAAGAGATTGAGACGTATGCTCAAGTTTTTCTATCTTTAGCCACCCATATCTCTGATTCGAAAGAGATTGAGACGTATGCTCAAGTTTTTCTATCTTTAGCTACCCATATCTCTGATTCGAAAGAGATTGAGACGTATGCTCAAGTTTTTCTATCTTTAGCTACCCATATCTCTGATTCGAAAGAGATTGAGACGTATGCTCAAGTTTTTCTTTCTTTAGCTACCCATATCTCTGATTCGAAAGAGATTGAGACGTATGCTCAAGTTTTTCTATCTTTAGCTACCCATATCTCTGATTCGAAAGAGATTGAGACGTATGCTCAAGTTTTTCTATCTTTAGCTACCCATATCTCTGATTCGAAAGAGATTGAGACGTATACTCAAGTTTTCCTAACTTAAGGTACCCATATCTCTGATTCGAAAGAGATTGAGAAGTATACTCAAGTTTTTCAAACTTAAGATACCCATATCTCTGATTCGAAAGAGATTGAGAAGTATACTCAAGTTTTCCTAACTTAAGGTACCCATATCTCTGATTCGAAAGAGATTGAGAAGTATACTCAAGTTTTTCAAACTTAAGATACCCATATCTCTGATTCGAAAGAGATTGAGAAGTATACTCAAGTTTTCCAAACTTAAGGTACCCATATCTCTGATTCGAAAGAGATTGAGAAGTATACTCAAGTTTTCCAAACTTAAGGTACCCATATCTCTGATTCGAAAGAGATTGAGAAGTATACTCAAGTTTTCCTAACTTAAGGTACCCATATCTCTGATTCGAAAGAGATTGAGAAGTATACTCAAGTTTTTCAAACTTAAGATACCCATATCTCTAATTCGAAAGAGTTTGAGAAGTACGCTCAAGTTTTTCCAAGCAAGTTTTTCCAAGCTTTAGCTTCCTCTATCTCCGTCATAAAAGAAATAGTACCCTAAGCTTTAGCTTCCGTTAGAATGAAATAATGTCAGGTGACAACCTCCATTAATTGTCAAAATCTCAAGGATCCTAGACATCGTTCTTAACCTATCTAGTGATGCTTGAACTACGATCAAGGCTTGATTCCTCCGGGATACGTAGGTAGCCTTTTATAAAAGGTCCAGCCATTCGACCACTTTGGTCACCCTGTTTCTTTGTCACTCCTCAGTGATAAAGCAGCCCCTCATAGAGGTTCAGATGTCCGACCACCTTGGTCACTCCTAGCATATCCCCAGTAGGATCAATTGCTTGACCTCCTAGGTCATTTTCTCTTTTATTTCCCAAAGAGACCGGTTTCTCTTCTTCCTCCCAGCTTGGATCATAATTCGAACTACGGCTGGCTTGATTCCTCGGGATACGTAGGTAGCCTTCCGGAGGTTCGGCCACTCGACCAACTTGGTCACCCAATCCGTCTCGGCATTCGCCGGATTGGATCCTTTTCTATCGACAACCCCACTCGCCTGCAAGTGACGTTGCCGAGGGCTTTGTAAGTACCCAATCGGCTCATGCCTTCCGGTCAAGTTTTCGGCAATTCCGGTAAGTCTTGGTAATTCCGGACTTTTCTAGAGTTAGGAACAATTCCGGAGCTGTTCCAAATCATATAAGGGAAAAAAGGACTACTTGGAGCTAAAGAAACACGTTTTTCTTTTATAGGGAATTCCTTCTAGAAAGGCGCCACCTTGCATGTTTCTAGAAGGAAGCTGCATGTGGCTCCTTATGTCGTGCGACATAATCGGCCACTGAGAGTTCTAGAAAATTTGCCACCTTGCATGTTTCTAGAAGAATCAGAAGTGGCTACTTATGTCGTGCGACATAATCGGCCAGGAGACTTCTAGAAGCTTGCCACCTTGCATGTTTCTAGAAGGAAAGCGATTATGGCTTGTTATGTCGTGCGACATAACAAGCCCATGCGAGCGACCTATAAATAGAGGCCTTCACCTCTCATTTTACACACCTCTTCCACCCCTCGGTCACCCTCTATAGGGAATACGCCCGAAGCCTTCTCTTTCCTCACATACCCCCCAAATCACCCCGATCCTCTCAAATCAATTCTACACACACTTCCCACACACACACACTTCATATATACATCAAGAATCAAGGAATTCTCACGGTCTCAAGGCTGGACACCAACTCAGGAGGAGGACGCTAGAAGGCTCCTATATCTAACTTGATATAGTAGTTGTGGATCTTGAAGGGTAACGAGTTTCTACCCCTTTTCCACTCTCTATTTTCATTCAAATGTGAAATCTCTATGCTAAATGCATTTATAATGTAGTATTCGATTAAAGTTGCATACTTTATGTTATATTACCCAGATCCACATTTTATTTCATTGCATTTCATATAAAAGCTCCGGTTTAACTTGGTTTTGCATGAACACTCAAGATGAGTGTGGATCCCTCATATCCACACCCTCTTGAAGTGTTCATTATCAATAAACATGCTCTCTGAGATTTGTTTGTGAAGTAACTTGACCATTTTGGTGCCTTGTTACCTCTGCAAATCTCGGTTGTTTAAACTTCTGCAAAATGGCTTATTATGTCACGCGACATAGGCGGCTATGTCGCGCGACATACATAGCCGGTTGCGAGACTCCTTATCTTTTCATTTGCAATCTGATGTTTTCCTTTTCTAATGCATCAATCTGCATTTAAACTAAAACATTTGCATACGGAAGCGGCATCATTTGCATTAAAAGGATATCTTTTTCACCAAAATGACATCTTTGCTTTAATGGTGCATCCTTTGCACTCAAAAAACCCTTTTCACATTAAAGATGCATCTTTTGCATTTAAAAACTCATTTTCATACTCAAAATGCATACTTTACATTAAAAAATCATTCTTTGCCATTTTCATGCATCATTTGTGCATTAAATGCTATTTTCCAACATAAAAATATATTCTTTACATAAAATCTTTTCTTTGCACAAAAGGCATCCCTTGCAACCAAAAGACATTCTTTACACTCCAAAAATGCCATCTTTTCACTAAAGTATCATTTTTACATGCATTCCCCCATGTCCCCATTAGCAACCTTGGAACGGACCGGTGTAAAAGTTCTCATCTTTGCATCGTTCCTTCCATTAAAGGTTCCATATCTCTTTAGAAAGGGACACCTTGAACCCTATATCTCCGATTATCGCTTAAGAAAGAGTATGAAGCCTCTATACGAGCTCGGCCGTCTTAAAGCGTAGGATTGATGGGCTAAGGACCCTCCTTTTCTAAAGAACCTCATCTTTGACCAAAAAGAGTCATTCTCTCGATCACGCAAGTCCCGAGGGTCCCGAGGTTTAAAATGCGATGATCACAAGTCATAAGATGAGGACGGGATCATAATCCCAAATACATAAAATTCCAAGCCGAGCGGACAACCAACAAATGGTTTGTACGTCAGGAAGACAACTTGGGACATTCCCCCTTATTTTCAAACACATGCACACAAGAAAGCACGCAAGCAAGCACGATTACCGAAATCTTGGGAGACTTGCTCCGGCAAGGCACTTTGGGTGAACGCCAAACGTTCTTCCCGAGGGTAACTTAACCTCAGAACCCAGTAAAAACCTTTTTCAAAGTTTTGAGGTAATCAAAATGGCGTGGCGACTCCGTTTTCAAATAACTCGGATGTATTCAAACTCGCGTGAATCCACACAAAATTTGGGCACACATTCACACTCACGCACTTCAAAAAAAAAAAAAAGAGCTCAGAGCAAGGGCTCACAAAAAAAAAAAAAGAGCCCCGAGCAAGGGCTCACAAAAAAAAATATACAATAAAATAAAAAAAAAGAGCTCAAGCGAAGGCTGAAATTGAGGTCAAGAGCACGCCAACAAAGAGGCAAGGAAGCTACGGAAAAGACCGTCAAAATGACTTGTCGAGGATCATTCAACCTCTCGGCCAAGCACAAAGCCTAAAGCAAGGGGATTGCCGACATGGCCCCAGGCTGCTCCGGTCATGAATGCAATAGAAAAGTTCAAAGATGGACGCCGACAAGGTGCACAAAAGAAACAAAGGAAAACAAGAGATCTTGCGTCTCGACAAAGCTTTAAAAGTAAATCACAAATCACTAACGGTTACAACATTTCTTTATGAGTTCAAGCACGGTCTACTCTCAAGTTCACAACATGCTAAAAGACAGCTTAATACATTTAACAAATAATGTGCTTACAATGCAATGAATGGATACCTAGGAGGTCATTCCGCGCCATCTCCGCTTGTCCCCTCGCCATTCTTCCCTTTCTTCCCTCGTCCCCGGCGAGTCTTCTTTCGCTCCACGCGAACTAACTCTGCGTCTCTCAGTCCAAGATCAGGGGTCCTCCTCGTAGAGTCAAACAATCCAGTAGCTCTCAGGGCTTCATTCGCCCGTGCTTCGGCTCGGATCTCCTCCCTGCGAGCCTGTAAAAGAGGACCTCTTCCCGTCAGTCGGTCAACTCTAATCTCGTAGTCAAACAAAGTGTCTCCCGTCACATCCTGAGGGTCAAACCAGGCTTCGGCACTCCTAAGGCAATAGCTACTAAGGCAACCGGGTCCCAGAATCGCTACACGCCTGCTCTCCAAAGCCACTTGGGACTGCCCAACACGCTGCTCATGCCAGGCCAGGTACTGAGTCGTCAATACGACACTCTCCCGACGTCTAAGGAGCACCACAGGAGGGAAAGCGGAATACTTCCATACCCTCAGAAAATATAAGAAAGCACCTGGAGCTGTCATACAAAGAGGAGCTATCTCCGTAATAGCAAGGTCATCCCACTCCAACAAAGGCTCCTGCTTCATCCCAAACTGCCGGGAAACAAGCGATGGAATATAGAAGGAGGACCAAGACAAACCTAGAACTCTGACGACATAGGACCCTTCCTGAAAGACCCTCCTAGTCTCAATCCCCCAGTGGGGAACCCACCAACGGATCTGATGCGTACCAAGCTGTGCCATCCATCTCTCCCGGGCGGGCCAGTCCATATCCAACACAAGAGGTCGGCGAGCAAATGACCACGGGCTAAACGACGTCGGAGCCTCGGGCATGGTGAAGTCTCTCTCGCGGCCGCAAGGTGAGCAAAGCGGGGCTTCCCCCTCTCATGAAACGATCCCCAGTCGCCAGACGGTCGATACCATGAAGAGTCTACCCCAGCACCAACGGGACAATATCCTCTCCCGGCTCTGCAGTGCCCAACCACATCTAGCAAAGCACCATCGCAAATGCGAGGCGACCGGGAAAAGCGTTGCCGTCACGCACAAGGCAAATGCGTCCCAAGAAACATCACTCTCATCATCAACCATGAACCACTCAGGCGGCTCGAAATGTCAATATTACCCGAATCAAGGATCATGCCTGCACTTCTTCCAACGAAGTACGAAGAAAGCCTCAAGCTTCACGCTCGCGGCGCCGCCACAATCGAAGGAAGCGAGATGGCCTCCACCTCAGGTCCTCCAATCAAAGCCCGAAAATCCTCAAAGGTGGGCACCATTTCATTGTAGGAGAAGCAATACACATGCCTCCTAACATCCCAGAACTTCGCGGCGGCCGCAGCAAATCCCAATCGGGAACCCGACTCCTTAAAAGACCAAATCGAGCAAAGACGAAACCTTACCTCGAAAACCCGTCTCTGATGCCTCATACGGCGCCGCATCCACGTTTTCAGCTGCTCAAGGAAGTGTGCTTGCCTCTCCTGCGAAAGCCTCGGCAAAATTCTAGGAACGTACGAAGAATCCATGGCAAAAATGGAGGTTCCTAGAGAAAATGGGGAAGAAAGCTCGAAAATGGCTGCAAATGGGGAAATGGGGAAAGACCGAGACCTTTGGAAAGCATTTATTTCCTTCCCAAAAGCAAGGTTGGTCCGTACGGACCTCTTTGCAACCTAGATCTGTCCGTTCGGACCTTATTGCATCTTGGTCCCACTTTCTCAGCAAACAGTACAACAACCACTGTTCTCAGCAGAACCTTGCTCCAAACTGCCCAAACACTGGCCAAAGCCATTTCCGGCAAACATACACTACCCACAAATGCACTCCCAGCTCACGTGGCATGCACAAAAAAATAATAATAATAATAATAGCAACAATTTCTAGGACAATTCCCGGGAATCACAAAAATGACATTACATCTTAAAATAAAATGCGTTTGCCATGCAAATACGAGTGTTTTTTTACAGGTACATCTAATGTCTGTTGCTAAAAGAAAAAAAGAAGATATGGAAAGAGGGAAAGCAAATGAACCCTAGTCCGACTCTTCAGCATCATCCTCCTCACCAAGGTCCTCAAGAGAGAAGTCGGGCATCCCGGTGAACTCGCCCGTCACATCCTCGTCGTCAGAATACCGAGCCCCCTCCAGGCTGGTACTCAAAGTGTCGAAGGATCAAATCCGACGAAAGGATCGAAGAAAGAAGGCTCTGATGAACCCTCACCCTGTGCATCCTGCTGAGGAAAGAACTGGTAAAGGGTCTGCGGCCTCGGCGCTCCCGAAGACGTCTCGACATCCATGCTGTGCCGCCCCCGCGAAGGTTCCTCCTGCTGTGGCTCTGGCTCGGCTCTCGGTGGAGGAACATCTACAGAATGCCTCGAAGGCATCGGCGTGTACGCCGGCACACGTCGCGAAGACCGGCAAGACATCTTCGACGCCATCTTCTTCGCAAAAGACCGCATCGCCACGTAACGGCGGGTCAGCATGTCAAAAGCCCTCCCCGGGACCTGCACAAGCAAGCAGCCAAAGAAATGCTCAGCAATACAGTCATACTCAACAACAAAAAGAGAAAAATACAGAAAGGATGCCAAGATGGAAAAGAGTAAGCACACTCACCGGTCTATCAGGATCCATGCGGTAGGCAGCAGGAGCCTGCTCAGGGACGGGTACAGACACTCTCCTCCTCGAGGAATCCCCACGAACATACGTAAAGTCCGGCCCAGGCACCGGAACCTCTGGGGGACCCTGCGGACCAGCCTCCCTCTCCCTCGCCAACACCTGTGGCGTCCTCAAATTCCTCCTCACAAAAGCTCCATACGCCTCTCTATACAAAACAAACTCCTCGGCACCCACGCCGCCAAGATACCTCTCAAAATCCAACACATCCATATCCCGAGAATCAAGCATCCCAAATGGAGGGTCCCTCGGAGCCAAGGGAAGCATACCCAGGCCATGCTGCCAGAAGACCCGCTCTCCCAAATACATGACGTCGCAAGTCAGGCCCCGCAGCATCTTCCGCTGCACCGTCACCAGGGGAGCCCCCTCGAAATCATCGCCCTCATATCGAGCCCAAGGATACAAAACAAACCTCTCCGGGCTATCTCTCTCCAAATGCTCCTGCACATCCCCGTAGGCGATGGTGAGCTTCCCCCTGCTGGTCCTCCTCCTCCTCGCCGGGCGTGCCCAGCCTAACATAGCTGGATACGCTGCTACAGCCCCAGGATCTTTATCCCACGGGAAGCACTGAAAAATCTCATAGAACCACACCTGTGACAAAAGCAGAAAAGGGCTCAGCGCAAAAGAAAATGGAGAAACGACAATTTGCTAAATCAAAAACAGCAATGAACTCATACCTCCAAAGCAAATTCAAAACATGCCGAGGCAGCTGAGGGCGCCCAGAGCCTAAGCCGGTCCAAAGAGAAGTAGAGCTCGGCCAAGCCCGCCTCGCCCCAAGAGATATAACAAACTCTCTCCAAATCAATCAAGCTCTCCGGCGAGCAAAAGGAGCCGTAGTAGAGTGGTTCGAGAACAAAGTCGCGGAAAGCGTAAACCATAGGAAGGAGCGCGCCCGGTTTGCTCATTGTCACTGGCCCGTACCCGAACATAGGCCCCAATGCGGCCGTGATCCTCATCTCAACATCACTATACAACTTGCCAAGACCCCTACGAGGAACGAGGCGCAAAGCCCGGCGACTCAGATCGGCACATCCTCGGCAATCGTATCTCGCCGCCACACTGGCCCTCCTTTGAAGGAAAGCCGGTGATAGCGGCAAAGTCCGTGGGCGTCACCGTCACCTCTCCCGGCTCGGATGGAAGGTGTGGGTGGTATCCCACCAATACTCGGAAAGGCCAAGGAAGATGCTCTTGTTCTTCCTCGTGTCGAAACCTGGCCAAGTTCTCCACGAACACGCCCGGGCCGGAAGCATAGACTAGCCTCACAGGGCTCGGCCTACCATCCACGAAATGTCGGGCATCCGTGCCACAACTCAACAACGGCCTCGAGCGATCCCGAGTCTTCATCTTCTTGGCTTTCCCGGCCCAAGAGCCCCTCATCTGCAGGTAAACACGGCAAGGTACGTCGGTCACGGATACTTAATACCAAAAGAAAATCAAAGCACAAAAGACCGTCCCAAGACGGCAAAGCACATATATCCCGTCACGAAACACGGCACATATTGCACGTAATTCTTACATGCAACTCAAAACATGACATGCATTATACATAATTTTTCCATACAGTCTGTCACAAAACACGGCACACACTGTACAAATTTTCTCAACAAAGGGATCATGCACTACACGACACATTTTCAAAAGAACCGTCACAAAACACGGCACATATTGCACATATTTTCCCCACAAAGTCCGTCACCAAAAACACGGCACACATTGCATAACACATTTTCAAAAGAAAAGTCCGTCCCTACACGGCACATACTTTCAGACAAAACCCGTCACGAAACACGGCACATGTCACATTTTTTTTTTTTACAAAATTTGTCACTACATGACAATTTTTTCCACATTGTACATACATAAATAGCATAAGGTACAAAACACCAAAACATGCATTTTCATAGAGAGGCACTTTATTTTCACAAATAAAAACTAATCTACACATTTCTGCACAAAATGCACATATTCACAATATTTACATGCTAATTTTCAACAATTCATCAAGAATTTCACAAAAGGCATGGCAAATAACAAAAACCCCAAAATGCGAAAAACTAAAACCTAGTTCTAGCATTAAAAAAAAAAATTTCGAGCAGGGAATCAAAACGGAATGGATTTCTTACCTCCCCGACGTTCCTAGAGCGACGATTGTGCATCTCCGGATTCGGATATAATACATCCGGGTTCTTCGAAGATGGAACGAAGGAGATCCAATTTCTTTGGAGTTCCATCCGTTGCTCGATCACTTCTTGACTGCGTTGTCGACGACCCCTCCGAGATCCTTCCGCCATTTGCGAACAATTCAAGCTAAAAATGGAGGATTTTGGTTAACAATGGAGGTTTTCTCTCCCTCTCTCTCTCTGGTTCACGCACGGAAGAAGAAGGAATGGGGAAAGGCTCGGCATTTAACCCCAGTCAAAATCTGGGAACTGTAAAAAACCAACTTGGTCCGTACGGACCTTCTTGCAAGGGAGGGTCAAATTACTTTCCTGCCCTTATAATCTTTGCCCCTGGCTGTCCTAAGGCCTATTTCAGCAAATTCAGTTCAGTGTGGTCCTTAACCCATCAATTCAACCACCGGCCGTCAATGTAAGCCCGGACTTCGCCTACTCAACGGCAATTCATCTACCGGCCGTCAATGTAAGCCCGGACTTCGCCCGCTCAACGGAAACGCAAGCACCGGCCATCAAAGTAAGCCCGAGCTCCTTCCCCGACAAGTCAAAAGGAAGTCGTACAAGACTACATATCCCCACCACCGGCCGTCAATGTAAGCCCGGACTTCGCCTACTCAACGGCAATTCATCTACCGGCCGTCAATGTAAGCCCGGACTTCGCCCGCTCAACGGCAACGCAAGCACCGGCCATCAAAGTAAGCCCGAGCTCCTTCCCCGACAAGTCAAAAGGAAGTCGTACAAGACTACATATCCCCACCACCGGCCGTCAATGTAAGCCCGGACTTTGCCCACTCAACGACAAAACAAGCGCAAGAAGGAGCCAACACCTCCCAGCACAAATCTCAAGGCACAAAACGCCTCCAGAACGCTCAAACGACAACGCAAACACCGGCCATCAAAGTAAGCCCGAAGTCACCCTCTCAGCAGAAAAGGCCCCTACAAGGCCACGATGATCCCCAACAGACGAACACCGGCGGTCATCGTAAGTCCAACCTTCTTCCCAGCAGATAAAGCACGAGGCTTCTACACCTCTCGCAATCAAAGCTCAAGGCAGCCATGCCTCCACAACCACAGTCAGAAGACGACTCAAGTCTTCATACATGACACAACCGCAGTCAGAAGACGACTCAAGTCTTCATACATGACACAACCGTAGTCAGAAGACGACTCAAGTCTTCATACATGACACAACCACAGTCAGAAGATGACTCAAGTCTTCATACATGACACAACCACAGCCAGAAGACGATTCAAAGTCCTCACGCATGGTACAACCACATCCAGAAGACGATTCAAAGTCCTCATGCATGGTACAACCGCAGCCAGAAGACGATTCAAAGTCCTCACGCATGGCACAACTGCAGCCAGAAGACGATTCAAAGTCTTTACGCATGGCACAACCACAGCCAGAAGATGATTCAAAGTCCTCACGCATGGCAAACCGCAGCCAGAAGATGATTCAAGTCCTCACTCATGGCAAACTGCAACCAGAAGATGATTCAGGTCCTCATACTACCTCCAGCCCGGAAGGCTTTAAACCACTCGGTCCGGAAGACCATATAAACCTCCCACATTACTATCTCCAGCCCGGAAGGCTTTAAATCACTCGGTTCGGAAGACCGTATAAACCTCCCACATCACTATCTCCAGCCCGGAAGGCTTTAAACCACTCGGTCTGGAAGACCGTATAAACCTCCCAAATCACTATCTTCGGCCTGAAAGGCCTTAAACCACCCGATTAGGAAAATCGTAAAGTTTCCATCCCAGGACACCACCATGTCCTCACAATTGACCTCGGCGGTCACCATATCTTAGGACACCACCCCTGTCCTTACCACTGACCTCGGCGGTCACACGATACTTCAGGGCACCATCACGCCCACATACACTCACAAATTCACGACCTCTGAACTACGACCAGGCTTGATTCCCGCCAGGGATACGTAGGAATCCTATCACAGGGTCCAGCCATCGACCTATACGGTCACACAATAGGACACCGCCACGTCCTCACCCCGACCTCCGCGGTCACTTTCTCTCCCAGCACGCGATCCAGATTAGGACCCTTATCTTATCAACGACCCCACTTCCTCCGTAAGTGACGTCGTTGAGGGGCTTCTGTAAGTACCCCAATCTGGATCATCCTCTTCCGAGCACATGGGAAACACCGCAGACTCACAAACACAGTCTCGAAGACCTATGGCACTCAAAACCCTCAAAAAAACCCTCAACCAAACCAAGGGAGGAGCCTTTCTGGGATAAAAAGGACAAAAGGACCTTTTGGGAATTTTCAGGAAATTGGAAAAGCATAAGTGGTCCGTACGGACCTCTTTGTTTTAATAATTACTGAATCCCCTTAAAGTCCACAATATTCCCTCAAATCCCGGAGAAAATGATTACCCTCATGCATGGTTGGTCAAAGTACGGACCTCTTTTTGCATCTTTGAGGTGAATCGTACGGACCTCTTTGCACAGGGGACATCATAATTCCAGAATATTCACCATCATCACATATTCCCTCAAATCGAGGAAAACTAAAAAACTGGATAACCTGGGAGGTCCGTACGGACCTCTTTGCAGTTTTCTCCTACTATAAATAGAGGGCTCCCCCTCCCTCATTTTTCACACCTCCCTCTTCTCTCCTCTCCCCCCAGCCTTCAGGCTCCCCTCTAAGACCCTTTGGGGCAATCCCGGCCCCTTTCGGATCCTTCCGAGGCCTTTTGAGCCCCCTCGTGGTGCTCCGAAGCCTCCCCGAGCGCTCCCGCGACGCTCCCGCGCAGCCCCGAGGCATTCTCGAGGTACTCTGAGGCCCCTCGTGGTACTCCGAGGCCTTGCCTGGTCTTTCCCGAGGCGTCCCGGCTCTTTTCGAGTCAAACCTCCCTCTTCTCTCCTCTCCCCCCAGCCTTCAGGCTCCCCTCTAAGGCCCTTCGAGGCAATCCTGGCCCCTTTCGGATCCTTCCGAGGCCTTTTGAGCCCCCTCGTGGTGCTCCGAAGCCTCCCCGAGCGCTCCCGCGACGCTCCCGCGCTGCCCCGAGGCACTCTCGAGGTACTCTGAGGCCCCTCGTGGTACTCCGAGGCCTTGCCTGGTCTTTCCCGAGGCATCCCGGCTCTTTCCGAGTCAAACCTCCCTCTTCTCTCCTCTCCCCTCAGCCTTCAGGCTCCCCTCTAAGACCCTTAGGGGCAATCCCGACCCCTTTCGGATCCTTTTGAGGCCTTCCGAGCCCCCTCGTGGTGCTCCGAAGCCTCCCCGAGCGCTCCCGCGACGCTCCCGCGCTGCCCCGAGGCACTCTCGAGGTACTCTGAGGCCCCTCGTGGTACTCCGAGGCCTTGCCTGGTCTTTCCCGAGGCGTCTCGGCTCTTTCCGAGTCAAACCGGCGATCCCAAACTACGCCGAAACTCTGCCCGAGTGACTCCTGCCACCCCAACGCACGGCAAACCTCTGCCCGAGTGATCCCTGCGATCCCAACGTACGCCGAAACTCTGCCCGAACGCAACCTACAATCTCAACTCACGCCGAAACTCTGTCCGCAGACAACCGGCCCCTCCCGAAGCAATCCCGGTCCGTACCGGAACACTGTTCCATCCTGAAACACCATTCCCCAGCGGAAGACAGATACGAACCAATATTGGTAAGGCTTCCTTCCTACACTATTTCAATACATTTCAATACGTAGTGTACAATGTAGACATCCGACACAACATGCATTTTTAAAAGCACACACACACACACACAACATTTAAAGAATATTAGGGGTATCCGAAAGACTCGTTTTTATGAGGCAACTCGGGTGAGCTCTAAGATTCTAATATTCTCTTTCCGAGGAGTCATCTGACCTCCGAATTCAAAATCTCATCACACAAAAACAGTTTATTATTATTTTTAAACTAATGCCCTTTTTCAATGTTTTGGGCTTAATAATAAAAACGGCGTGGCGACTCTACAAAGCAAAACACAGCGAGACACCTCCAACTAACGCTGAAGCGGAATAAAGCCAGATGCCGGGGCGCGAACGCGCTGCCTCTCGAATCCGGGCAAAACTTCCCGAACAGCGGACAAATGCGAGATGCGCGGGGCCCTCCGCGCTCTAAGCCGGACCCCGGGTAATTTCAGTATCTTAAAACAACTTCCTCTCCATTGTATAAATAGGAGATCAATATGTCAATAAAATACACAAGTAGGTTTATTCATACAAATTATTCTCTCTATATGGTATCAGACAACTGCCGATCCACCAACAACCACCATGGCTGAAAACACCCTCATACCAAACTCGGCTGAGCCAGAAAAACCTCTTATTTTTGTCTCTCTTTCTCATATTATCAATCTGACTCCAACCAATTATATTGCTTGGAAAACACAACTAGCAGCAACCCTTATAGGTCTTGATCTTTTTCAATACCTTGATGGCTCCTTGCCGGCACCACCTCAAGAAATAACAACCACCCCTGCCTCCACCACAACTACCGACACAACAGAAACAAATAATACCCCACCCGCCACCATCACATCCACAACAAAACCTAACCTTGCCTACTCAACATGGTTTCGGCAAGACAAACTAATCCTAGGTGCCCTTGCAGGAACCTTGTCCACTAATCTTGTCTCTTTAATCTCCCAAAGTACCAACACCCACGATGCCTGGAAGACTCTTGCAAAAACATACGCCAACCCATCCAAAGGCCACATCAAACAAATCAAAGACCGCCTTCGTAGCATCACCAAAGGTTCAAGAACCATCTCTGACTATATGCAAGAATTCAAATCTTGTTCTGCCCAACTTGCATCTCTTGGCCGTCCCATTGATTCTGAGGATCTCGTTGATAAAATTCTCGAACAACTCAATGACTCTAACTATGAAAGCGTCATAAGTGTTGTTCATAGTCGGGACACCCCCATCTCCTTCGACGAACTCCATGAGAAACTTCTTAACAAGGAAAACTCCCTCAAACATAAAAACCCTACCACCACTCCCCTCCCTGCCTCGGTTAACTATGCTACATGCAACCACGGTCGCATCAATACTAATACCCATCACAGGCCCTATTCCCAGCAGCCCTATTCTCAGCCACCCTACCACCAGCCCAACCCTACTTCCAACCAACCGAACACCCAAACTTCATCAAACCCACGTCCTTATCGTGGAAAGTGCCAATGGTGTCGTACAGATGGTCACTTTCTCAATCAGTGTCCCTCGTTTTGACAAACATATCCTAATGCTACCTTCCCACCAAATCCTAATAACCAATCCTACCCATCCAAATTTCAGAACCGTGCCACCAACACACGCCCACAAAATCGTGGACAGAACCCACCTCCTCGTGCCTATTCCACCACTACCACATCTCCACCTCCTACTAGTTGGCTTTTCGATAGTGGGGCTACTCATCATGTAACCAATGACCTCAATAACCTCTTTCTTCATGCACCATATGATGGAACGGAGGAACTCTTGATAGGTGATGGATCAGGACTACAAATCTCAAACATTGGTTCCACCTCTTTTCTCACTAACTCTTTTTCTTTAAATCTTTGTCAAGTCCTTCATGTTCCTACTATCTCTCGCAATATAATCTCTGTCTCTAAGTTCTGTATTGATAATGATGTTTCTATCACCTTCTCACTTAACTCTTTTCTTGTGAAGGACCTCAAGTCGGGAACAATAATTATCCAAGGCAACTCTGAGTCAGGAATCTTTGAATGGCATCCTTTTTCTCCTGCCGTTCATGTCTCTTCCAAGTCTTCTGCAATCAATTGGCATCATCGTTTAGGGCATCCTTCTTACAATATTTTACGTCATCTTAGTAGTTCTTTTCAATTAGATATTCCTAGAGCAAACAATTTTAATTGTAATTCTTGTGATTGCAATAAAAGCCATAAGTTGTCTTTCCATGAAAATTCAATTTCCTCTCTTGGACCACTTGATGTTATTTATAGTGATGTTTGGACATCCCCCCTCCTCTCCTATGATGGTTTTAAATATTACATAATCTTTGTTGATCATTTTTCCAAATATACTTGGCTTTATCCCCTTAAACACAAAAATGATGCCACTAAAGTTTTCTCCAACTTCAAAGCTCTCATTGAAAAATTCTTTCAACACCCTATTCTCACTATTTTTAGTGACAACGGGGGTGAGTATCTTGGTCTCCGTCCTCTTCTCACTTCTTTTGGAATAACTCATCTCACGTCCCCTCCTCATACACCCGAACACAATGGCTATTCTGAGAGACGCCATCGTCACATTGTTGAGACGGGCCTTTCCCTTCTCACTCACTCTTGCATGCCACGAAAATTCTGGCCCCTTGCTTTTGTTACTGCATGCTATCTCATTAATCGCTTGCCTACTCCAACCTTGGATCTCAATTCACCATTTTGTTGCCTTTTTGGACATCATCCCAATTATCTCAAACTTCGTAGTTTTGGTTGTTTATGCTATCCTTGGCTTCGTCCCTACACATCCAATAAACATGATCCTAAGTCCACTCCATGTGTCTTTATTGGATACTCACCAACTCAAAGTGCATACTATTGTCTTGATCCCTCTACTCTCAAAATCTTTGTATCTCGTCATGTTAAATTTGTGGAACACAACTTTCCATTCTCAGATTTTAGTGTTGCTCCTTCTTCTTCAAATTCTGTAGATGAATGGTGTATGTCCTTTGTACCCATCTTACCTGCCGCGCCTAATCCTCCACCTGTGGCTGTTCCCATTAACCCACCAACTGCTGTGCCTAATATGCCCCTTCCAGCCGAGCCCACTACTCCCTCACCCATGGCCTCTTCCTCTGCCTCTAACTCCAGTCCCATTATCTCTCCTTCTCCCTCTACTCCTCGGTCCAATCCTCCTGTACCGCCACCTCCTCCCCCTCCTCTCACCCGGCCTCTCACTAGACTTCAGAACAACATTCGCAAGCCCATTAATAAACTTAATCTTCACCTCTCTCTTCCTGATCCTTCTGTTGAACCTGCCACTTATACCCAGGCCTTAAAATCACCTGTTTGGAGGGCAGCTATGCAAGCTGAGTTTGATGCCTTGGTCCAGAACAATACATGGGATCTTGTCCCACCTTCTGCAGATTATAAACCCATTGGCTGCAAGTGGATTTTTAGGACCAAATACAACTCGAATGGGTCGGTTGATAAATATAAAGCTCGTCTAGTCGCTAAGGGGTTTCATCAACGTCCTGACATTGATTATTCTGAGACGTTTAGTCCAGTTGTAAAACCTTACAGTATTTATCTCTCACTCGTTTTGACTTGTCTTTTGCTATCAATAAGCTTTCGCAGTTTATGCAAAATCCTACTGACCTTCATTGGGCTGCACTTAAACGTGTGCTTCAGTATCTTGTTGGTACTAGTAAGCATGGGTTACTATTACGTCGCACATCTCCTACTATTTTGCATTCATTTACTGATGCTGATTGGGCCGGTGATAAGGGTGACTTTGTTTCCACTTCGGGATATCTTATATATCTTGGTTCCAATCTTATATCTTGGAGTTCTCGCAAACAACGAACGCTAGCTCGATCTTCTACTGAAGCAGAATACAGGGCTATTGCTACTGCAACTGCTGAAGTTTTGTGGGTCCAAAATCTCTTGCAAGAACTTCGGGTTTCTCTCACTCAGGTACCGGTTGTGTATTGTGATAATATGGGTGCTACTTATGTCGCTGCTAATCCGAAATTTCACTCACGCATGAAGCATTTGGCTCTTGATTATTACTTTGTGCGTGAGCAAGTTCAATCTCAAAAGTTGCGGGTTGTGAAGATTGCTGGAGGTGATCAGTTGGCCGATGCCCTTACTAAGCCTGTCATTCGCACTCGTTTTCAGAACCTTGTCTCCAAGATTGGTCTCTCACAAAGGTCGTCCATCTTGCGGGGGCATGTTAGAGATACCGTATCTTGAGTCCTTATTGTATTTGGTATTAGTTTCCTATTCTTGTTCCATGTCAATCTTTTATATTTGGTATTAGTTTTGTATCCTAAAACAACTTCCTCTCCATTGTATAAATAGGAGATCAATATGTCAATAAAATACACAAGGTTTATTCATACAAATTATTCTCTCTATACACCTTTCCTAAAATGGAAAAGTTTTATTAATATTCTATTATCCCACTAACTATTCCCTCCACTCATTCTCTTTCCTAAAATACTATTACACTCACAACACTTTTTAAATTTACTATTTCCTCCACTAATTCTCTCTCCTCTTTTCAAATTGCACTCACAACATTTTTTCTTTCCACTTTTTTCCTTAATTTGCATGCCAAGCCTAAAATGGTGACGGATTTCTTGGGACGTAGGGAGTATATGTTCCATAAAGTTGTCCTTATGTAAAAAACTGAAAGTGTGTTTTTATTGTATATGGAATGGAGATCAAGAAAAAATAAATAATATGAATATAAAAAATAAAATATGAGAGAAAAAGTTGATAGGGGATAGTAAGTGAGCTGTTATTGACTTATTCAGGGTCGGTCCTGTGCATTTTGATGCCCTAGGCAATCTATTTGGTTTAGGGCTGGGATTCTGCTGGTTTTGGGCTGAGAAGCCCAGATTGGGGCTTTCTTTGCAAAAGAAATTATGTTTATGCTAAGACTCGAACCTGGATCAATTTGTAAATAAGGATTTTATGCAATCCACATTACCACCACAACTAAGCTTCTTGATTTGTACATTTTGTAAACTTTATATATATAGTAAAACATAAATTTTGGGGCCCTTAAAATTGGACAAAATTCGGAGGCCCTAGGCGACGGCCTCACCCGTCTCATAGCAGGGACGGGCCTGGACTTATTGTTAAGGTAACAAGTGGGTCCTATTATCTATTTATCAATAAAACAAAGGGTTTCTTTCCTGGGTTATTGCTTAACTGAACTATACATAAAAAAAAAAAAATAAGAATATTAAATCGGGATGAAAATAATAATTTAGTGCTAGTTTGTATTTGGGTGGGAATGAGTTGAAATTGAAGTCAGAGTCAACAAATAGTAGTACGATGATAAATCCTATATCTAGAAACAATACTACTGCAAAAAGCCAAAGACTTAAGTGTGTAAACAAGTACTATAATTAATCAGGTTGTCCAAAATAGACACATGCAATGGGTTTCCTCGAACCTCAGTTATCCACTTTACCTGTCGGTAACAGTACTGCATTGGCTTTCATCTATATATTCAATCCTTACATATTATTATTATATTCTTTCCTTAAAATTATTGATCCATATTCACTTAAATTGTTGTTCTGTGAGATACTCATCAATGAAAAACATGAGTAATAATTATTATGATGGAGAAAAGCAACAGGTGGATCGAAAGACGATAGAGAAGAACCGTCGAAATCACATGAAATCGCTCTGTTTCAAGCTTACATCTCTCGTTCCTTCCCACCATTTCCACCCCTCGAAGGTCTCTTTCTTAATTATTAATATGTGTTGCATTTGATTTGTCGAACATTAATTTTAAGTAATAAAATGTTAAAGTGACCATATTATGCATTTTGCTAAACACCCCTTTTTAATTAACATGCTAAATTTTCAGGAACAACTATCACAGATAGATCAGTTAGACCAGGTGGCAACATATATTAAACATTTACAAGAGCGAGTTGAGGAACTTAAGGAGATCAAGAAGGAATTAGTGGCAAGCTATTCGAGCAACTTAACCGAGAGTACAAAAGTTTATCAACACGGGGATTCAATTAGGGGGGCGCTACTGCGCCCCATAATTGAAATAACAGAAATAGATTCAGGCTTACAAATAATTTTGATAACTGGGTTGAAAAAGAATTTCATGTTGTATGAAGTCATCGCTATCATTGAAGAAGCAGGAGGTGAAGTTATTAATGCTCACTACTCCATTATCGGTGACAAGATTTTTCATACGCTTCATGCTCAGGTTCGTGTTTATTTCTTTTATATCATAATCGAAACTCAAAAATTGAGCTTTGATGTGTAATTTTTTAGCTAGGTGATTGAACTATATTGTAAATTAATAAGGTTTTTTGTTTCTCTATTTTTTTTAAAAATGTTTTTGAAGCATGTCATGTTTGTTTGCAGGCAAAAGTTTCTAGGGTTGGAGTGGAGACTTCAAGGGTATGTGAGAAATTACAAGAATTGATCTCCTAAAATCTTTTTCATCAATTTTCTTAGGTTCTTGATCATGAGGTTTCACGTGATGAACACTACTCCCTCCGTCCCGGCAGAAAAGAAATAAAGTTGGTATTGCACGAAAATTAATGAGAGTGTATAGTAGAGTAAATGTTGTGAGTATGAAAATTGATGTAAAAGAGAGAAAGTGTGGTATAAAATAGTTAGTGAATATTTATTGTGAGTATTACAAGTGAGTTTCACGAATAAATAAGTATTAAAAACTTTCTATTTTGAGAGTGTATATTTTTAAATGTGACACACTGTTGTTATGTTTGTTTGGGCTTTGACCCAAAATAGAGCAGCCCAACCAATGTTTGTGCAGCCCAAATGTGAGCAGCCCATTTGATCAGTGATCTTTTTGTTCCCAGCCCCTTTCTTGTTCCCAGCGTATGTTTTATTGCTGAAGTTGACTTTTGATTTGGTTCTTATCACCAAGTTTACGATCAATTTTGGTTTTCCGTCTGCGGCGATTTCGTCGCGTCGTTCCTCCTCCTTCGCAGTTGATTCGGTTGATCGGGTAAGTGTTTATCGCTATCTTCTTCGTCTTATCTCTTCCATCAGCCCCTATTTAAACCCCCACACCCTCCCTTTGCAGCCATCATCAACACACGGTCTATACACACTTTTGGGGCTTTCTCTTTCGGGTAAATAGAGAGGGTTTAGTGAGCTTGCAGAGGTATAGTTGAGAGTTTTGTGAGGTTGTTCGAGGTTCATATCGTATTCTTCTACTCTTATATTCTCTCTAGGTGCTCTTCCTCAGTTAGGTTTCTAATCTGAGCTGTGTGTGTGTGTGTGTGTGTGTGTGTGTGTTGGCGAGGCATAACAGAGGAGTGTGGGTTGTGGTTTTAAGGTTAGGTTGGTGTTGCTTTTTGCTGTGGCTGCCGAAATTGTTTGGGGTCTGTATTGGGTGTTCTTGGACTGCTTTGTTGCCTTCGGTTCATAATAACACGCATTGGATCGGTGACCTTGGATTGTGGCTGGATTTCAGATCAAAAGGATACTTGGGCCTAAACCGAATTCTCTTTATTCTTCTCTGATTATTTCTGTTTTTCATTACTCTGTTTTTTTTTTTTGGATTTCCTATGTTTAAAACTGTTATTAACAGCCATTTTATTTTCATGTGCATGTTCTGAGTTTACGAAATTCCTGGGCATTCGGAGGTGAGAAATTCCAACAGTGGTATCAGAGCTTGGTTCTACACCTGGTTGTACTTTTGTGAACGGTGAACGGTAAAATAAGAAACCTAGTAAAAGGTTTCTTGGATAAGGAAAATAAAATCGTTTTGTTTGTTATTCAGCTGTGGTTTTTTTTTTTTTAGTGCTTTGGTACTTGCTTTATTAGATACCTTATCTGCTTTTTTGGAAGTAGAAATTCATTATTTGTTATGGCTGCTAATGTTTATATGATGGAGCCATTCAATGGCAAAGGTGATTTTTCAATTTGGCAACAAAAAATGAAATGCATTTTAATTAAAGAAAAAGTTTTCAAGGCTATAACTGAACAATATGCTGAATCGGATAATCAAGCATTAAGACTTGAAATTGATGAAAGTGCTTATTCTTCGATTATTTTGAATTTATCTGCTGCTGTTATTAGAAAAGTTGGTAAACATGATAATGCTAAAGCTCTTTGGGATAAACTGGAAGCAGTATATGTTGAAACATCATTACCTAGTAAGATGTATTTGCTTGAAAAGTTTTTTCATTTTAAATTGGACTTAAACAAAGACATGGATAACATTGATCGGTTTACTAAACTTGTGCAAGACATTAAGCAAACCGGTGATAAGAACATTAATGAATACACTCCTATTGTGCTCTTGAATGCTATACCTGACTCTTATGCTGATGTTAGATCTGCGATTAAGTATGGTAGGACTGAAATTGTACTTGATACTGTGATTAACGGGATAAAAAGTAAAGAGTTGGAGTTAAGAGTTAATAAGGGTAAATCATCTAATGTTGGTGAGGTTAATGTGGTGAGAGGACGACCTACTCAAAGGAATAATAATCAGAATAAGCAACATGACAAGACTGAATCCAGAATGAGAGGAAAAGAAGTAAGTCTAGGACTGGTAAAAGTAACAGAAAATGTTACAATTGTGGTGAGACGGGACATTTTTGTAAAGAGTGTCCTAATCCCAAAAAGAAGAATCAAGACTTGCAAATTGACTGTAATTTTGCTTCTGGTGAAAATGAGCCTTCTGTTTTTATGGTTACTAAAACTGTGGTGAATTATGTTCATTATGTGAAAAATGAATGGTTGTTAGATTCTGCATGCACGTTTCACATGACACCTGATAAAAACATGTTTCATACTTATAGTGATATGAAAAGTGGCTCTGTTTCTTTAGCTAATGACAAAAAGTGTCAAATTGCTGGTATTGGAGACGTTTGTCTCAAGTTTGAGTCTGATTCTTGCTTAACGTTAAAAGATGTGCGACATGTGCCTGATTTAGCTAACAATCTCATGTCTTGTGCATCTTTAGAAAATGATGGGTTAGAAGGGAAATGGGGTAATGGGTGCATGAAAATCTTGAAGGGGTCTCTTGTGATTTTTAAAGCTGAAAAGATTAGAAACTTGTATGTTTGCACTGCTGAACAAATGACTGATTATGCTAATGTTGTTAAAGTTGATAAAACTGATTTGTGGCATAAAAGACTTGGACACATGAGTAATAAAGGTTTGGAAATTTTGAATAAAAATGGTGTTTTTGATAATGATAAAATTTTTGGTATGCCTTTCTGTGACTCTTGTGTGATGGGTAAGCAACATAGAGTATCTTTTTTCAATCTCCCTAATCCCAATCATTGTTCGACTAAAGCAATTCTTGAGTATTTACATGCTGATGTATGGGGTCCTGCTAGTGAGACCACTCAAGGTGGAAATAGATATTTTTTTATCTATAATTGATGACTTTTCCAGAAAAACATGTTTTTAATGAAAAACACAACCTAATGTGATTCCTCCTGTTGATAATCCTATTGATGTGAATGAGCAAAATATTGATGTTGAAAATGAAGATATGGAAAATAATGATAATGAGTTGCCTGCTTTGAATGACTATCAACTTAGTCGTGATAGACCTAGACGCATATCTAGGCAATCCACACATTTTCATGATTTTGATATGACTTCATTTGTGTTTAGTGTGTTTGAATCTATTGATAATACTGAGCCTAAAACCTATAATGAAGCTTTAAATTCTAATAAGAATGATTGGATTAATGCTATGAATGATGAAATGAATTATTTGCATGTTAATGATACTTGGACTTTAATGCCTAGATTGAAAAACTGTTCTATTGTGTCTTGTAAGTGGCTCTATAAAGTCAAGAATGAATCCGACTCTGCTAGATTTAAAGCTAGACTTGTAGAAAAAGGTTTTACTCAGAAAGAATGTATAGATTACACTGAAATATTTGCTCCTGTTCTTAAATTCACAACTGTTAGGATTATGCTTGCTTTGGTAGCTCAGTTTTATTCGGAAATGAAGCAAATGGATGTTAAAACTGCTTTTTTGCATGGAGATCTTGATGAAAAAAATTATATTGGGGTTATATTGATAATACTTGTTCTGATTATGTGTGTGGGGCCCTCCCCAAGCATGGGACCTATAAACTCGTGTCCCAGCTGGAGAGTCCCCAAACCACCACCTAATTAATTAAAACTTTTCATTTAAATAATTTAAGAGTTGAATAAACTTTTGAAACCAAACTATAACCTGTTTTAATTTACAACATTACATTGAAAATATTTATAAAATTTTATACATATTTCTTTTTCTCAATTTAATAATAACCACACTTATTCCCAACTCCCAAACAGTACACATACCCTGACAACCCAAAAGACGGTCCAAACTCCTTTTCGGCCTCGCCGGTCTGGTCTACCTGTCTCAGCTGAAACTAAAAAATTAAGGGGAGAAGGGGTGAGAAAGAATCTCAGCAAGTTATTATGCATGCAGCAATATGCTATTTAAGAATGCAACACGTAAACAAGTTGCACAATATCACATTTTGGAAAGCAGTAAACACCTTACGTTACCTGACCTTACCTTTTCCCGTCTGAACAATAAGTCGTACTACATTGGGAATGAAACCCACTTTATTTGTGAACGGCTTAGGCCTATTCACGCCTTACAAGACCCATTTTTCAGGGAACCATGTAAGGTATCAGTATCCTATGAACTGCTTAGGCATATACATAGTAACTGAGCCCCAAACTATGGCCACAGTGGGGTGGAAACGGACACAGGTATAATGAAATCCGAGCACCTTATGTTACAACTTCCCATAAGTGGTCGCATTCCATTATACCCCCGAAATATCAGCTGATATTGAACACATTCATATTCTCATTCAAGCACGTAACGGTTACTTGAAATCACGTCCACACATTGGGATAACAGTATATAACATGGTACAATTACTCATGTTTAACCAATCATATAACATGGTACAATTACTCATGTTTAACAATATATAACATGGTACAATTACTCATGTTTACCAACATATATAACATGGTAAAATTACTCATGTTCAACCTTCAAATAGTGTCACACACACACACACACACACACACACACACACACACACACACACACACACACACACACACATATATATATATATATATATATATACACTATTGAATCAATAATAATCCAAGTATGGCATGTGAGCTCATAATCAAATCAATAATGTCGTGCAACAAGTAATTCACGTACCATTTTAACAAATAACCAATCATAGGTAGCCACGTAGAGTTTCAATGACCTACAAGTAGCCCTACGCATTCCCATTATAATATTACCCAACCTTCTTTCAAGTTCCGTAATCAAATACCAAGTTTTTGTAAGCTTTGGTTAGCGGTCAACAATGTCTTCCAACCCTTTTCTAAGCAATATTTAAAGCCTTTCCCAATATTCGTTTTGCCCAAGTAAAACATGGTTGTGAAGTACTGATGTTATACTAGTATTATAGTTTAAGAGTGTTCCATTATACCTTAGATGAATTAGGATTTCAAGGCTTGCAAAACAGTTCAAAGTGTGCAGGGGAGGGCACGACTCGTGCCTCGTCCCTTTGGAGGGCACGACTTAGGCAAAGATGGCATGACTCGTGCCCATTTCACCTTCACCAGAAACACTCGTCCCCATCAAGGCACGACCTTTATTTTCCCAGGTCACGACTCGTGCTCCAGGGCACGAGTCGTGCCTTTGCCCAGAATTGTTGCTGATGTTTACATCAGCTTCAATCAAAACCCCAAAACACCATTTTCGCTTCATCCAGCTGCACCAAACCACCCAAAATCCATTTATATCCACATTTTAACACCTACCTACAAAGCATAATACATCACATAATCACTCTACTCCTTACATCGTAACCTTAAAGCCAAGAGTCCATTTCAATCCAACCATGAATATCAACTTACCAATTCATTCCCAAACCATGCATTCCTTTTTACTCCCCAAACCCACATAAAGTGACTAACAATCCCAACAACCATTTAAAATAACAACATTATCATTTTTCAACCCTATTCCTAAGGCCATGACGTCCAAGTATTCTAATTCAGCCCAACTCATTTCCTTCCATTTCAATCACCCAACTTTCCTTTTTATTTCCAAAGCCAACCTCTATCCTACTCAATCAAACCGATCCATTTTCATTTTATTCCCACCACCCAAATAAATCCCAAAAGTTATCAAAAGCCAAATATATGTTTATAACCCATAACATCATTATACATCGTATATAACTAACTTCAACAACCACTATACTCTACCTCGTCAATTTTCATTATAAAGTTCCCAAATAATCCCACATACTTTCTCTAAGCCATATAAGATATATAATTAACAACCATATCATTTTCATCCTAACTATCACAACAATGCCTATACAACCTTAGTCACCTCATTATAAGTTCCCAATCAATATCCCATACTTCCTTCAAATCCTATAACAATATTACCCAATAATTTTATCACCCTTTTTCCTATTTAAATCCATAATCATTCTTCTATCATTTCACAGACAATTCAACCTATCCATTTTTATCAATAAACCTTTATATAGTAATAATACATCATATAACATATATAGATAGCAATAACTTTACCATTTAGCCTTAACCCTTTTCTCTACTCTTTTCAAAACACCCAATTTCATTCTTTCAAAACCCAAATAATCCTATCAAAATTATCAAATCTCAGTTATAACAACAGAATATTATCATTATATATTTTGGACAGTTATAGAACGGAATCATAATAACTTACTCAAAAATGTGCCGAAATGAAAAGACGATTTGATCGGTTCTAACTGTTCTCCTCGGCTCCCTGATCGCTTTGCCGCAGACGGATCGGAAAACGGAACATCGGTTGATTTTCTAGAATTTTTGGAAGATATAAAATGAAAAGGGATTTTGGAACGGAGGGAACCTTTTCTCTCTTTCTCTCGGCTCACTGGAAAAAAATGGAGAAGGAGGAGGATATTTATAAGGCAATATTACACTTTAGCCCCTCTAAAATCCAAGTGATTTCAATTAAATCCTTAAGCTTTTAACTTTACTCTTAAACCCCTTGACTTTTATAACCTTTTTATTCAAAAGTTTCATTATTATAACTTCACCCCCAATTATCTTATTTATTCTCATAGACCTTATATAATTAAAGTTAATTTATTACCATAACTAAAATGTCAAATAAATTATTAAAATATTAAAACTAACACATAAAAATCCAAATTATTCTAAATTAAAATACGTAAAATAAAATGATACGCATCCCAACCCCACGTGCTCAACACGTGACCAAAATAGAGCCTAGGTTCCGGGTCGTGACATTCACTCCCCCTTAAGAAAAATTCGTCCCGAATTTTAAACATACCTACCCTAGTACTCAAATAGCCACATATTTTCCTCATGCCTCTCGATTTCTCGAAACCCAAGTGGTTTCCTCCATAATATGATTCTTCCACATAAGTTACATCACATGGACAACCTCGGTTGAAAAACTCAAAAAAGGATCATCAAGACTCTTCTCCACTACAATGCTGCATTCGACGTCACTTCAATACTGGACTGATCACTGTTGATATACGCACTTCAACTAAGGTTACACGAACTTCTCAAAATAAATGAAAATCCATCGGATGCCCCCATAACACATTCTCGAGAGTCTGGGTGGTTCTCTCTGTCTGCCCAATCCATCGGAAAATGTACGCAAAACTGAACGCATCTGGAATCCAAAGTCTCATACCCGGTCTTCCAAAATCACAATATGAATCTCGAATCCCAATCTGATATAAGATAGTGATTAATACTCCGTAGAATCGATCAATTATCTCGCCCATACACTGGTGCTAACTTCCCTGTCAATGGTTCATCACTCTTGGTATAAATGAGCCGACTTTCATCAATATATCCACTATTACTCGAATATGTCCATTTTCTTCGATGTTGAAGGTAGTCCCGTTATGAAATCCATCAAATGTCTTCTTATCCTCATTCTTCAAATCCTTTCTCAATTCTCGATACATCTTCAAATGTCTTGAATACATTGCAACTCTCAATTTATGGTCTTTCTCTCAAATGGATCTCTTATTCTCCTGTGAATATGGTACACCAATTATGTCATTGAAGGTTAATGTTCCATCAGTATTCAGTACAATATCCTCGGTCCTTCTATCTTGAAAATGTTAGATACTTCCCTCGATTCAGAATCATTGGTTGAACTTCCATAAGATCTTCGTTCCAAGTAGGTATAGCTCGAGCATTCGCAATTAATATCTCATCTTGCAATTCCCAGAACAACAATGTTGATAATAAAGCCTTTCAGATAATCGTGTCTGCAACCACAGTAGCCTTCTCGGATGTTGTGTAATATTGCAAATAAGTCTCTTAATAACTCCAACAATTTCTCCACCTGTTGTTCAATCCCCTTTGATACATAATACTTCAACTCTTATGATTTGTACAGATTTCAAATTTAACGTCATGCAAAGGATGTTTCCACTTGAGTAATGCAAAATAGTCGTAATCCATTCCACGCTTCCGCTGCGCCACTCTGATTCCCTCGAAGCATAAGCTATCGCCTTCCCAGTCTGTATAAAGCACAACCCAATCTTTCTTTTGACGCGTACATGACAATTACAAGTTCACATCCATCAAGCAGGGTAAAGAGCGAAACTGTAGTCAATCTATTCTTTAATTCTGCAAAACTGGTTTCACCCTTTTGCATTCCACAAACATGATACTCCCTTCAAAATTAATTGGATTGCTGGTGTTATAGTTCCTGGAAATCCATCAATACTCTTTTGATAATAACCTGCCAGATCCAGCAACTACAGAATTCTAACACTGCCGAAGGTTGTTCCATTTGAACAGGGTTTCAATCCTCGAAAAATTTAATACAATATCTCTGCGAGTCATACTCACTCTTACTGAATTTCACCAACATTTGATCCTCTCGAAACATAGATAACCTAACTTGCAGTTGATTTTCAAAATCTTTCCACGACTCTGAACATACAAGATAGCATCCATCGAGCTGACCACCAAAATACCAAAATCGGGTTTAAAAACTCTACTCATCATATTTACAATACAGCCAATGCCTTTCTATGAGGGTTTTGGATATGGACAATAATCCTGACATCAGATCAATACGGAATTCTACCGCCCTAACTGGCAGCACGAAATACTCTGATGAGGACACTTCACCACTTCATTTACCACCGGTACATGAGATATTTTAGGTGACTTTTACTCAGTCTAATACATACCCCAATTAACCCTCACATTATTTAAGCTATAATTTTCGACATTTAATGCATTTGTGACATAAATATCAATTAATAACTTATCTGCCTCAACTAAACACAGAGGCAATCAACATAGATAAGGAGACTCGCTTCTTGCGACAGTCCTCTCCAAGCACAACAACTACTTAACCAATTTAGGTCAAGTATAACCATAAATCGCAGATTGGTATATCTACCACATCCACTGGCAATACATGCCCACATAATCACGACTACCATAATAATCAAGTATGATTCGAGGTACTCTTCCATAGGAATAGAAACACCCAGCACATAAGGCAAACTCTTAGGCTATTTATACAAATAAAATCAACATGTAATGCCACATAAAAATGAGATGAATGGAGATCCATAAAAGTATGACCCCTAACTTCTGAGACAGGTAATATACCTCTAATAACTGCAGAGGAGTATATCTCTCCATTTTACTCACATTTCCTTGGTCTATTGGTTGGTTATTACCATTTCCGCTATTGAACAAATTTCTGGACTAAACACTCGTCGTCAGGTATCACACACTCCCCCTTAGACTAGACTTCTACCCTTGACTTCTAACCTTAGCTCTGATACCAACTGTGGGGCCCTCCCCAAGCACGGGACCTATAAACTCGTGTCCCAGCTGGAGAGTCCCCAAACCACCACCTAATTAATTAAAACTTTTCATTTAAATAATTTAAGAGTTGAATAAACTTTTGAAACCAAACTATAACCTGTTTTAATTTACAACATTACATTGAAAATATTTACAAAACTTTATACATATTTCTTTTTCTCAATTTAATAATAACCACACTTATTCCCAACTCCCAAACAGTACACATACCCTGACAACCCAAAAGACGGTCCAAACTCCTTTCCGACCTCGCCGGTCTGGTCTACCTGTCTCAGCTGAAACTAAAAAATTAAGGGGAGAAGGGGTGAGAAAGAATCTCAGCAAGTTATTATGCATGCAGCGATATGCCATATAAGAATGCAACACGTATACAAGTTGCACAATATCACATTTTGGAAAGCAGTAAACACCTTACGTTACCTGACCTTACTGTAAGTGCTCCAATTTGAGCTTGTTAGAATTTTCGTTATAAAATTAACGAAAGTTATAACATTTCTAACAATTCCTAACTATCCTAACATTTCTAACAAAGGGAGGGTAGAATGGGCATTGCCAAATGAAGTTAAACCAAGAAAAGCATCTTAAAAAGCAAAACAAAAGAATAAAACCATAAATAGAAAGGCTGGAAACACAAAAACTGGCTGTTAATTTGGTTTTTTTTGAATTTTTATTCTTCCTGTCTAAGGCTGGAGCTGTAATTAATGAACAGTGCACGCCTACTGACCTCATCCGCGCGGACATCTTTGCATCTTCAGGAGGGCTATAAATTGAGCCCTCCAGTCACAAAAATAAGGGAGGAAGAACACAATAGCAACGAAGTTCTGGCGAAATATAGAGAGAAAACAGTGAGAATTCTCAAGAATTGTCACCTTTTTCTTTCCAATCTTTCCCAACTCATACTCATCCACTCACTCTCATATTAAAGCCCTAAACACTCATACACTCAAGCCAAACACTCAAGAACACAAGGAAGATTGGTAAACCCTCCTCTTCCTAACCCTAAATCTCATCCATGCATGCATCTTCAAACTACAAAATGTAGTTCTTTCATCTTCTTTCTCTAGATCTAAGAAGATCACCATGGAAGACCATCTCCATGGATGATCTTCTACAAAGATCAACATTATTTTCAAAGCTTTTCTTTCTTACTTGCAAAAATGCACTTTCAAAACCCTAAAAAACCATTTTCAAGCACTAAATCTTGATTTCAAAGGGTAAAATCCCCCTCCCCAAGCAAATGAAATGCTTAGTCCTAATGTACCCCAAGGATGGTTTGGTATAGTTGATTCACCACTAAAATGTCTAGTGATCACTAACCAAAACCTAGGGAAATGGGGACAAGCATGGATGCAAAACCCCCTTAAAATCTTGTTTTCTTTCTTGGAAAGTTGCTGTCCAGTAGCAATTTTCCCAGACCTCAGTCCATGGTCTTAATTTTTGGACACAGATGAACTTGGAATTTGGTGTTGACTACAAAACACTTTTTGTAGCCAACATCCAGAGCTTTCCAGACATATTTTTACCTTATTTTTTGGGTGAGTAAAACTCCTCTTTTCAATTTTTCTTTCAGAGGCTAGTTCATCAGCTTCTGGGAATCCAGATCTCATATCTGAGGTTTCCAGAAGGTTTTGACCCTCAAATCTTCTCCAAAATGGAAATTTCTTTCACACAAAGTTTATTCAAGGAGTCTAGAGAAACTTTCATTCTCTGAGTTCATCCAGATTATGAAGTTTTAGGACCCTTGAATCCATTTCAAAATCAGGTGTCTGCTGCCATTTTCTTCTGGCAGAAGTGACTTCTCAACTTCAAAAGGTTTTTTGAGTACCAAATCTCAAACCAAAAATTCTCCAAAAAATCATGGGATCAGTTTAAAGTCTTAAAAAGACATCCCAATTTTTACTTTTTCCAGTTTCCACTTATTTTGGCCAAAACACACACACACACACACACACACAAATGATTTTCAGCTTGGAAGACTCGTTTTTACGAGGCGCGTCGGGTGCACACTAACGTCCTTCCCGACGCGTAACATGACCTCCGAACCTAAATCTCTGATCTCGGGCTTTTTCAAAGTTTTGCCCTTCAAAATTAAAATGGCGTGGCGACTCCGTTTTTTCCGTTTTATTTGGTTTTTCAAAGAAACGCAAAATCGAATTTTTCCCGAAAAAGGCAACACCATCGTTACGGTGGCGACTCCGGGGGACTAAGCTTTTTAATAAAAAATGGTATTCGGTATATTGGTGGAAACCACTAAATTTCCCGTTATCGCCTCCTAACACGAGTCGGGGATAAATTGTGGTCTAACAATCCCACGTACCGGTATCACCGTTTTCAAAAAAAAAAAGCTTTTGAGGGTCAAGCTTCCGTCCCGGCTTTGAAAATCATTTTTGTGTGTGTGTTGATTTTTGCACGGTTTTCATGTTGTTTTGGCCGCCTCGGAGAAAGTCAAAATTTTGACTGTCGGAATAATGTCCCTAACTGTCGGAATTTTCGTGCTTATGTGCTCATTAAAATTTTCAAAAAAAAAATTCAAAAAAAAAAGAAAATTTCCAAAAAAAAATCATGCATCATGTTTTTAAGACACATAAAAAAAAATCTCTATTTTACTCAGAAAAAGAATATAGGCCCTTGCACACTACGCGCACGTGACCGTACACCGCACACTACGTCCCTAACCCGGGGAAATCCTTGTCGCGGTCCGTTTGGTCTTATTACGCCTCTCGGATGAGCACAGGACTACCCAAACATCCCATGGAGCCTCGTGTCGACCATGCACTTGTCCGTGACACACTTTGTCCGAGACCCGGTTGGTTTTTAGTCTGGTCTGTGTCATGCCACCTTTTGTCCGTGTATAGACCTTTCCTTTCAAGCCTTTGTCGGCATACCGACTCAATATCTCTCGGGTCCCTAATCGGTCGCTAATCGGTCGAAGTTCGCCGGTTTTCCGCCGCAGACTTTGACCAAGATATTGACCGGCGCCTTGACTTCGGCTCACGGCGGCACAAATTATACACCGACTCCCGGCATTGACACCGAGTCATCAAGGATTAACGGTTATTCCATGCCTAATTACGGCTTAAGCGACGACAAGTCAAGATCAATGCGGACATTTATCGGTCAAATCATGCCGACTTTTCGTCGAGCTCTCGGACACGATCTTGACTCTGACGTCAGCTTTGTCCGTAATTTACATCGAATGCTCGTTAAGACTCGATTACCCGCCAGACTTCTAGGATCGTTTTTCTTTCGGTCGGTGGGACCCGCTTGCCCTATAGGACCCTCGCCCGGGGCTGTCCACCCCTGGGAGGTCGAAATACGGGTGGAATACGAGGGGCTTATAGACGTAGTGACGGGGCCCAGCTGATCCGGGAATCGAGTAGTTCGCGAAAAGAAGAGCAATCTTTTCCAACCGATTAGGTTAATAAAACATGTTTTAAGTAAACGTGAACAAATAAGCTGCATGTTGCATGAGCCTAAAGTCCAAACACCTACCCTCCTTCCATTCCCGAGACATCTAAACCTTCATGTCCTTTCCCCGCAGCCTCCGCACAAAGCTTGGTTTCGGGCACCGGGTCACCGTTTGATCAGTTGGGAAGAGTCAAGCGCATCGTCGGCTTCGCCATTTGTTCCGACTCCGGGTTTGGAGAATGTCCGCATCGGCCGGTAATGATGGGGATAACGTTGCTCCGTCCTCCGAGAATCCCTCGGACAGACCGGTATTGGATCCAGGTTGGTAGAGCAAATGAGACTTCGGCATGAGGCTCAAATTGATGACCTACTTGGGGGTAGTCGCAAGTCATGGTTTGACTATCGAGTCTCAATTCCGATGGCACTTTTACCGCAAAGACGAGAAAGGGTTCTCCTCCTCTTCTTAACAGTCCGGATACACCAAGATGCTACCCCGAGATTCCTATGTTTCCACCGCCGGGACTCCTTGCCGCCGACTTACAGGCAGCTGGCCCCCAAACAGCGATCGGGGACGAAAGAGTTCGGTATCTTGTCGGTTGTCCCCTCTCAAGGTGATGATCCCACAAATATCGGCTGAGTGATGAAAATCGAGGAACGCAGTTAAAGAAATATGGTCGGCCATCAAATCCACGGAAGAACGCCGAACGGACGGCGGGCACTGGATTGAAGAGGCCACACGCCACTTTGGGACCTTAACAATATCCCAAGCCAGGGCTACCTTGAAGGACAAACATATGCCCGTTCCCCAGGGACCTCAATATCTCTCATTATCCGGCGGAGTCCAATCACTCGCTACCAGACGAGCCCAGCCCGAGATCCCTCGGACCCGGTTCCACTCAAAGTCATTCCGGCACCGCTCAACTTTGAGGTCCCAAATCCGCCACCGGTAGTGGAACACATTTGGTGGGATATTTGTGACTGTCCCGATTGCCTTGAAAGGGACTATCGGGACTGGATACACGAGGACCGTCCTCCTAAGAAAAAGAAAATTTCCTCCCGGCAAAAATTGAAGGAGAGGTTCGAGGCCGGTGATAACGGTGTGGGAACGCTCGGGGAGCCATCAGGGGATTTGATTATTATGTACTCTACTCCGGTCGGTCTTCCCCAAAGCAAAAAGGGGTGAAAGAAACGAGAAAAACCTTGCCAACGACGGAATTGAGACCTTCGGATACCGAGTACCGCGTAACGGAAGTCAGCCCCCTCGGGGGTCGACCAAGGTTCGGTTGTCCGGCTCAGAGTATCCACCGATGAAGAAAAACCGACGCCTTGATGGGCGCTCCCACTCAATCAACATGTTATTTGGAGATGGCAACCGCCACAAAAGGCATCGGTATAACCCGAGGGCTTCGGCAAAGACTACGCCTCGCAAGAAAAAGGCACGAAGTGACCGACTTGATGACTCTCCATCCCGAGACAAGGACCAAATCTATGATCCTCACCTATATGGGAGTATGATCACCTTGCGATGAAGATTTGCCAAGAGATGTCTCCAACACAATGAAGCTTTGTACATCACTATTCGGCTCAACACCATGTCACTCCACAGGGTATTAGTGGACAATGGATCATCGGTAAATGTCCTTCCCCTCGGCATGATGAGGGCCCTCCGCATAAATGAAAGGCGCGTGATCCCATCTACCCGGATCCAAAGCCTACGACGGTTCGTCTCGTCCCATGCAGGGACGGTGACTCTGGAACTGCAGTACGAAACCCAAATGGTGCCCGCAAAGTTCCATGTAATGGATATCCCCTCGAGTTCACGGCCCTACTAGGGCGCCCTTGGTTGCATCACATGAAAGCCATAGCCTCCACTCTCCACCAATGCGTCAAATTCATCAACCGGCGGGAGACCTCGAAGTCATAAGGGGTGACAGGTTTCCTCATAGGGAACGAAGCCGAAACAATAGCCAAGAACGCCCACGATCAAACACCGGGGCTACATCCTTCAGAGAGACAAGTCTCGCCAAAGCATCCTTTGGAATCCGGCAATGCCAACTATGTCGACACACTCAAGCGAGCGGACTCAGAAGAAGTTCGATTCATCAAATTCAATTGCTATTTCCAACACTTGGAGGCGTGCTTTGGAAGGAAATGCTGAACACCGCCATGATACGGACACACAAGTCCCGGTCCTCAATCACGAGATTTGTCGGTTCTGCAAACCCATTCCTTGGCCTCGCCCAGGGCGAGGAGATTTTCATGATAAAAGTCGGCAAACACCGACGGACTCGGCTCGAATCTATGAACGTCGTGTGGGACGTCCTCCTTCTTGAACTACACCTTGCCAAGTCTTTCCGCTCGAGTATGGGACATGAGATTTTTCTAGCTGCTCACCGAGACGCAATGCGTCCTTACATCTGGATTGAGCGATCGGATTGTGACGAAACGGAAGTCCCTGAATTGAGGAAGATCCCTACATCCACATGCTCGGTTTTCGGATGCCAAACACGGTTGATTACGGTTCGAGACAAAGAGATGATAGCAAAGGCGAAGAGGGAGCACAGAGACCATGCCTTTCCCGAGTTGTGAAGCCACCAACGGCGATGCCGCTAAAGAATTGGGAAACTCTCTCGGGCCCGTCCGCGACCAAGGAGGAAATGATCACCAAGCTTGGATTGGTCCCCGATCCTTTCGTGTCAACCTTTGTAAAGTCCTCCGAGTCTCTCATTGTTGAGTTCGGAGTCTCTCGAGTCGTCCGTGGCCTCACGCACGAAGACTACGAGTCGCCCAACGTTGTATTCCCCTTCGTCTTGATGAAATGATGAACCTTTACGAGTATCCCTTAATTGCCACTTTAACTAATGATGAATTAACTAATAATCTAAAAACGAGTTAATAACGATTCACTAGATGAAGAGGCGAGACACATTAAATGAACAATATATCAAAGAAATCTTTAAGCGAGGTTGTCAGGAAAGAGGAAAATCGAGCCCAAGCTGCCGAAGAGATTTTGACAAGTGTGAATTTGGGAACTACGAGAAGAGCACTAAAGAGACGCAGATTGGTAGTTTCTTCGAAGGGTGAAAGGGTTGCCCTAATCGAGTTTGCTAAAAAGAATTCGTGGATGTGTTCGCATGGTCCTATAAAGATATGCCAGGCCTCGATCCTTCCATAGTTGAGCACCGAATACCGCTCGACCCGGAAGTCAAGCTTGATAAAGCGAAGCTAAGAAGAATTAAGCCCGAATGGTCCTTACAAGTGAAAGAGGAAATAGAAAAGATGCTCGGGCGGGGTTCGTCGGGGTCATTGAATACCCAACATGGTACATCCCAACATAGTGACGGTGACCAAGGCCAACGGAAAGATCCGATCTTTGCGTAGACTTGAGAGACTTGAACAAAGCCGGTCCAAGACGATTTCCCCACACGAACATCGACATTTTGGTAGATTCCACGGCTAACCACGAAGTCAAATCTTTCGTCGATGGTTTTGCCGGCTACAACCAAATCAAAATGGCGAGAAGAAGATCAAGCCAAAACGGCCTTCACAACCCCTTGGGGCACATGCTGCTACACGGTCATGCCATTCGGACTAAAGAATGCTTTGGGGCTACGTACCGGAGGGCGGCTACGGCTACGTTCCATGACATGATCCACAAAGAAATTGAGGTCTATGTGGACGACATGATAATACATTCCGAGAGGATCGAGATGGCCGGCACTTTGTTGATTTGAGAAAATTCTTCGGCCGCCTCAGAGACCACGGCATGAGGCCGAATCCGGCCAAGTGCACCTTCGGTGTAAGACGGAGGCAAGGTACTAGGATATATGGTGACGAACGGGGAATCGAAGTAGATCCCCGAGAAAATCAAGGCGATAGTTGAAATGAAGCCACCACGGACAACGACAGTAAAATCCTTCATGGGAAGGCGCAATACATAAGCCGCTTTGTAAATCGGCTGACCTCGATCTGCGAGCCAATCTTCAAGTTGATGAAAAAGAATGCCTACACAGAATGGACCCCAGAATGTCGGCTTGCCTTTGAACAAATTAAGGCATACCTTGTGAATCCCCGATTCTCTGCCCACCACATCGGCAAAGCCACTCTTGCTATATCTCGGCATCACGGATACGGCAATTGGGGCTATGCTAGCTCAAGAGAAAAAAGATTCCAAAGTCGAAAACGCCATCTATTTCGTAGCGAAAGCTCCAAGGAAGCGAACTCAATTACTACGCTTGCGAGAAGACTTGCGCGAGTTTGAGTGCAGGTAGTGGGAAAGTTGAAACACTACATGCGGTCTCACCGATACATCTTGTTTCAAGGATAGACCCCATCAAATATACGTTCGACAAGCCTTCCATCTCCATGAGATTGGCAAAATGGTCGTTCTTTTTGGCCGAATATGACATCGCTTATGTTTGAGGAAATCCATAAAAGGACGCGTAATGGCGGAACATCGGCCGATTTCCCAAGTGATGAGTCAGGGACTGAACCTCAATTTCCCGATGATGGAATCTTCGCTCTAGAAGGAGAAAATCGCGGCAACTCTTCTTCGACGGGCGTCAAACAAAAGGGGAACGGGATAGGAATGCTTACGGTCGATCCTCTTGCGACGAACACGCCCCATGCTTGATGAATTTGAACTTCGAAGTCACCAACAACGGCTGCTTGAATATGAAGCTTGCATAGGCTGGGTTGGAAGCCGCCCTTGAAAGAAATATCAAGGAATTGGAGGTGTACGGTGACTCTGCCCTCATCATCAATCGGGTCTCTAACAAATGGAAGACCGTGGATCCGGGTTTGCGAAGTATCATGCTTACATGGAAGAGTTAATAACTCGGTTCAAAGAAATCGGCTTTCATTACACCGCGAGAGGCCGAAACGGGTTCGCGGATGCTCTGGCTACACTAGCCTCTCTTGTCGAAATACCTGAAGGAAAGTCTGTTAAACCATTCGAGTCGGGAGAAGAGAAAACCCCGCCTATTGCTTCGAAATTGAAGCGGAAGCCGAACGATCAATGATCCACTAGGTACACTCAGTTTACCGGTACCTGAAGGATGGCGAGGCCTCTTTCAAAAACGAAGATGGGGAATATAAAGAAGGAATCAAAGCAAAAAGTCTCTCGGCCACAGAGCGGCTCGCCTCCCATTATGTCCTTTTGGGAAACATGTTATACAAAAAACGTTATCAAGGCCCCCTCTGCGATGTATCGGCAAACAAGAGGCTACCGAACTCATGAAAGAAATACATGGTGGTACCTGCGGCCCTCACATGAATGCTCGAGCTACGATGCAAATCATGCGAGAATGGGGTATTTTTGGATCACCATGGAAGCCGGCGCATCCGGTTTGTCAAAAGCTGCGACAAATGTCGGCGATACTCAAATCTTAATCACTTGCCTCCTCACGAGTTATCTTTGCATGACAACCCCTTGGCCTTTCGTCACTTGGGGAATTGATGTCATAGGCAAAATCACACCATCGAGGCGATAGCGGCCACGAGTTCGTCACAGTAGCCGTGGATTATTTCACCAAGTGGGTTGAAGCCAAGTCCTACAAAATCCTCAATTCAAAGAAAGTTGCCCTCTTCATCAAAGAAAACATCATGTGCCGATACGGGTTGCCGGCCGAAATCATTTCGAGATAATGGATCCCACTTCGAAGGGGAATGTGACAAGTTCTTGGCGGAATTCCGAATAACCCGTCACAAGTCATCACCCTACGGGCCCCAAACCAACGGAGCCGTCGAGCGACAAACAAGACTCTGGAAAATATCATCCAGGAAAATGGTGTCATCGAGGTAGAGATTGGCCCGAGAAGTTACACTGGCACTCTGGGGCTACTGAGAACATCGGTCGAGAACGGCAAGCGGGAAACACCTTTTGCCCTCACATACGGAATGGAAGCCGTACTCCCAATCGAGTGGAAATACCCTCGCTCAGGTATCTTGTGGAAAGCCGAATCAACGAGGTCGAATGGCTCCAGTCGCCATGATGAATTGGCCCTACTAGACGAACGCCGGCGAAGGCCATGGAACACATCCGGGCCTACCAAGGAAGAATGGCCTAGAGCCTTCGACAAGAAAGTAAAGCATCGGGAGATCCGAGAAGGTGATCTCGTTCTAAAAGAAAAGCCTCCAGTCCGTATCAACCCCCTCGGCAAATGGGAGCCTGTATGGGTCGGGCCATATGTAGTCCAGAAGATCTTCTCCGGAGGAGCCATGCAACTTGCAGACCTCGACGGGAATCCCTCTGTACACCCAGTGAATGGTGACAAGCTGCGCAGATACTACGCGTAAAAAAAGAAAAAAAAAACAAAAACAAAAACAAACAACAAAAAAAAAACAAAAACAAAAAAAAGAGTGCTAAAAGAGTAATACCCAACTAGGTTAGAAACCCGAAAAGGGCGGCCTAGGTAAAAAACAGGGTTGCACAAAAAAAAAAAACAACAAAAAACAAAAAAAAGAGTGCTAAAAGAGTAATACCTGACTAGGTTAGAAACCCGAAAAGGGCGGCCTAGGTAAAAAACGGGGTTGCACCAAAAAAAAAAAAAAAAAAAAAACAAACAAAAAAGAGTTCACCAGTTTGAACTACGAAGACCTGAGCTCCTCAAAATGAGGGGAACGTAGGCAGCCGGAAACGGTTCGGTCTAAAGCACAAATAAAAGCCATACTTTGGCATCAATACAATTGATCAGACCATGAAAGCGTCTCAAAAAAAAAACTCTAAAGCAATTCAAATATTCATTACAAGTTAAAAGCTCTTTGATGAGTCTAAGCCCGATTCATTCCTACAACTGGCAACTTTGCTAAAGGAAAACTAAGATACATAATCAAACTAATGTGTCTGTCATGGCAAGAAAGGGATACTTGGAAACCTCGAGTCACTCCAAGCCACTCGTCTTGGTCTCTCCCTTCTTCTTCCCCCTCCGAGTCTTTCTCTTACGAACCGGAAAAATGTCGGTATTCCTCCTACCAAGCTACGGTATAGGAACGGGGTCTATCAAACCGGCCTCTGTCGGGGCCTTAGTAGCCCTAGCGTCATCCCTCATCTCCTGTAGCCTAGGCGGTAGCATAGGAGCCCTCCTCTCCTGTCTCTTGACGTAAGCCTCATAATCGGTCACGGCGTCTCCGCTCTGTCATGAGGATTGGCCCTCGCCTCGGCCCTCCTCCTCTCGAAGCTTGATCTGGTCCTCCGCGCCTAATGGCCTCACGCCGCCTCAAAATAGCCACCGAGTCTCTCCCGGATGCCCCTCGTACCAATCCGGGTACCAGTGGTCGAGAACACCGGTCTCGGACGCTGAGAATGACCCGAGGAGGAAAGGCATCGTACCTCCATACTCGGGAAAGAAATGGAAACACCGAGGGATCATCCATGGAAACAAGAGCCACCACCACTGGTAGCTATATCATCAAAACCCTCCAAAGGAACCTGCTCCAAGCCAAAGCGTCTCGGGACCGGGCCGGAATGTAGAAGCCCGGGTGAAAGCCCGGAAGCATAACCACATGGGACCCGTCTGAAGCACTCTACGAGTCTCCACCCGCCTTGATGAGGCACCGACCATCGATATCTTCGGTCTGGCGACCCGCCATCCAACGCTCCCACGAGCCACGATCATCAAAATCTACATCAACACCTCTCTGGCAAAAGTCGAGGCTGATCATATCGAGAGGTTTCCCGAAGAACCCCCAAACGCTCCATCGGCCACGGGGTCAAGAGAAAGCGGGCTGCCCCGTGCATGTACCGCCGTCCGTAGCTAATCTGTCGAGAGCATGAAAAGTCTCCCCAAGAATCAAAGGAACGACATCTACGCCGGGCGACAATGAACGACAACATCCGGCGAGATCGATGGCAAATCCCGAAGGAATAGACCATGAACAAAGTGCCGAACATGCAAAGTGCAAAGGCATCCCAATAGGCGTCATCCACCAAGCCTAAGCCCCTAAATCTGTCGGGAAGACCGGAAATATCGAAATGGTCGGGACCGCGGATCATGCCTCGTGCTTCCTCAGGGAAAGATGAAGAAGGTTGCACAACTTGTCAACAAAAGAAGCTCCTCCGGACCAAGGAATTGCTATCTCCTCCACCTCAGGACCTCAAGCAAGGCCCGAAATTCTTCCACGGTCGGAACAATCTCGTTGAAGGAAAGGCAAAAGACATGCCTTCTAGTATCCCAAAACGAAGAAGAAGCCCTTAAGAGGTCATAATCCGGAACCAATTCTTTGAGAGACCACAAGCATCGTACCTTGTACCGTTCTTCAAAGAAAGACCTTCTCTCATGCATAATTTCCGGGACCAATCCTTGAACTTGTTGAAAAATGACATTTGGGACTCTTGGGACAATTTTGAGGGAGCTTTTCTAAGGCTTTCCATGGTTTTTCTCTCTTCCTCCCGAAAATGGTACATTTGAATTTGGAGGTTGAAGAGGATATTTGAATTTGAAATAAAGCAAGACCAGTGCGGACCAAAATTAAAGGACAACTGTCGGATGCGGGATTCCTCCGCGCGGATGGGATTGCTTCCCGAGAAAAAAATTTGCAACGAGTCAAGGCTGCTACACCAAAAAAGGAATATTCCGTCCCGGTTGCTCGAAACTGTGCAAAAACCTCCCCAAACCGGTCCATATACCAAACACCCTTGCAAAAAAAAAAAAACCAAGGCTCATGCAACACTTTGCATTCATATTGCATTGCATTCATAAAATAAAATCCTAAATTATTACATTCCAAAAAAAAAAGAAGAGAGTGTACAAAAAAAAAACAACAAACAAACATAAATAAAATCCTAAATTATTACATCCAAAAAAAAAAAAAAAAAAAAAAAATGTGCATAATCTACAAATCTAAAAAAAAAAAAAAAAAAATCAATCGGAGTCTCCGGCACCCGATGTCTCCCCCGGCCCCTCTTGCGACTCGGGCCCGCCTCGTCGGGAGCCACGAAAGTCTCGGGCTCAGAATCGTCCTCATCTCCCGAGAAAAGAGGCTCGTCGGGACCAACGCACACTCGATAGGGTAAACCCGGATCCACTGAAGAAATCGTACCCGAAGGTGAAGGCGTCAGACTCTGAACATACGGAGACGACCCACCATGCCGCCGAGACGTGTCCACTGCCCGTGCGGATCCCCAAGAATGACGTGATCCGAAGGCGGTGCCGCGCGGTGATCAATGAGAGGAGAAAGAGGGGTCTCGGAAGAAGTCTCCGAGGGAATAGGAGAAGCCTCCGTCGGACGGAGTGCCGGCCGTGGTCTCCTCGCCCTAGCACGAGGTGCCCCGCAAGCAACCATCCTCCGTATGAACCTCTTGGCTCCGATCACTTGCTTCGTCGGTGTCTCGACGACCACCTCAGCGCACAAAAGCAAAAGCGTCAAAAAAAAAAAAAGAAGTGATGCTAGAGATGATGAAACAAAAGAAAGAAAAGAAGGGAAAAGGTGAAGCCATACCTTCATACCGGACGAGGCCGGAAAGCTCGTGGAAGCCGCTCGGGTGAGGGATCTGCACCCTCAATCGGACCCCATCACGGATGTAGGAAAAATCCGTCCGAGGGTACCGCGGGATCCCAAGCCCCTCCCTCTCTAAAACACTGAGGCATCCTCGGCCTCCTCAAGACGAACGTCGCATATGGCTCGATCGCCACGAAGTCCGAGAAGTCTTGGCTGCTCGGTAATCATCCCAGTCACGGACCGATCGCTCGGATGCATCATATCGGCGGGAGGCTCCACCGGTGTCCTCAAAGGCGAGTTCACGCCATCTTTGGCGCGTCACCCTCTCTCCCGAGATAGTAGGCGTCGCAAGTCGGGCCCCTCAAAATCCTCCCATTGCCTTGTCCGGATCTCGGCGCCCTTCGAGCTGCGCTACCTCAAAGCGATCCCGGGGAAGAATATCATCCCCTCATCTGTCTCGGCCTCCGTCAAAGGAAGGCAATCCGCGTACTGAGAGTCGTACGCCCCCTGGAGCTTATCTTCTCCCGGGCATGCTTGGACCAAGGCTGCATGGCCGGATACGCCCGACGTACGCCTCGAGTGCCTCCACCGTGACGTGGAAAAACTCCAACGCCCATACTGCGAAAGGTAAAAATCCAATCAATCCGGTGCAAATAAAAGTGCGTGCTCAAAGGAAAGAGGGAAAGCAAAAGAGAGCTTATACCTCCAGAGCAAACTCGAAGCGATGCGGGGAGCTCACGGCCTTCCTTTGTATCTATCAAGAGCGAAGTACGGCTCGGCCCGGCCCGGCCTCCCCCGGGAAATATCTCCAACCGTCTCCATGTCCTCCAAGGACCTCGGCAAGGCAAAGGCTGCCGTCCCCTCGGCATGCCCAAAGAGTGTGCTCGAAAAGGTAAACCGAGAGGAAGGACCTAGCAATCGCTCGGCGCTAAACCTATCCTCCCGGCCTCGTAACTCGCGATGGTCTCCACGATCTTGCCGAAGACCACGGCATACTCCATCCCCATCCCCTTTTTGGGAATAGGGAAAATCCAAGAAGAGCACAACGGTCCGGCATCGGCGTAGCCATCTCTCCACTCAATGTTGCGTCCATTGAAGGACGGACACGTGATCGCGGCATAGTCGGAAGGCGTAACGGTCGCCTCGCCCCGGAAGAAGTGGAATGTGTGGGTCGCATCCCACCAATCTTTGCGCTAGAGCAAACATCGAAGCCCTTGCACTTAGGGAACTTGACCAGTCCCCTCAAGCACTCGACGAACTCCCAGAGCCCCGTCTCGACAACAATCTGTCTCGGACTCGGCAAAGCTCCTCGGCCCGCATCCGGAAGCCGATCCCACAAGTCAATCACAGACTCCACCGATCCTCGAGTCTTCATCTTGTTCAGTTGCTCCGTCACAAAACGGTTTCCGCCCTGTAAAAAAAAAAAGAGAGAAAATGTCAAAAAGATTGCATTTGCATTAAAAAAAAAAAAAAGAAGAAATTTCGACAGCATAACAGCATACAATGAGCATAGCCCCATTTTTCTCGCATGAAAGAAAACAATTTGCAAGTCCCAATGCATTCATCAAAAAAAAAAAAGGATGCATTCCTACGGAAGTAAAAACTCCGTCCCATTTTCAACAAAAAAAAAATGCATACATACATATCATCCATCTTACATGCAACGGGAGGAAAAATCCGTCTCACTTTTCAAAAAAAAGAATCCTAAACATACATCTCATATTGGCAAAATGCCCATTCTTTCCAAACAAAATGCATGCATTGCATCATCATTCACCAATATCAAAATTCAATTTCAAAAAAAAAAATCATCATCAAGAACATGCAATATTCAATTTCAAAAAAAAAAATCAAAAATCACAATTCTTCGAATTTTCACATGAAATTTTCGAATTAAAAAAAAAAAATGTGGCGAAAATGCCAATTCTTTTCCCAAGCAAAATGCACATTTTTGGGACACTCACAAATTCATTGCAACATTGCATATCATCAATATCAATATTCAATATTCAAAAAAAAAAATTCAAAAATCATCCAAAAATTTCAAACAAGAAATCGACAAGAGGATCAAGAGGATTCGAAATATACCGTTCGGAGATGCGGATCCGAAGCCCAATGTTGCCAAGCATCGGGGTAATGCTCCTCATAACCGATTGCGAAAGATTGTAATGCCTCCTCATCCGGACGAGCTCCAATCGCCTCTCCGCTACCGGACCACGTCCTTGGCCTTGAAAAGCGCCTTCCCCGTGTTCCATTGCTCGAAAAATCAAGAAAATCGGAGGAATTTTGAAGCTTCTAGGGCCAAAAATGGCTGCTCTCCTCGGTTTTCTCTCTCTGCTCTCGACAATCTCAAAAAATTGGACTGAGGAAGAAGAAGGGCGTTGGCCCAATTAATACCCCTGACTTTCCATCCCTATCCGCGCGGATGAGATTGCAAGGGTCAAAATGACCCTTTTGCCCCTTAAAATTTCGGGACTCTGCAATTCGGTCCCGACTTGACAAAGTTAACCAAAGTTAACCAAAGTCGGCCCTTGTCAAGAAAATTACCCCGGCGATCAAACGTAAGACCGAGTGCCCTGAGAAAGATAACGAATCCCGTATCTTTCATCAAAATCTTCCCGGCGATCAAACGTAAGGCCGAGTGCCACGAGAAAGGATAACGAGATCCCGTATCTTTCAAGAAAATTACCCGGCGGTCAAACGTAAGACCGAGGTGCCACGAGAAAGATAACGAGATCCCGTATCTTTCATCAAAATTACCCCGGCGGTCAAACGTAAGACCGAGTGCCCGAGAAAGATAACGAGATCCCGTATCTTTCATCAAAATTACCCCCGTGATCAAACGTAAGACCGAGTGCCCCGAGAAAGATAACGAGATCCCGTATCTTTCATCAAAATTACCCCCCCGTGATCGAAACGTAAGACCGAGTGCCCGAGAAAGATAACGAGATCCGTATCTTTCATCAAAATTACCCCGGCAGTCAAACGTAAGACCGAGTGCCCGAGAAAGATAACGAGATCCGTATCTTTCATCAAAATTACCCCTAAGTCAAGAAACGTAAGACCGAGTGCCCTGAGAAAGATAACGAGATCCCGTATCTTTCATCAAAATTACCCCGGCGATCAAACGTAAGGCCGAGTGCCCCGAGAAAGATAACGAGATCCCGTATCTTTCATCAAAATTACCCGGCGATCAAAGCGTAAGACCGAGTGCCCCGAGAAAGATAACGAGATCCCGTATCTTTCATCAAAATTACCCCCATAGATCGAAACGTAAGACCGAGTGCCCCGAGAAAGATAACGAGATCCCGTATCTTTCATCAAAATTACCCCCGGCGATCGAAACGTAAGACCGAGTGCCCGAGAAAGATAACGAGATCCCGTATCTTTCATCAAAATTACCCCGTGATCAAACGTAAGACCGAGGGTGCCCCTAGAGAAAGATAACGAGATCCCGTATCTTTCATCAAATTTCCCAGGCAGTCGAAACGTAAGACCGAGTGCCCGAGAAAGATAACGGATCCCGTATCTTTCATCAAAATCATTCCCCCAGCCAAACGTAAGACCGAAGTGCCCCGAGAAAGATAACGAGATCCCGTATCTTTCATCAAAATTGCCCCTATCAAACGTAAGCACCGAGTGCCCCGAGAAAGATAACGAGATCCCGTATCTTTCATCAAAATTACCCCCGGCAAACGTAAGACCGAGTGCCCCGAGAAAGATAACGGATCCCGTATCTTTCATCAAAATCATTCCCGGGCCAAACGTAAGACCGAGTGCCCCGAGAAAGATAACGAGATCCCGTATCTTTCATCAAAAATTGCCCCGGCAAGTAAACGTAAGACCGAGTGCCCCGAGAAAGATAACGGATCCCGTATCTTTCATCAAAATTACCCCGGCAGTAAAACGTAAGACCGAGTGACCCGAGAAAGATAACGAGATCCCGTATCTTTCATCAAAATTACCCCGGCACAAGCGTAAGGCCGAGTGCCCCGAGAAAGATAACGAGATCCCGGCAGTCAAACGTAAGACCAAGTGCCCCGAGAAAGATAACGAGATCCCGTATCTTTCATCAAAATCATCCAACGGCAGTCAAACGTAAGACCGATTTCCCTGCACGAGTACGTACGATTTTCCCAAAGAAAGTTAACGGAATCCCAAAAGCCAACGAAATCTCGAGTAGTGCTCGAACTACGAAAGGGCTTGATTCCCACTAGGGATACGTAGGTAGCCTATCATTAGGTCCAGCCCCTCGACCAAAACGGTCACCCTCTCCTTCGGCAGCAGACAAAGTCCACCGAAAGGCCATTTTAAATTAAGGTCTGAGGCGCCTAAAAAGCCATCATCATTAAGGCCCGAGGCGCCTAAAAAGCCATCATCATCAAGGTTCGAGGCACCTAAAACGCCATCTTCAAGGTTCGAGGCACCTAAAACGCCATCTCCAAGGTTCAAGGCACCTAAAACGCCATCTCCAAGGTTTGAGGCACCTAAGAAGCTATCACTAGGAAAGCGATAAATCGCGAAAATCCCCAGCAGAGCGGATACCCGTCAGACCGAAAATGGTCATTCCTATCCCCAGCAGAGCGGATAGCCATCAGACCGAAAATGGTCATCTCTTATCCCCAGCAGAGTTTCTTTCCAGCAAACAACCGTAGAACTCGCTCATCGGGTTCGAGGCACCTAAAACGCCATCATCTCGGGGTCAAAGACCCGAACTACGACAGCTTGATTCCCATTCGGGATACGTAGGTAGCCTATCGCTAGGTTCAGCCACCCAATCACTCGGTCATCCTGCCAAATATGGAGCCTTACTCTTATCGACGACCCCGCTTCCTTCGAAAGCGCCGTCGCCGAGGGGCTACTGTAAGTGCTCCAATTTGAGCTTGTTAGAATTTTCGTTATAAAATTAACGAAAGTTATAACATTTCTAACAATTCCTAACTATCCTAACATTTCTAACAAAGGGAGGGTAGAATGGGCATTGCCAAATGAAGTTAAACCAAGAAAAGCATCTTAAAAAGCAAAACAAAAGAATAAAACCATAAATAGAAAGGCTGGAAACACAAAACCGGCCGTTAATTTGGTTTTTTTGAATTTTTATTCTTCCTGTCTAAGGCTGGAGCTGTAATTAATGAACAGTGCACGCCTACTGACCTCATCCGCGCGGACATCTTTGCATCTTCAGGAGGGCTATAAATTGAGCCCTCCATTCACAAAAATAAGGGAGGAAGAACACAATAGCAACGAAGTTCTGGCGAAATATAGAGAGAAAACAGTGAGAATTCTCAAGAATTGTCACCTTTTTCTTTCCAATCTTTCCCAACTCATACTCATCCACTCACTCTCATATTAAAGCCCTAAACACTCATACACTCAAGCCAAACACTCAAGAACACAAGGAAGATTGGTAAACCCTCCTCTTCCTAACCCTAAATCTCATCCATGCATGCATCTTCAAACTACAAAATGTAGTTCTTTCATCTTCTTTCTCTAGATCTAAGAAGATCACCATGGAAGACCATCTCCATGGATGATCTTCTACAAAGATCAACATTATTTTCAAAGCTTTTCTTTCTTACTTGCAAAAATGCACTTTCAAAACCCTAAAAAACCATTTTCAAGCACTAAATCTTGATTTCAAAGGGTAAAATCCCCTCCCCAAGCAAATGAAATGCTTAGTCCTAATGTACCCCAAGGATGGTTTGGTATAGTTGATTCACCACTAAAATGTCTAGTGATCACTAACCAAAACCTAGGGAAATGGGGACAAGCATGGATGCAAAACCCCCCTTAAAATCTTGTTTTCTTTCTTGGAAAGTTGCTGTCCAGTAGCAATTTTCCCAGACCTCAGTCCATGGTCTTAATTTTTGGACACAGATGAACTTGGAATTTGGTGTTGACTACAAAACACTTTTTGTAGCCAACATCCAGAGCTTTCAGACATATTTTTACCTTATTTTTGGGTGAGTAAAACTCCTCTTTTCAATTTTTCTTTCAGAGGCTAGTTCATCAGCTTCTGGGAATCCAGATCTCATATCTGAGGTTTCCAGAAGGTTTTGACCCCTCAAATCTTCTCCAAAATGGAAATTTCTTTCACACAAAGTTTATTCAAGGAGTCTAGAGAAACTTTCATTCTCTGAGTTCATCCAGATTATGAAGTTTTAGGACCCTTGAATCCATTTCAAAATCAGGTGTCTGCTGCCATTTTCTTCTGGCAGAAGTGACTTCTCAACTTCAAAAGGTTTTTTGAGTACCAAATCTCAAACCAAAAATTCTCCAAAAAATCATGGGATCAGTTTAAAGTCTTAAAAAGACATCCCAATTTTTACTTTTTCCAGTTTCCACTTATTTTGGCCAAAACACTCACACACACACACACAAATGATTTTCAGCTTGGAAGACTCGTTTTACGAGGCGCGTCGGGTGCACACTAACGTCCTTCCCGACGCGTAACATGACCTCCGAACCTAAATCTCTGATCTCGGGCTTTTTTCAAAGTTTTGCCCTTCAAAATTAAAATGGCGTGGCGACTCCGTTTTTTCCGGTTTTATTTGGTTTTTCAAAGAAACGCAAAAATCGAATTTTTCCCGCGAAAAAGGCAACACCATCGTTACACTTACCTTTTCCTGTAACGACCCTAACCTTAGGCACTGTTTTAGCAGCATATTATATGCTTTTAATATTATTGATAATATTATGTGTTCATTTTATATCCTTGATTTCTTATATTAGGATGAGATGATTGGGAAATTAAATAAAGCATCTTGGGGGAAGTATAAATAGAAATGGATAAAATAAATAAGATGTGGGTAGTTAAACTTTGTGTAGGGGAAAGCCTTTAATTATTGTGGCATGGGGGGGGGCCATTTCTTCCCCTTATTTTCCTCACCTCCCTTCTCATTAGTCAAACACCTCCATACTTCCTACATCATCCTTTTAACCTCCCCATCCTTTTTCCATCCCATTTAATCATCCTTCCCAATTTCTATTCATCATCATTTTCTCTTCCTTCTTCCCAAGTATTTCCATGGAAGCTCCTCCATGGAAGCCTCTCTTCCCAAATTTCTAACAAGTTCAATTCTACTCCATTTTCCAAGCCAATTGTACTTTTGTGCTTGGTGCATCTAGGGGAGTTTATCAAGCTAAGAAGATCCTCATTTTATCCTAAAAATCTAAGGTAAGTTATTATGACTTCCTTCTAAATATTGCTCACTTTATGTGTTAATGAATATTTTGTGGAAAGAAAATGATTATGATATTTTTGAATAATGTTATTTGAGTAAAATGGTTATTTAAGATTTAATTGATTTTAGTTATGAGATGGGGGTTTAAGTTGAAGGAATGAGGGTATTATGAGTGTAAGATGTTAATGACCTTAATGGAGTTAGTGTATGTGATTATATACATCTTACTTTGATTTGGGAAAGATTATGAGTTTATTTAATTTGGGTAGAAAGAAGTGGAAAAAGGACTTGGTATACTTGTAATGATGTGAGTTATTATGATCTTCTCTCCTATTTAATGTTCATGAACTATTGGGTGTTGTTATTTTTATTATAATGGTTAATTGATGCTTAGGAAACCTTCTTGGAGTTGATAAATGGGTTAATGATAAAGAATGATGTGGTTTAAGGAAGTTTATCAAGAATGTAAGAAAATGGGTGAGTTAGATTAAGAAGGTTAAACTTGAAATGGGATAGTGAAATGGGTGGAGAATCAAGTGGTAAATGATATAGGTTTATATTAATTGGGGTTTAAATGATTTAGAATGAGGTTTGTAAAGTTAGAAATCCTTTTGGTGTTCATAACAATAAGGAAAGTTATAAAGGGAAAAAGAGTATATGTGAAAAGGGGATTTGAAATCTGAGTATAGCTGGAGAGTGGCTTGGGCGGTCGCCCATGTGGGGCTTGAGCGGCCGCCCATGTGACCAGCCCTTGTGATGCCTTCCCTTCCTTCTTGGGCAGTCGCCCAAGAAGTCTTGAGCGGTCGCCCAACCCATCAGAAGCCTTGAAGCCTTTTTGAAACCCTTCTTGGGTGGTCGCCCATGATGACTTGGGCGGTCGCCCATGTCATCAGAACTTTCCCAGTTTCCTTTCTTGCTGACTTTCACCAATAACCTCGTGGCATGACTCCCAATCATTATAAGTTAGTAGAACCTAATCCAACCCGGATATGAATTAATCTTTTTAACCTAGATTAAAGTAGAATACGTTGGCTACACCATGACGTCTTATTGGGTCAAAATGGATTTGGGGAAGTAGTTTAAATATTGTCCGGAAAATGGTTGATAAGCTTGGTTAGTAACTTCACCAAAGTAGTTCAAACTTGGGAAGTAGATCTTGAACTTTTATTAAGATTATTCAAGGTTGAGTGATGACTTCGTAGAAATGGTTTATGGTTCAGGGTGGCCTTACTTGCTCCCATACTCTTGGTGATTCGTTGAATAGTGTAGAGATTATAATTACACTATTGTGTTGGTTAGGAATGTATATGTGTTGCATCGTTGTACTGTATTCCCCGTGTGGATTATTTGGCATATTGATATATTGTATCCCAATTGTGGATTATCTGGCATGTTGATTATATTGTATCCCGGTGTGGATTATGTGGTTATATTGTTACCTTAATTGAATTCATATTCATTGATGGTATTATGCTTAGTGTATTAAATGAATGTTGCACTATAGTATTGATTTAACATGAGTATATTTTACCATATTTTTATATTATTATCCCTTTTGTGGATTTTATTTCAAGTAACTATTATGTGCTTGGATATTACATGTGATTAGGGGGTATAATGGAATTCAATCAATTATTGATTTGTTCTATAAGTGATTGAAGGTTCATCATACCTGTGACCTCTCCCCTCTGTGGCCACAGAGTGGGTGTGCTAGCAGCTATATTGAGCCAAAAGCCTTACAAATCACGCGATTTGGTGATTAGGGAAATGCTTCGTATTAAGCCAAAAGCCTTACGTATAGTGGCAATATTATATGATACTCTTATTAAAGGGGTCATATAGATATCTCCGATTTTCTTATATGGATCTCTGGAGTATGAGTCCTATAAGCAGTGAATGTGCGTAGGGCAATTCACCAAAGAGTGGAGTTTTACTCCCACGTTGTACGACTTATTGTTCAGACGGGAAAGGTAAAATGAGGTAACGTAAGGTGTTTACCGCTTTAATAATGTGCTATGTGTAACCATGCTATGTGTTGCATCTTGTTTGGCATCTTGCTGCATTCATAATAGCTTATTGAGATTTATTCTCACCCCTTCCCTTTCTTGTTTTAGATTGTGCTGAGACAGGTGACCTGAACCAGTGAGGCCGGGGAAATAGTTTGGACTCTGGCTTTTGGGACTTGTCAGGATAGGTATATGAGTGGGTTGTCGGGAGTCCTATTAAAGTATTACTCTTTTATAAGTTGTATAGAAAACTCTTTTGTTAAACAATGTTAATTAGGGTTTTCAATGTAATTGATTAAGTATGGTTATTGAAGTATTTGTTTAAATTCCTCCGAGTGGAGATATTATCAGTTGATTTTATTTTGGAAGTTTAAGAATTGATTTTCTTTTCAAGTGAAATAAAAGTTTTAAAATTTTAAGATGGGTTTTCTTAGTTTGAGCTCCTCATGCTCGGGACACGCGTTAGGTCCCGGGTTGGGGTGCTCACATTTCCCGTCTGAACAATAAGTCGTACTACATTGGGAATGAAACCCACTTTATTTGTGAACGGCTTAGGCCTATTCACGCCTTACAAGACCCATTTTTCAGGGAACCATGTAAGGTATCAGTATCCTATGAACTGCTTAGGCATATCCATAGTAACTGAGCCCCAAACTGTGGCCACAGTGGGGTGGAAACGGACACATGTATAATGAAACCCGAGCACCTTATGTTACAACTTCCCATAAGTGGTCGCATTCCATTATACCCCCAAAATATCAGCTGATATTGAACACATTCATATTCTCATTCAAGCACGTAACAATTACTTGAAATCACGTTCACACATTGGGATAACAGTATACAACATGGTACAATTACTCATGTTTAACAATACATAACATGGTACAACTACACATGTTTACCAACATATATAACATGGTACAACTACTCATGTTTACCAACATATATAATATGGTACAGCTACTCATGTTTTCCAACATATATAACATGGTACAATTACTCATGTTCAACCTTCAAATAGTGTCACAAATATATATATATATACACTATTGAATCAATAATAATCCAAGTATGGCATGTGAGCTCATAATCAAATCAATAATGTCGTGCAACAAGTAATTCACGTACCATTTTAACAAATAACCAATCATAGGTAGCCACGTAGAGTTTCAATGACCTACAAGTATCCCTACGCATCCCTATTATAATATTACCCAACCTTCTTTCAAGTTTCGTAATCAAATACCAAGTTTTTGTAAGCTTTGGTTAGCGGTCAACAATGTCTTCCAACCCTTTTCTAAGTAATATTTAAAGCCTTTCCCAATATCCGTTTTGCCCAAGTAAAACATGGTTGTGAAGTACTAATGTTATACTAGTATTATAGTTTAAGAGTGTTCCATTATACCTTAGATGAATTAGGTTTTCAAGGCTTGCAAAATAGTTCAAAGTGTGCAGGGGAGGGCACGACTCGTCCCTTCCTTGCACCAACCCCAGAATCAGTCGTCCCTTTGGAGGGCACGACTTAGGCAAAGATGGCACGACTCGTGCCCATTTCACCTTCACCAGAAACACTCGTCCCCATCAAGGCACGACCTTTATTTTCCCAGGTCACGACTCGTGCTCCAGGGCACGAGTCGTGCCTTTGCCCAGAATTGTTGCTGATGTTTACATCAGCTTCAATCAAAACCCCAAAACACCATTTTCGCTTCATCCAGCTGCACCAAACCACCCAAAATCCATTTATATCCACATTTTAACACCTACCTACAAAGCATAATACATCACATAATCACTCTACTCCTTACATCGTAACTTTAAAGCCAAGAGTCCATTTCAATCCAACCATGAATATCAACTTACCAATTCATTCCCAAACCATGCATTTCTTTTTATTCCCCAAACCCACATAAAGTGACTAATAATCCCAACAACCATTTAAAATAACAACTTTATCATTTTTCAACCCTATTCCTAAGGCCATGACGTCCAAGTATTCTAATTCAGCCCAACTCATTTCCTTCCATTTCAATCACCCAACTTTCCTTTTTATTTCCAAAGCAAACCTCTATCCTACTCAATCAAACCGATCCATTTTAATTTTATTCCCACCACCCAAATAAATCCCAAAAGTTATCAAAAGCCAAATAGATGTTTATAATCCATAACATCATTATATACCGTATATAACTAACTTCAACAACCACTATACTCTACCTCGTCAATTTTCATTATAAAGTTCCCAAATAATCCCACATACTTTCTCTAAGCCATATAACATATATAATTAACAATCATATCATTTTCATCCTAACTATCACAATAATGCCTATACAACCTTAGTCACCTCATTATAAGTTCCCAATCAATTTCCCATACTTCCTTCAAATCCTATAACAATATTACCCAATAATTTTATCACCCTTTTTCCTATTTAATTCCATAATCATTCTTCTATCATTTCACAGACAATTCAACCTATCCATTTTTATCAATAAACCTTTATATAGTAATAATACATCATATACTTCCTTCATGTGTGAACAGAGATTCTTTTTTTACTCTTCATTTTAGTGAAGAAGTGTAAACAGAGACGTATTAAATATTTCATGTCTTTTACCCATCACTTGAATTCATGTGTGTTTCTTTGGAATTTGTTACAGGTGATAAGTGTCTAATTGCAGGGGGTGTATGTGAATTTGAGGGGACGGGAAATATATTTTTTTATATTATATACATTCACAACGTTTTATAAATGTTGCAGATTTTTTTTTACATTTACGACGTTGTAGTAACAAACAACATAACGTTTATAATAAACATTGTCTTATTCTCCTATTACAACGTTTATTAAAAACGTTGTCTTATCTGGCCTATTACAACGTTTTAAATAAACATTGTCATATTTTTACAACATTTTAAGAAAATGTTGTAAACACTCTATGACAACGTTTTATAAATGTTTTTTACAACATTTAAAAAACGTTGTCTTAGACTGGAGCCTAAGACAATGGTGGATATCACAACGTTTTCTAAAACGTAGTTAAAGGCCTATAACAACGATGTGAAAGACCATTTTTGTTGTAGTGTCTATTAAAATATTATAATGATATTGTCTATTAGTAATGTTATTCTAATATAGTAACTAATATATTATGCTAATACTATTAGCTAATAGCAGAAAAATGAAAAATCACATTATCTTAGTACTCATCGTGATGATGTGGCTTCACGAACGTAAGATTGTGCAAAACCTTGTCCAGGTAAGTGGCACCTCCATATGCTTTCGCCTTTATTTTTAATATGTATAGATTTTTGGTTACTTTTAGCTTTGGGATTTTACAGATGTGTATTTATGAGTTTGTTTGGCTTTAACCCTTAGATACACCCAAATATAATTCTTAAAAGTGTATTTTTTTTCCTTGCTTGAAAGGAGGCAGAATTTCATTTATTTTGCCAATTTCTCTAATTTTAGAGATTTTTGATAGAATTTACATAACAATTTTTCTTGTTTTTAAATTAAACGAGGACATTTGTCGCATCTGTTATTGACCCGGCACACTTCAATTAAAAATATCAAAACAATTTTACACATCATTTTTGTAAGCCAAATTTTGTGACTTTTTTTTTTTTTTAACTTTAGTATTACCCGTTTAAATATATGCCAAAAATATAGCACCAAAAAGTAAACATATCAGCTTTCAAAAAAAAATAAAAACATATCAACAAACTTGCTACTCTCGTTTTATTTATTCATACAAGTAAGCCTTGAGGAGTCTATAATCTCCATGCACTCGTCGTGCTCTTCCTTATAATCCACAAAAAAACGAACGAAGATTGAATACATAAATAAATAAACGACCATATTCAGACAGTACTCTCGAGATGTTCCTAATAATCATAGATTTTTTGCAAGTTTGATGCTGTGATGATCCATGTATCAGACATTAGTATCAGCTGACATTTGAACTTCGGATCGCTTTTGATCATCATTATCATCGTCCCAGACTGTTGTGCTGTAGAAGGTTGCATACAGTACGAGCTGAACAATGCCCGACAGAACTCCCAATCCGTTGGGAATCTGTCAAGAAAGAAATGTACATAATTTTATTATTAATTCGGTCGTTAGCCCAAGACAAATTAAAGAAAATTATGATTTTGAAATTACCAAAATGTAAGGATCAAATTTGATGAGTGCATAACTGGCCCAAACAATGCCATTTGCAAAGTTTGCAAGTGATAGGGTAAAGGGCATGTACTTCACACTCTTTGTCCTGATAACATTTCTCTGCAGTAATGAAAGAATAAATTGATTAGAATGAGTTATTTTGGGTCGGATTAAAAAGGAAAGTGTCAGATTTATTAGACGGAGGAAATACGTACCATGACAGTAAGTGGTGAAGCATACATGCCAATGTTGAAGACAATGCAAATAATACCAACTATCATTGATCTATCTTTGGAGCCATGGAAACATAGAAGGACGATGAATACACAGGCAGCGAAGAAGATCAATTCAATCAACAAAATGATGAAGATTTTCTTCTGCATTTATTCGTGTAAATTAAATCACGTAAGAAAAATATATAAACATAAAGTTAGGAACGTAGTTATAAGTAACGGAAACTTACGCGCTTTCCCCAGGTGGAGTAGGTTATGAAGATGGCGACGTAAATGAGTTCAATAACTAAACCAGTGCCATTAATGGTGACAACGAGAGTGCTGTCTGGATGGACAAAGGGCATGCCATAAAATACCCACATTGCACAATTCAGTGCTGTCACAACATAAGGTTCGGGCTTGAATTCTTCCACCGATTTTTGTTTCCATATCTTAACGAACGTTGGCCTGCATGCATGCAAGCAAAATATATACAAAAATTATTTATTTCATTTTTCTCCCAAATTAGCCTCTTATATATTGAGAATATTATGAATATAATGAGTTTGTGCAACGTTTTTCATTTCAACATTTGAGAGAGAGAGAGAGAGAGATTACACAGGTGAGAGAAAGAGGAAGAATGAAATGACATTTCCTGCATGATAAAGTGGGTAAATAAAGTAAGAAACTTATTTTCTAGTTTAGGATAAAATTAAAAAAAAAAATGATGAGAAAAAAGAGAGTAAGATGAAGAACTAGTGCGAACCAATGATTCCAACGATAGTTCTTGCCAATTCAGGGTTCGCCATCTTAGCAGTACGTGGACGTACAAGTGAAATATGAGAGAGAGAGAGAGAGAGAGAGAGAGAGAGAGAGAGAGAGAAAGAGGATTATTGATCAAGAAGAGCAGAAGACGAGGCTATACTGCTAGCAGAAAAAGATTAACTGATTGTAGAAGGGTTCAAGTAAACACGAGTAATCAATCGAAACTACTACGAGGGATGTTTGAAGAAGGCTATAAATTCAAATATGTTTTTCTTTTCAATGACTTGCATAATAAATTCAAGTTGTCAGCCATTTATAAGAAGGTTTTTTTCCTGTAAATGGCCACAATAATAGACTTGTCTATTGGAATTCCGATGTTTTAGCTAGCGATCATCTCCCGGCCCTAAACATCTCTACTTTGCTATCCAATATAATCCACATAATTCTTTTTATCCTTTGAATTTCAGTTTGACGTGGTCATACTTGGATTGGAGGGATGTATCGACGCATCAAACGGTCCAAATTAAATTTCTTCAATCAGATGGCTCAAATTGGTGGTAACGACATTCAGCCCTCAAAACGCCATCTAGCTCACTCCAAATCAAATGTTACACTCCAAATCAAATGTTACGTGGTCTAACGACATACTCTATTGCAAAAATGTCACATACGTACTTATGAAACATGAAATGTCACATGCGTACTTTCTTTTGGTTTAAATTAGACCACATTTTTTAACACTCGTTAAAAAACTAACGAAAAATCCATTAGAGTTAAAAATCTAAAAAGCCATACATGTAAATTGTTTAAAGGGGATGAAAGTGTATAATGTTAAAATATTAGACCTTTAAATTTTTTTCATATGTTGAAGGGTTAAAATAAAAGGTTAACTTTACCCTCTTTTTAAACTATTATTTTTATATAATTATTTTTTTATGAAATGCAAAAAAAAAAAAAAAAAAAAAAAAAAAAAAAAAATTGATTATGTATGGTTTCAAAAATAAGTGAAGAAATAAATAAATTAAGAAATTAAGATTATATAAATATAAAACTAGAAAAATCTAAAAACCATTTTTTGAATTCATATTTATTTTAATTAAAAAGTGATAGTTTTATGTTTGTTTAAAAAGTGATAATTTTTTGTGTTTATTTAAAAGTGATATTTTAAGAAAATCAAAGCGATATTTTTTTAATCAACAACACCCATCAATCATCTCACCACCGTCGCCAATCTATCCACCATCTTCAACAGTCCAATACCAACACAACACCACCATCAAATTTTCAAAAAAATAATAATAATAATACCAAATCAATTTCACCTTTCCGTAGTTATCCACCATCAAATGTAAAAATTCCAAATCAAAAACAACAATTAGCTGATGTCCCAGATCTGGAAAATCAGAGAGACAAGGGCAGGGTTGGTCCTGTGTTAAATGGGGCCCTAAGTCAAGAATTTGACGAGGGCTCTCATTTTTTTTATCCCCAATGGTAGATGATCAATAACATTGGAAATAATAATTGTAAATAATTTATTTTAGTTAATTATAAGTAATTTAAAGAAATATTGCAATAAAATTTTAATGATAATTACAAAATAGTGTTACAATTATAAAGATAATTGCAAATTATATTTAAACAAAAATAATTCAAGGAAGCCTACTGTGGAACAAAGGCCAAATTAGAAGAATATAGACAAAAATATAAAATGGAGAAGAAAATAGGAACTAGGAATCCAACCTTGGTGGCTGAGGTGAATAAATTTACATATACATTTGAGTCATTGACCACTGGGACAATATAGTACACTTGCTATAAAATGTGACCCTAATTATTAGTATATATTTGGAAGCCCTGGACAATGGCCTCACTTGCCTTGCCTTAGGGCCGGGCCGGGCCTGTGCGTGTGGTTGCTAGAAATAATGTAGGGGGTGTTGACATTGGCGTTGAAAGAGAGGAGAGAGTTGTTGGCTTTAAGCTGATATGTCGAGGTGTGAGAGGAGCGAGGACGGAAAGCTAAGGTTGTGTGTGGAGGTCGGGGTTTGGCCGCTGGTGTGTGGTGGTGGGATTTGACGGCGGTTCGTAGGGATGGAGCTTGGGAAGACAATGGTGTGTTTGGTTGTTTAGGGAAGACAAAATTACTTTAAACTTTTTCAGTTTATGAAAATTATTATATAAATTATGAAAATATTATATAGGGTCAATTAAGCATGAAACTCATTATATGGGGGTAAAAATTAAACAATTTGATTATGTCACATGTTAAATTTTTAACTATAATGATTTAGTAGTTAGTTTTTTAAGGGGTGTTAAAAAGTGGTTTAATTTAAATCAAAACTAAAGAACGGTGACATTTCATGTTTTAAAAGTACACATGTGATATTGATTATCCTCAATTAGTATGGCGGGTAATTTTTAAAATTAAAATTATTCCTAAATACATGTCTTTTTTTAGTCAAGTCAATATTCCCGTTTGTCAAGAATCATGTGGTAAGTTATGCTTACATGTATTTGTAAATTGTCATATAATGATATCATAAAGAGGATGCTTGTGTACTGTTAGACGTCCTCTGTCCCAAAAAGAATTCACACTTTTTATTTTGATACATTTTAAAATAAATGTTGTATGATTAAATACTCCCTCACACTGTACCCAAATAAATGTCACGCTTTTCATTTTGGTTCGTTTTAAAATAAATATCGCGTTTTCAAATAAGAAAAGTGATTTAGTGCAATTTTATCATTGTATATATCCATGGCGAAACTAGGATTTTGGACAAATGGGGAAAATAATTACAAGGGCTGGATCGCTGGAGTATTAATTTGACATAAATTGGGCCAAAAATATTACCTGGTGCAATTTTTTTTGGTACAGAAACGAAGAAAAATTGATAAAAACCATTATTTTAGGAGTAAAATATCACATATTTTCATTTACAAGGGGGAAATTGTCACTTTTCAAAATTAAAGAAGAGCAACTGCCCACTTTGTGTAGCTCTGCCTGTACATATAATGTACAAACTAGTAAATCATTAAAAACATTGATAACTCAAATAGGACATTTATTATAGAATGATGAGTAAGAAAATAGACTTAATGCAAACTTATTATTGTATATAAGCAAAGCATAAACAAAACTATGACATTTTTATCACCGGCTTTATATTTAGAAAATAACATAATTACCATTAAAAACATGAATATTATTTTGATGCCCTTTGTTTTCTTTAGAAAAAAAAAAACTAAAAATTTCTTGGCCAGAATACTTGGGCTTCGTTTGTTTCACGGAAAATAACTCCTGAAAAAATGATTTCTTAGAAAATATTTTCCGAAAAATGAAAATGCTTTCCGGAAAACATTTTCCGATGTTTGGTGAATCTTAAGAAAATATTTTTCGGAAAACATTTTCCGATGTTTGGTATTTTCATTAAAGTAACTTTCTAAAGGTAAAACCAATACAAACAAAGGAAAATGAGGAAAATGTTTTCCGAAAAACAACTTCCTTAGGTAAAGGTAAGGAAGTCATTTTTTTTAGAAATCAAGCTCATTTTCCATTAACCCGGAAAATGTTTTCAGATGACTTCATTTTCCGGTGTTTACCAAACACCGAAAAATGGGGAAAATATTTTCCGAAAAACGTTTTTCCCAAAACAAACGGGGCTTATTGTTTATGGAGTTATGTCCCAATATACTTGTTAGGTCCTTTATGTCCTCCAATAATACTATAAGAGACTGCCAAATAAGACAATCTTCGGATGACATAAGCTGAAGAAGGCATACAAAGGTTGCAGATTTGCCTACCCCTTAAGCCTTAAGGTCTCAAATTTATACAAGGGTGGAGGTGGAGTTAATCTTAACACCTCAAATTTAAAGAACAAAGGCTGGTCATAATGCCATATATAAACTTAGCATTTGACTTTGCTAGGAAATTCCTCAGCCTATGGTATGGAACCATGATTCAACAATATGTGTATGGGTAGTAGACAATATTAACTTTAACCGTCCCCTTTGTTATTCGGCTTGTACATTCACTCGCAAACATAAAAGGTCGAGATTTTCCGTTCCAAAACCATCTGTGAATCGACCGTTTTCAAGCAGCAATTCCTCAATCAAATGGCAAGAAGACGTTAAGTTTTGAAAGGCGACTTCACTTATTTCAAACTGACAAAGTTCAAACTTCTTAAGATTAAGGGAAACACTTGACAAGTTGACCGGATTAACAAGCTTACTACGATCAATTATGTTCAAATCCTCAAGTTGGGGACTCTTTGACAAAATTGTTTCAAACTGCTCATCATTGATTTCAGTAACGATAAGTGATAACCTTTTAAGATTAATACCTGCAATGACTTTGTGAGGAAAATTTCTGGAAACAAAAAGGCTGTCCAATTGGATTCAGCAGTGAGATCAAGTTGAACGACATCCATCTTTCTTGAATGATTTCAATGCAAAGGTGGAATAGGAATTCCTGCCTGCTCAAGTTAACTTTTCAGTGTGCGGTCAATAACATTTTCGCCTTTGAGCAATAAATCGAGAGAATTGAAATGAAGAAAAGGGAGGGTAGACCATGCTCTTAGCCATGATTTGGCTATAAGCATCATTTTTGCTGCTTGTTTGGTTTCAAGAAAAGACTGAATATGTTGGATAATAACAACCTGCAATTCACCATTCTCTATGGAATAGCAGGAGGAAGGAATCACAATTATGCTACAATCCTAATCAAATTCAATCTTCTCTGAGAATCAATTTATCTTGGTGTATCTTTGTAGTTTTCTACAAATAGGAACTGTATATTTTGCTGTTTAATCTAATGATGATTTTTTTTTTAATTTTTTTTTTTTTTTATAGAATTGAATACCCTTACTGTTCTTCCCATGCAGTGTTACATTAGATAATGCAATTTCTTCTGCACTAAACTATTGGAGATGGCCTAAAGTGACTTGTCAAGCGTATATTAACTTGAAATCATCATTTCCAGGACTTCTTTCATAGCACATAATTCCTGCAGGTTCTTTACATAATTCATATATAATGTCCCAATAAGAACATTATATATATATATATATATATATATATATATATATATATATATATATATATATATATATATATATATATATATATATATATATATTATATATACTTATATATAAAAACTAGATTAGAATTAGGTCTAATAACTGGTTATAACTCCACCTCAAGTGCAGAACTGTGAAAACAAAGTCAACTCTACCAACTAAGAAGCTAATGTGTTAGCAAGTCAAGCAGCCTGCCACTGGAGATGAGGCTGATATATTACCATCTATTTATTGCCATTTTGAAATACAGATAATGACATTTACACTGTTTCCCACCCCCCACAAGCTAGGGAAAGAAAAAGTCAAAGTTGACTGCCATTATTTTTTAAGTTAAAGTTGAACAATCTATCAAATGTAGGATAGTCCCCAACATATGCAATAAAGAGTGGACCTAAAGGCTAAAAGTACTTCTCAAGAACTTTACTATAAGTTAACAAAAAAAAAAAACTAAAACCTTATCTATAATTGAGAAAATTTAAATCTTATTTACACAAAGAATCCTTCATAAATAGCCACTAACCTCTCTACAGCACTTGATTCTCAGGTCTAATATATGCCATTTCTCATTCACTTTATGAATCATGAAGCCGACTGAAATGAATATAGTCATGTGCTTAGTTGGAAAAAATAATAATGTAATGTCGTCATCCTAAAAACCGCCTTTCAAGTTTCAAGTGCCTACCAAAAGGTCGTCGATATCATCAGGGAAGAAGGAAAACTCGAAGGTGATGGGGTCGGATACCCTTTTTAATTTAAATCAGCAAAAAAAAAGTGTTGTAGGATTCCAGGAACAATCTTAGAATCAAATAACCATTTCTAGCATCTATTCAAACTAGTCAAGAAATGCAGTAGCGAATAGCTTGAATACTTTCAAGCACCAAGTCAGAGATAAATCCAAACATTAATGCAGTTTACTGAAAAAGAGAAGCAGTTATTAATGAAATTAAATTGCAATTTCTCAGTTGATATAAATGACTCTTTTCTGTCTATAACAAAAAAAAAAAAAAAAAAAAAAAAAAAAAGCCTTAAGTAATACCTGAATTACATAGGCATAAAAAATAACCTTAAACGTGCATCATATTTTATGCCAAATTAAGATGTAAGCACATGCTAATCAGAACTCTTCCATTCTAAAGCCAAAGATACCTCCTCCTTTTTCCCCAACACTGTTTTGAGTCCATTCCAATCAAGATAAATCTTCTCATTGTTTACCACATAATAGAGCTTTGCATCCTTAATGTAATGTCGCCAGCACTTATTCTGATAGGAATCGCAGCATTCTAGATTTCTCCGGTAACTTAGGTCCTCTAGGTCATTCCATAATTTTCTAACAAGTGTACGCTTAGGCGTTGTATCCAGACGGTCAAGTAAGACAATCTTTGGATGACATATGCCGAAGAAGTTATACAAAAGTCGAAGATCTTTATGCCTCTTAAACCTTAAGGTCTCAACTTCGTGCAAAGGAGCAAGTGGAGTTGCTCTTAACACCTTGAAATTAGATGTCAAAGGCTCATCAGAATGCGATATAAACTTAACATTTGACTTTGCAAACTTCGCGAGGAATTCCCTCAACCCATGGAACCAGGATTCATCAATTTCTACATCATAATAGACAATATTTACTTTAACCGTCCCCTTTGCTATTCGGTTTGTAATCGTAATAGGGAAAGGATTTGTCCAAAATCTACAACTTCTGAACTTTAGCTTTTGCAAATTAGGAACATGAATTAAGACTACTGGTACGAAGCTCCTATCAAAGTTAACGCGCTTGAGGGCAATACTTGACAATTTGACTGGATTAACAAGTTTACTACGTCCAACTATGTTCAAATCCTCAAGGTGGGGACTCTTTGACAAAATGGCTTGCAAATGCTTATCATTGATTTCAGTATCGACCAGTGATAACCTTTTTAAGACTTGCACATTCAGCCGCAGACATAAAAGAACCATCTATGAATCGACAGTCTTGAAGCAGCAATTCCTCGATCAAAGGGCAAGAAGACATTATGTTCTGAAAGGTGACTTCACTTATTTGCATCCAACAGAGTTCAAACTTCTTAAGATTAAAACATTTAATATCATTTGTATGGCTAAGAACCAATGGAAATAGTTGACAATTTAACCTCAATACCTGTAATGACTTTGTAAGGAAAATTTCACGAGACGAAGAGGTTGTCCAATTGCAGTGAGGAGTGAGATGAAGTTGAAGTTCAATGACATTGCTTTGGCGTAGCAATTTTAACCATCTTTCTTGAATGGTATTAATGTAAAGGTGGAATCTCACAATGGGAATTCCCTGCTCAACATAACTTTTCAGAGTGCGGTCGATAATATCACTGGGATTATTAAGGTATCTGTTTTTGCTTTTGAGCCATAATAAATCGAAGAAATTGAAATAAAGAAAAGGGCGGGAAGACCATGCTCTTAACCATGATTTGGATATAAGGATTGTTCGGGCTGCTTCGTTGGGTTTGAGGAAAGACTGAATATGTTGGATAATAACATCCGGCAAATCACCATTCTCCATGGAATAGCAGGAAGAAGGAATTATAGGATTTTAGGGTTAGGGTTTGCTTATCTCTCGATTATAATTTAGTCTTCTCCGAGAATAAATTGAGTATCTTGGTAATTATCTGTAACTATTCAGGCGTATCTTTGTATTTATCTCAAATATTTTCCAATACAAGCCAATAGAATTAAACAAAATCTAAAATTATCTTTAAATATTCATGTGTATCTTTCAGAGATTTGAGCAAACAGTTCCTAACCTAGAATTTCTGGATCCGGAAAATGAACAACAAAAAATAATTCATACATCTATAATAAATGAGTTACATTTATATTAATATGAGTTACTGAGTTATAAATAATATTTTTGTTACTATCAATGTTCAAAAATAATATATTTCGTCCCAAAATAAATGTCTTCGATCAATAGTAAATTTGTTATTTTTTTAAATGGCAAATAACAAATTAGGGTCAGGGTCGGACTAATATGGGTCTTCTACGGAGGGCCTGACCACCTTTTTGATCAATTTGGGGGCTCAAATTTTATATTTTTGCAATGGAATTTGTTAGAAATTTCAATTAAATGACATTTGCCGCACGTGATTAACAAATTTGTTCACAATTGAAATTGATTTTCCATTTAATGGGCTAAATGAAAATTTCTAAATCAAAAGGATTGAAATAAAATTTATTTTAAAAATACTAAATAATCAAACTTGTAAAATAAAGTATAAAATGAAAAACAAAGCAAGTTAATATAATTTTTTGTTTCAGTTTTATAGAAAATACAATTTTCTAAATTAATAGATTTGAAATATAATTTTTAAAATATATTAAATAATTAAAAATAATTATTTTATTAATTAAAAAAACTTAAAAAAGTTAATATTATTAAAATATGTTTTGGAAAGAAAAAAGAAAAAAGAAAGGAAAAAGGAAAAACAAAGAAATACAAAGAAACATAAAGAGAAAAGAACAAAAAATGTAACAACAAAAAAAACCACCTTAATTCTCCGGCCTATCCCTTCCCCCACTACCTCCTTTCGTCTTCCCACACGTAGACCTCCACTGCCTCTCCCTTTGCCCCTAAAGCGAAAGCGACGACACCACCGACAATTTCAACTTTCGAAAATGCCTATCGGAAATTTATTCAAATGGGGTTTGGAATTTTATCCCCACCGACGATTACAACTTTTTCTTTCTTCTTGGGAAAGAATCAAACAAAAACGAGCAATTCCAATAAAAACAATTTGATTAATTGGGAAATCTATAGTATAAATGAGAGCTCCACTCACTACAGTAGAATGAATAGTTTCACGCGTGGAAATTATCATTTTGCCCTCATTATTTTATCCATTTTCCATTTTGCCCTCACAACTTAGTATGTCGTACGACATACTTGCCCTTTTTTTTATATATGAAAAAAAAAAATCTCACGTGGCCTTGGACACGGGCATGTGCTAGTATTTGATAAGGGTAAAGAGATTGGGATACAAAAAAGGTATATATATAGTGATTGAAAAGTGGGTGAGATGATTTTTGTGATGGTATATAGCACGGTGGTTATGTAGGTGATGCCGGCGAAGGTGGTGGCATAGTAATGGTTAGGGTGGTCGAAGGCGAAAAAAGGTTATAGCCGGAGGATGTGGTGGTGGTGGTGGTGGTGGTGGTGGTTGATATAAGTTAGTAAAGAAGAAGAAGAAGGAGGAGGGAGCTCATTCTCTTTCAATCCTTTTAATTGACTTTTCTAACAAGTTTCGTTAAAAAGTCATTAACGGGCGAAAATTTAAAACTTGACTATTTTTGGGGCCTAACTTTTCAATTTTAGCAGTTTAGGACCTAACTTAAATATTTTTTACTAGTTCGGGGCTTTTTGACGATTTTCGTCCAAATTCTGTTTAGTGAATACGTGTGTTGCATGTAATATTGAGTGAGGGTTTTTTCATCATTTAGTGTGTCAGGATAAATTACAAAATAGGGCCTGAAGTCCACAGAGGTAACAATTTGAAGCCTGACTTTTCAATTTTAGCAATTTAGGGTATAACTTAACTATTTTTTATCAGTTTGAGGCTTTTTGGTATTTTTTTCATCGGTTTGGAGAAATTTCAAACCTAGATAAACCATAAAAAAATTCAGACCGAGCTAAACCAAACTGATATGGTTCGATTTGATTCGGTCTAAACCGCAGTTTGATTTGCGTTTTGATTTTGCGGTTCAGACCAGGTACAAACCGCGATCTAGACCACGGTTCAAACCACATTTCAAAATCACAAGTCTAACTGAAATGAATATGTAAACAAACAACATTACACTGTGTAATTTACACAAGCAACCAACTGAACCAGTTAGCTGAGTAGTTCACAATCAGAAAAACTTTTAACATGAAATAGAAATTCGTCGACTAATCTTGCATTAAAACTTTCAAATCAAACTGAAACTACAATTATAATCAAAAAATCTATATTGATGTTCATAACATCGAAGTCGATGAGGCGAATTTAGTTCAGATATTAGAAATATTAATGTTAGTATAGTTGAACAAAATTGAATGAAAAATTACTAAATTACTCTAGAGCGGGAAGAATATACAGTTATTTCGCCGGAAAAGATGGAGGATAACAGATCGAAAATATGGTTTAGGGTTTGACTCCAAGTCGTCGTATATCGAAGGGTGAGAGGCTGAGAAAAGAGAAGAGAGAAAGTTGCCTGAAAAGATGGAGGATAACAGTTATTTCGTCGAAGGTGAGAGCATCGCTCGTCGTCGAAAAGAGAGAAAATCGTCGTTCTTCGTTGATGAGAGACGGGAAGTGGGATTTGGGAATATTGAAATAAAGGCGTTGAATTGGGTGTATGTTTTGTTAATTTATTATTTAGGGTTTTTAAAAATTAAAGGCCGAGACTAACTAAAATTTTGAAGGGACAGCTAGGATTGCGGTTTCATGGTTTGGCTTAATGGCTCAATTTCACGGTTTCAAACCGCGGTTCGATCTTAAACGGTTCGGTTTACTAGTGTCAAACCCCAAGCTAAATTGAATCCCATGATTTGTTAATTTCTCAAACCTAGTTAAACCAATTATGTTTAAAAATCGAACCGAATCACACGATTTGACTCGGTTCGATTCCAGACCGCGATTTAATCCAAACCGCTAACACCCCTAGTCAATTGTATACTCCCTCCGTCCCGTCCGACTTAGGACGTTTTGCCATTTTGGGCGTCCCACCCGACTTAGGACGGCCCAAAATGGAAAGTTTATATTACTTTTATATTAAATGGGACCCACTTGTCATACTCACAACAATAATCCCATCACTATTTATCCCACTTATTCTCTCTCCTATTTAATTTTTCACACTCACAACACATCCTCCACTCATTCTCTCTCCTAATATTATAATAGTATTCCTTAATCTCCGCGTCGGGAGTGAATGTCCTAAGTCGGGTGGGACGGAGGGATTATAAAATTACCGGGTCAAATATTTAATTTGTATCATCTTCATCCTCAAATCACATCTTCATCCTCAAATCAAACTCGTATGAATATGAAACATGAAAAATCTCCACTAGCCAGTCACCCCCATCCTCCTTTGCCGCCATCCACCACTATCATCCATCATCATCACCACACTCACCAATCTCATCATCAATACCAGCACAAACCTCGACCACAACTACATCTACCTACCTGAGATCAACATAAGCAAATTAACAACACCTAGCATCAAAAAATCAATCCAATAATTTCAGAATTAAAGCACCATGAAAACATAAATTACCACAAAATCCATCAAAAACCATTCATTCACAACCATAGAAATCAACCATTTTGACTTTCTTTTTACCCCAGTTTTTGTTCAATAATTGCCAAGATTTTCAGATTTACAATGTACACAAAAATTTCCAAATCTACAATTTACCGAGATCTAGATCTACATTTTGGCGCCAAAAAGTGATGATTTGTCTCCGGCTACAACCTCGACGACATAGACCGAGAAGATGGCAAATCAAAACTAGGAGGTTCCAGACGTAGGTTCGTTATTTTCGAGTTCGATTGGACTTCCAGTAAAAAAGAGATGTTGAGCCCGGACCAGCTAGATCGGGCTCAAGCTCGATCTGATCCAAATGCCCAGCATGACGTGTCATTCCCTAGACCGCCAGAGTCGAAACCGCGGACAGAGAGACCCTCAAGGTCAAGACCGCGTTTCTCTCATCCCATCCCAGTCAAGACCGAAGGGATCCTGACCGTCAGCCTGGTGACCGCAGGAGTTATGGCCGCCCCATCCGTGCCCGCGTCAAATACCATTGACCGCGCCTAATATGTTGACCGCGGTCTCATACCAGACACCCGGTTATCTCACCAGACTCCCGGTTAATATCAAAGCTTACTGAGCAAGTTTACTTACTGGCTCTGACACTACAGTAACCGGCTCACTCCCATCACATTTAATGCGGCTCAGTCAGGTGCCTACTATTGCATTTAATGCGCCGCGCCGAATACACGGCTCCTGTCCCTTTCAGCGATATCCCCTCTGACAGTGAATCTTCCTTCCCTGACAGAGCCAATTAGATGCAGACACGTGTATCCGATCAAAGAGTAAAATGCCCTTTAGGGCCTTAGCCACTATCTTCGAGGAGAATGTTATTAACTTCGTCCACGATCACATATGGTGCAGATTTGGGGTTCCCCGAGCAATAGTCTCGGACAATGACACTCAGTTCTCTACGAAATTCACAGCTGAATGTGAGAGAATGAAAGTACAACACCGCCAGTCTGCAGTCGCTTATCCTCAGGGGAACGGCCAAGCTGAGGCCGCAAACAAGTTAGTCCTGTACGCCCTAAAGAAAAATTTAGAAGGACGAGGCGGACGATGGCTGGACGAGCTCCAGACCGCGTTATGGGTTGTCCGCACGACGATCAGAAATTCAACAGGCGAAACTCCTTTCTCACTCACGTATGAGTCGGAGGCAATGGCTCCAGTTGAGGTAGCCCTACCCTCGTACGGAGTCACATACTTCGATGAGTTTCAAAATGATGCAAACAGAGGTATGACCTGGACGATCTCGAAGAAAAGAGAATACGAGCAAATGAAAAAATGGTGAATTACAAGCAAAAAGCGAAGAAGCATCATGATAAGAGGGTGAATAAGAGAAGTTTTTCGGTTGGAGATTGGGTACTCAGAAATGTTGAGGTACAAGGAACCCAAGCTGGTTTCCACAAGCTCTCCCCGAAATGGGAAGGTCCGTACGAAGTTACCCAAATAATCAAAGAGGGTACCTACAGATTCCGGACAAAGGAAGGAAAAGACCTCAAGAACGCTTGGAATAGCGATCACCTTAGAAAGTATTTCTTTTAAAATCTTTGTAATATGTAAAGGTGATAGAGGCAATGAATGTAAGATTATTGAACCAAATTTTTGTGCAAACTTAATATTAAGAACTGTTGTAGCAATATTTCCACCAGCCTCAAAAGCTAAAGTGGATGCCCGCAAGCGGGTGCCAGTGGGTAAAAGGGCCAACAAATGAGCCCCTACTTGCTGATGCGCAAAGATCCATCAAGATTGCACGCCTATATGTGTACAAAGTCCATTAAGCCCGTATTCGATCGCGGACAAGACTCTCCGTCCTGTTCGCGTGAACCACCATAAATATGTGGATATAGATGCAAGTGGGGACAAAGGCCAAAGTCCGAACCCACTAAATGCGTGTAGTCCTTAGTTGGCTGTTGACCGCACTCATGTATGTACAAAGGCCAACATATGAGCCCATTACATGATCGCCACAAGACTCCAAAGAGTCAGACCGCGTGAACCACCAATAGTGGATACAGATGCCGGTGGGTTAAAGGGCCAATATGCCCAACCTACTGTTGCATGAACTATTGCCTCACGGCCACAATCTGCTTGCCCAATGAAAGAAGCTTGCCTTGGCTCTTTGTAAATTACACCACGGATTTAAAAAATCTAAATAAGTGTAAGTGGAAGGGAGTGCTCAAAGAAGTTTTAATAGCCAAATAGATAAAATAAAGTCAAGACCTCAAAATTGTCCAAGGCCATAACAAACGCGATCATAGAGAAAAAGGGCTGGCTCTCATAAAAAATCTAAGAGATTTTGAATAAAGGGTTAGGAAAACTCATAAATACGGTCAGAAGGCCTACTATGCCCCTGACCGCGACATTGAGTCTAAAACAGTCATTTCAAGTCTGAAAAGCTGAAAAAAGGAAGAGCAAGAATACAAGCTTAAGCTAAAAGCATTGATACTATGTGTCAAAAGTGTTCATACATTGCAAAAACTTGAAACAGCCTAAAATAAAGACAAGGTAAAAATAATTGAAAAATACTTCTTATAACATAGAAAAAAATGATTTACAGAATCCTACAATCTATTACAAGGAAAAACAAAAGAAAAATCCTAAGCTAAAGGCGTTGAGACCTTGGGATCGGTAGAAGCATTCTCCTTTGCCGTTTTAGACTCAGGCGTTGGAGAGGGAAGATTGACAGTTATGGTTAGGTCTGTGATAGGCTCAGAAGGAGCTGCTGGAGCTGGAGCTGACCGAGGCGGAAATACATCACTAAATGCAGGCCCATTGGGGAACAGGCTAGCAACCGCGGCTTCAAAGGATAGATTTTCTTGTTCGAACCTCAGCATATCCAGCTCACTCCTGAGGCTGGAAGCGGTGACCACGGCCATAGGAGGCAAGGAAGAGGCCGCTGCGAGCTCTAAGTTGGCTATCTCATCCGCAGTCAGAGGGACCAATGCGTGCCCGGGCAGGCAGAGATCATCTGTGGAGATCAAAGAGCCTATAATGGCCAATTGCTCCGCAGAAAACTTGCCCGTAGCAGCAAAGTTCCTTAGCTGCGTCGATAAACCGAGCTCGTACTGGACATAAGACTCGTCCAGAATTTTCTCCTTGCACTCCTCGGAGTTCTTGTACTGCTCCACAGCTTCCTTGCGAGCAGCCTCCAGAATGGATTCCCTCTCCAACTCAAATTGCCTCATGGGGAGCAGTTGATCGGACAGACTGTCCACAGACTGCTCCAAGGTCTGCACAGTCTTCTTGGAGGCCTCCAGCTTGGCCGCAAGCTCCTCATTCCTCTTCTCGAGCTCAGCCTTGTGCCCGCGGAGCTCATCTCGCTGCCTCTTGTATTTATCAGAGTCCTTCTCGGCCACCTCAAGACGATCTGTGAAGCTCTTCAGATCTGCTTCCTTTTCAGTCAGTGAGACCATCAGGGCATTCACCTGCTCCTCAGCCTTGTCCAAAAGCTTAGACTTTTCAGTGTAAGCCTTGGTATGATCACACAATAGGGTGGCCTGCTCGTCGTTGATCTCCCTCATCCTCATGGACTTGTTGGACATTTTCGAGCAGAGACATAAAAACAATTAGCAATATGCGATCACGAAAAGTAGTGATTCAGCATCAAGAGGAGCATTACCTCAATGGCCATTAAGCCCATATCTCCGAACAGGGCGGCAGAGTTCATCTTGGAGACTACACTCGTATAAAAGTCAGGGGCATAAAGCCTATTTAACGCTCCTTGCCCGATCATGGAGTTGTAGCCTCCATGATAGTAAGGATCCACCCCTTTGATTTCGGGGACTTTCTCAATCTTCTCCTTCAGACTCCTGGCCGGATCGCGCAGTTCATTGGGAACCACATGATAGGAGGCCGAGCAGACGATCCTCCCTTTATTCGAAGGAGGAGCGGAGCCTAAGCCAGTGGAGGCTTGGGCATGTGTTATCTCCGCCCCCTATGAGTTTTTTGCAGTCTATCCTTGCTCACAGCATCATCAGGAGCAGACCTCTTCCTTGATTGGTCCACGGGGCCGGTATGCCCGAAAGCTATTGTGCGACCAGGAGGGCTAGAGCCGCTGAGCAGATGATGGTGGAGGTCCTCCACGAGGAGGGGGCAGAGGCAGGTCTTTGGTCTGTGGGATCCCCTTACCCGCGACCAGAGTGGCAGCGGTCTGACTATCAACAACGGGCGGAATGGCGCCCTTTGGTAGAGATTTTCCCAAAGCAGCTTATCTGTCCGCTGCTTCTCTCTCTTCATAAGCTAGTTTCCGAGCCTTCGGTTGAGCTGGATTAGGTTTACTCATATTGGAGGTATTCAGCTAGATCTACTCTGAAAGAAAAAAGACTTGATTAGACGACAGTTCAAAAAGTCAGAAGCAATTAAAGGCAGTTATCAAGAGAATAGAGACCAATCTACTCTGGAGGCTCGCATTCCGCGCCCATCATGCAAGTTTTGCAATCAGCCTCAAATGCAAAAAATTCATGAACCCTCCAGTCAGGATCACGGAGCTGGGGTTCAATGGCTACCCTAGGAGCATAAGGAAGACTTTCCCTTTGGGGGGGCCACCCCGGTGTAGATCAGTAGTGGCTCACTAAATTCTAAGTTCGTGCTAGGAATTTGACACATCGAGATATAGAATTCGACTGAATTTATTGATCATTACATATAACTCAATTAAAATATTAGAGAAAAATATGATTGCTTCTATTCTCCTTTGAGAATTAGAGGAGTTTTGATTGGGCAGGTTCAACGAAAAAGAAGGATTTTTTTTGTCTACCTTACTTTCTTCATTTTTCGTTATATCCAGAACTCAATCAAATTAGAATTATCTACAAGAAAAAATGTCTGTTATGCTTAATATCTCGCTTACTATCGCGCTCACATCAAAAACTGGTTGTTCCTTCTTCTCGGTCACAAACTGGGCCAGAAAGAGGGCTAGAGCAACCTGGAGGTCCTCGGACGCAGCAAGGTCAGGATAAGAAGTAGCAGAAATCCTAAGAGGAACCGGGTTGGAAGGTTTAGCAAAGGACCACCCAAACCTAGACTCTATGACCAAGATATTCCTCTGGTTCCATTGGTTAAATTTGTTTGTTGGGGCAGAAAAGGTGCGGGGAGAATTGTTTTTTGCCTTCAGGCCAAGGTTGCCAGTGGTTATCTGATTCTGATAAAAGGCATACAACCCATTGAGGATGGGTTCAAAACCAAATAGCCTACAGATGGCTATGAAGGAAACCAAGACTCTAATGGTATTTGGAGTCAGGTTCATGGGGAGACAACGGGTGAAATTAAGGAACTTGTTGATAAAAGGGTCAAGTGGAAGCCTCAGTCCGTTCTCGAATTGGACCCATAGAAAATGATGGCCCTATTTTCCTCGCGGACGTCAACTACAGTCTCCGGTCTTAGCCTTCCTTTCTTCGTCTCCACTTCAAGAAGAGGGCGGACACGAAACTGATTGGGGTCAACATTATAGGTGTTATATACTTCTGACTCCCAGTCAATAGGGGCCACCTCCTTGCCTTTTCTATTTCGGCCACAGCCAGGATTTACCTCAGCAGCGTGACTCTTTTCGCGAGCAGGGATCTCCTCCTCAGAATCTTCCCCAAAGGCATCAACAATCCTCGTTGCCTTCTGGGATGTGCCCGCGGCCATGCGATCTACCTCCTCGCGGGTATCTTCCACTGTCTCCGCGCTTTGAGAGCCAAAGAGACTGGAAGATGACCCCTTTGAGGGCTCCAGCTCCGGTTCATCCTCTGTGCCTTCGTCCACCTCCGTCTCCATCTCATCAAGGTTGTTGGTCCCAAAGGTGGCAACAAGGGTGAAAATACAGCTAGAGGGGAGTGAATAGTTGTTACAAATTTTCGCCCTCTTTTAAAAACTCAACCTCTTTCTTACAAAACCGCTTGCAGTTGATAATACACTGCAAGTAGAAATGTAAAATGCACAGCGGAATAATAGAGATACAAAGCGGTTTTGGGAGAGGCGGTTTGTAAAGCGGTTTTGGTGGAGCAGTTGGTAAGTGCAGTTTACAAACAGGTGTAGTTTTGACAATGTTAACTCCAAACACAATTCTTAATAATGGATAACTATAAATAAGATCAAACAGAGATAGAGATAAATAATTAGTAATCACAAGAAATATAAATGCAGAAATATAAGAACAGGTGATTTGGAGTGGTTCAATCGATAAACGATCTACGTCCACTACCAAGATGGTTAGTCTTGGATTTTCAAGAGTGATTTTACTATTGAGTATGAGAGATTACAAGTTACAAAGATTGATACTCAAATCTAAAATCTATTCTATGAAGATCAAATCCTAGACTATAACCAGTGTATCTCAAATGAATAATCTATGTGAATAAACAAGTGAGGTGTTGTGATGTACCCGATTTTTGAAATCAAACGGAGTCGCCACGCCATTTTTGTTTTAAGGGCCAAAACTTTGAAAAATGCCCGAAATAAGAGATTTGGGTTCGGAGGTCACGTTACACGCCGGGAAGAACGTTAGTGTTCACCCGGAATGCCTCGTAAAACGAGTCTTCCAAGCATAGAAACCATTTGTGTGTGTGTGTGTGTGTTACTTTGGCCAAAATAAATTGAAACTGAAAAAAGTAAAACTTGGGAATTCTTTATTAGACTTTGGAAAGATCCCATGATTTTTGGTGTGATTTTTGGGTTGAATTTTGGTACTCAAAAGATTTTTGGAAGTTGGAAACCATTTCTGCCAGAATGAAAAAGGCAGTGGACACTTAATTTTGAAATGGACTTTAGGGCTTGAAAACTCCAGAATCTGGGAAAAGTCCGAGAATGAAAAATGTTAAAAACACCTTAAATAATATTTCTGTAAAAGAACTTTTCATTTTGGAGATGATTTGAGGACCCAAAACCTTCTGGAAATCTCAGATGTGAAATCTGGACTTCCAGAGACTGATGAACTGACCTTTAAAGGAAAATTTGAAAAAGGGAGTTTTACTCACGTAAAAAATAAAGTAAAAATATGTCTAGAAATCTCTGGATGTTGGCTACAAAAAGTATTTTGTAGTCAATACCAAATTCCAAGTTTAACTGTGTCCAAAAAATTAGACCATGGACTGGGGTCTTAGAAAATTGCTACTGGACAGCAACTTCTCAAGAAGGAAAACATGATTTTAAAGGGGGTTTTTGCATCCATGCTTGTCCCCATTTCCCTAGGTTTTGATTAGTGATCACTTGACATTTTAGTGGTGAATCAACTATATCAAACCATCCTTGGGGTACATTAGGACTAAGCACTTCATTTGCTTGGGAAGGGGAATTTTATCCTTTGAAAAAGAGATTTGATGTATGAAAATGATTTTTAGGGTTTTGAAAATGTGTTTTCTTTGCAAGTAAGTAAGAAAACTTTGAAAATAATGTTGATCCTTGTAGAAGATCATCCATGGAGATGAACTTCCATGGTGATCTTCTTGGATCTAAGACAAGAAGATGAACAAACTACATTTTGGAGTTTGAAAATGCATGCATGGATGAATTTTAGGGTAAGGAGAGGGAGGTTATACCTATCTTCCTTGTGTTTTGTGTTTGAATGGATTCAAAGGCTTGAATGTGTTTAGGGCTTGAAAGTGTTTAGGGTTGATGATTTGAGTTGGTTAAAGAGAAAACAAGTAGATAACAATGAAGTCCTCTATGTTTTCTCTCTAATCCTCCTCCTAAGGGGTGATTTGAGCTTGGATTGTTGTGTGTATGAGAGTATGTATGAGAGTGTTTTGAAAGTATTTTGAGTGAGTGGGTTTGGGAAAGATTGAAGAGAAAATGGTGGCAATTCAAGTGAATTCCCACTGTTTTCTCCCTATTTTTCGCCAAGGTGCTGTTGCTGTGAGTGATTTTTTTGTTGTGTAGATTGAGAGAGGAGGGTTCAATTTATAAGCCCCTGTGAACTTCAATAGGATCCGCGCGGAGGGTTATGTAAACGTGCCTGGTGCATTAAATGCTGCTCCAGGCTTTGAACAGGAAGAATAATATTCAAAAATTCCAGCAGTTTATGTTTTTCAACTTGCCTAATTCGGATTTTTCCAATTTCTTTTGCTTTTTGAGATTCTTTTCTTGGTTTAACTTTAAATGGCAATCCCTAATCTACCCTCACTTTGTTAGAAAGGTTAGGAATTTTTAGAAATGTTAGTAATGTTAGGACTTTCGTTAATTTTCTAACGAGAATACTAACAACTCAAATTGGAGCACTTACAGTAGCCCCTCGGCGATGGCGCTTTCGAAGGAAGCGGGGTCGTCGATAAGAGTAAGGCTCCAAATTTGACAGGATGATCAAGTGATCGAGTGGCTGAACCTAGCGATAGGCTACCTACGTATCCCGATTGGGGAATCAAGCCGGTCGTAGTTCGGGTCTTTCGACTATCTTCAGACATCGACCCTAGAGTGACTGTTTTAGGATGTCAACCTGGTGAGCAAGTTCTGCAGTCGATTGCTTGGAAGAAAACTCTGCTGGGGATAGGAGACGACCATTTTTGGTCAGGTGGCTAGAGTCGTACATTGGCTCTGCTGGGTATAGGAATGACCATTTTCGGTCTGATGGCTGAACCTAATGATAGGCTACCTACGTATCCTTAAGAGAAATCAAGCCGGTCGTAGTTCGGGTCTTTGACCCTAGAGTGACTGTTTTAGGGTGTCAACCTAAGATTTGACTATTTTTGGGAAGTCGCCCTAAGATCTGACTATTTTTGGGAAGTCACCCTAAGATCTAACTATTTTTGGGAAGTCACCCTATGATCTGACTATTTTTGGGAAGTCACCCTAAGATTTGACTATTTTTGGGAAGTCACCCTAAGATCTGACTATTTTTGGGAAGTCGCCCTAAGATCTGACTATTTTTGGAAAGTCGCCCTAAGATCTGACTATTTTTGGGAAGTCACCCTAAGATCTGACTATTTTTGGGAAGTCACCCTAAGATCTGACTATTTTTGGGAAGTCGCCCTAAGATCTGACTATTTTTGGGAAGTCGCCCTAAGGTTTGACTATTTTTGGGAAGTCGCCCTAAGGTTTGACTATTTTTGGGAAGTCGCCCTGGTAATGGTTTTGGTTTGTCGAATTAGGGGATGATTGCGATTTATTGCTTTCCTAGTGTTGTGTGCGATAGCGTTTTAGGTGCCTCAAACCTTAATGATGGCGTCTTAGGTGCCTCGAACCTCGATGATGGCATCTTAGGTGCCTCGAACCTTGATGATGACGTCTTAGGTGCCTCGAACCTTGATGATGGCCTCTTAGGTGCCTCAAACCTTGATGATGGCGTCTTAGGTGCCTCGAACCTTGGTGATGGCCTCTTAGGTGCCTCAAACCTTGATGATGGCGTCTTAGGTGCCTCGAACCTTGGTGATGGGTGATCTGAAGGTATCAACTTGTTTTGAAACGATTTCCTTTGATGTTCGTATCCTTTCGTTGGGGACAGACTTCGAGGGGATAGACAGTCTTTTGGTGGACTTCATTTAGAGGGATCGGTCTTACGTTTGCTGCCGGAGATGAAAGAGACGGAATTCCGTTGGCTTTCGTCAGGGATGAACCTAAGTTGAGGTTTAGTTCTGGAGTATGAACCTAAATCGAGGTTGAGGGAGACTATTTGAGGGCATTCTCGCAGGGGAAGATTAGAGCTTACGATGATTATCGGGGAAAAAGGGTGACTGTGTTGGTCGAGCGGCTGGACCTATGGTAGGCTGCCTACGTATCCCGAGTGGGAATCAAGCCTGGACGTAGTTCGAAATCTACTGGACAGTTAGGAACAGGTCTAAGATCCTGGGTCTTTTGATAATTCGGAGGCTGTCACCTCAAGGAACTAAAGCCTACGTCGCTATTTGCGGAGATAGAGATAGCTAAAGCTATGGGCAATCATGCAATATTTGTGAATGTATGCATATTTTGAGATATGTTGAGGGACTAACGTACCTTTGTTGTGCTTACCTGCAGGAGAGCAAATCGCGGGGGCTGTGTGGTAGTTGACAGTGTTGAGAGTCTTGATGTATCTGATCGAGATGTTGAAACATTTAGGGGCGTGAGGTACCTCTGACCGATTGGCACTTGAAAACTTGACGTCCCTGACCTACTTGCCTTTGAGAACTTGGTGTCTTTGATCAAATTGCATTTGAGAACTTGGCGTCTTTGACCCATTTGCATTTGAGAACTTGGCGTCCCTGACCGATTTGCATTTGAGAACTTGGTGTCTTTGATCGAATTGCATTTGAGAACTTGGCATCTTTGACCCATTTGCATTTGAGAACTTGGCGTCCCTGACCGATTTGCATTTGAGAACTTGGCGTCCCTGACCCATTTGCATTTGAAAACTTGGCATCCCTGACCGACTTGCATTTTGAGAACTTGGCGTCCCTGACCGATTTGCATTTGAGAACTTGGCGTCCCTGACCCATTTGCATTTGAGAACTTGGCGTCCCTGACCGACTTGCATTTTGAGAACTTGGCGTCCCTGACCGATTTGTATTTTGAGAACTTGGCGTCTCTGACCGAATTGTATTTGAGAACTTGGCATCTTTGACCCATTTGCATTTGAGAACTTGGCGTCCCTGACCGACTTGCATTTTGAGAACTTGGCGTCCCTGACCGATTTGTATTTTGAGAACTTGGCGTCTCTGACCGAATTGTAGACACTGGAGGCGGTCTTCATATGTTTGTAGATGTTGGGGGTTGTCTAAGTTGCAGATGCCGGAGCTTGTCTTTGCCAAGCTATAGACATGGGGACTATCTTTGCCAAACTGTAGGTGCTGGAGGCTGTCTTCATCCATTTGTGGACATTGGAGGTCGTCTTTAGCAAGTTGCAGACGCCGGAGCTTGTCTTTGTCAAACTGTAGATGCTGGAGGTTGTCTTCATTCATTTGTGGACATTTGGAGGTCGTCTTTAGTAAGTTGCAGACGCCGGAGCTTGTCTTTGGGGACTATCTTTGCCAAACTGTAGATGCTGGAGGTTGTCTTCATCCATTTGTGGACATTGGAGGTCGTCTTTAGTAAGTTGCAGACGCCGGAGCTTGTCTTTGGGGACTATCTTTGCCAAACTGTAGATGCTGGAGGCTGTCTTCATCCATTGGAGGTCGCCTTTGCCGAACTGGAGATGTCGGAAGGTGTCTTCACGGACTTGGTGCACTGTAGACCTGGAGCCAAGGTGGTGTTGTCCTAATGTGTCTGAGGTATCAGTCATTTGTTGAAGTTATTGGAATTACGCTTCGGTGGAGACCATCTTTGCTGCGGGGTGGCTTCGGGCAGTAATGGAAAACTGGTCTTTCGTGCTTGAATTGCTACATTTGTTAGTAGAGGGACAAATGCACATATGACATTTATGATGATGGATGCATGCATAGAACTAAAATGATTCGCGATCGCTTAGGTTTTTTTTTTTTATTGATTCATGTTTTGCATGCTACATGTGCCACAGGGAGATTTTTGTGGGGATGCATGTGGTGAGAGGTTTTGTATGTGTTGTGGGTTTTGGGACAAGCTTTGGAGGTGGGGTGATATCCTTTGGCCGCGGACTGAATTGCATGTCATTGATGAGGTCTTGTTGTAGGTCAGCAGTATCATGCGGACCTCAATTTTGATCTTGGGATGGAGTTGGATTTGAACCCCGGGTCTCGATTGAAACTTCTTTTCAGTCTTGGACATTTGAAGCTGATGCTGACAGGCTCTAGCATCAAAGTATGTTGATATGAATGAACCCTCTTTCGCTTGGGTTAGTTGTGACTTGACATGACTTGGCGAAATGCTGATATGAGGAGATTCCCAGTTTTCAACCTTTGATGATGCAGGGAGTTGCCATATACCAAGTTCTAAAGCTGAAACTCCAAGATAGTTGTTGAGGTGACTAGGCCTTTCTTCTGAAGATAGGTATGACTTGATAAAGCCCCATTCCGTGGAAAAGACATGGCGAAAGCCACAGACGCTTTCTGATTTGATGAAGCCCCAGGTTCGACAAAACGTCACTACAGGGGTCCAGTCAAAGGTTTGACTGTAAAACTGACATACTGATGAAGTATCAAGCCGATCAATTAACGTGAGAGACCTCGAGGTGAAGTTGATGTGACCCCAGACTCGTTGCAGCATTACGTCATGGAGTGAGAAACCCATCTTTGATAACAACTATGCAACTAGAATCCTCCCTTCGAAGGGCGTCTTCCATATGGGAACTGTTAGCCATAGTGGCACTTGGCTTGTTCATGGCTTCAATCATATTCACCCTATGGTTTTTCTTAGGGAATGGATTGTTGACTGTGTTGGGCCCTTGGGGTATCCTTCTCGATCAGTTCTCACACCGCCCTTCTTCGTGCCCATGATACTAGTGGGAAGCACAGAGTTTAGTTGTGTCTATCGGGATCCATGGGCTGATGGTTGTCCAAAGGTGCAGTCGAGACCTTCCTTCACAAGTCCTTGAAAGACTTTGCTCAGAGGCATTCCGAAATCTTCGAGCTTAAGGCTCCGCGGCTTGGGCACATCACCTTTCCTTGGCATGAGAGGAGTGGCATTGTTGCGATCCTGGCCCGCATAATTAATTGCTTCCTTGCCTTTTGGGGTAGGACAGGAGCTGAGTTAGGGGCAGAAGCTTGGTACCGATAAGTAGGAGCAGTGGCTTGCTGTTGGTCAAACTTTAGCCCCAGAACTGACCGTCGCATGCAGATCTGGATAGGGGAAGTTACTGAGGGAATTTCTCAAATGAGGCTTCCAGGCATGATTGAAAGATTTCCAATTGTTCCTAATTAGAAGGAGGGTTGGTCATTTTACTCAACTTGAGGTTTCAATGCTTGTAAAAGTCACCGATATTCTCCTCGAAACGCTGCACTGTTGTCTGCAGGTCAACTCTATTTGTTTCCCACTCCAAATTAGCTTTATGCTTCTCTGTAAAGGCACTGGTGATCTGGTCCCATGTAGCCCTGGCCTCGGGTTTTAAGCGGAAGAACCATTTTAAAGCACTGGATTTCAAGGAGAGACTGAAATAGTCAGCCAACTGCTGATTGGTGCACCCTTTGGCCTCCATTGCCAAGGTATATGTGTCCAGATGAGTCTTCGGGCATGCAGTCCCGTCAGAGAGGTCCAGATTAGGCATCACGAATTTGTGGGGCAGGGGAGCAATGGAGTCTGGGTCCGTAGGCCGGAAGGCAGATTTCTTAGCGGTCAATTCGGCAATCTGCGCTTTCATTTCCTTGTGTTGTTCCATGAACCAGGCCAGATGAGGGTCTTGTGGTGGAACCATGGCATTCAAACCAGCGACTGAGCTAGAGAGAGGAGTTACCACTGGCGGCAGGAACGGCCGATCCGAGGACGTAGGTAAAAAACCTCGTCTCGCCCAAATTACCCTGGGGAGTGTGAGTAGGAGCCCGGGCGAAGGGATAGAACCTTGCAGCTTTCTGTTGATTTTCAACTGGCAAGGAGGGTGGAGGGAAGCCTGATGTAGCCAGGTAGCTCGGGTTTCCCATAAGTAGGCTTAAGTGCGGGCTGCTGTCCCTGATTGTTGAATTGCATGGATGAAGGTGCATAACCAGGGGGTACTGCGGTCCTGGTGATTCTGATGAAACTGGGATGGAGGCTTGGTAACCCATCGAAGCTTGAGGAATGAATTTGTGAAAGCTGTATGAGGAGCAGCTGAGCTAGCATCATTCTTAGGAGGGGCTCCTGACTGTTGCCCTGAACCAATCTGTGGTGGCATTCCAAACTATTGCTGTGGCACTTTGAACTATTGCTGCGAAGGTCCGGATTGATCGGTTCCAAACTGAGGCGGGATCCCAATTCGCTGTGGAATTCCAAGGTATCCCCAACCATGAGAAGACATTCTGTGCTGATTTTGACCCCACTGAGGAACTGCGAACTGATCGGTCACGTCAGACTGCCTGGGTCTAGTAGTCTGTATTTGGGGAGCTGGATGACCCAAAGATCGAGGAGATAGTACCATAGGAGGCTGGTGGTGACATCCTGGAGTAGTCTGGGTGACCGAGAGTGGGATTGGGGGTTTGCTGTCCCATGGAGACGGTCATGAAGGGATCTTGTGAGACTTGTGCGGTGCCGGGGACTGGCTGTCTTGAACTGGGTTGCTGTCGAGGCATTCCAAACTGTTGGGGCTGAGAAGTTCAAACTGATCCATAGTTGACCGCCGTCCCAAACCCAACTGAGAAGTCATACCAAGCTGATGTAACTGAGAAGCCCCTGACTGATCTGTACCGAGCTGCTGAGGCATACCAAACTGCTGCGACATATCGAGCTGACCCCAACTGTATTGAGGCACACCATACTGGCCCAAATCGGACTGAATTCAATTTGTTTCCCCAAACATTCCCAGGCAGCTGTTAATGTATACCAGACAGAGGCTGATAGGATGACTGATTCACAGGTTGAGAAGAGTGTGGCCCGGCGGAGGTTCCATGTGAGGAAGGTGGTGGCATTCGGCGGTAGCCTGTCTGGCCGAGATAGGGATGGGGATCCTTTTCCTCTTCTATCATGAAATTCCCATCGGGTTTGAGGGCAATCATCAAACCAAAATTCCTGACACCTTCCAAGGATGAACATCGAAGCCTCATTCTGATTGGCACAAGGAGTTTTATGGACTCGGATTCCAATGTTAGCCATAGAAACATGATGAATCTCTGGTTCTGGTTAAAATTCCGTCCTCATCCTTGGACATCAAAGAACTGCACTTGAAAAGCCCATGACCAACATGGGGATCAAATCTCACTTTGCTTGGCAAAGCCTTGGTCTGAAGAGATGTGTTTGCAAAGTCTTGATTTTGAAGAAGTGACTTGGTAGAGCCTTTGTCTCATGATTGTGAATCTGACACAAACCTGGTAGGCATTGCAGACTGATACTGAGATGAGTCTAAACAAAGACCCAGCCCATCTTGTAGCAAAGTGAAGAACCGGCATGACCAGAGAAGCCCCACTCTAAACGAAAGTCCTCCCTCAAAGAGTACAGTGCAGCTCTAATGCAAATTGAATTGTCATGTAGCAAAAGAGGCAACCCATCCTTCTATATTTACTTTATTATTTTCTTTAGTCAATTAGTCAACCGGAAGAAAATGTAAAAGAAAGACAATTTAGAAATGTATACCTGCAGGGGCATATTTTCGAAAAGTGGGGACGAATCTCCGATTTGTATTATTTGTTGGCCTCATTTGATGAAGGCACAAAATAACTCGCTTTGGGTTTGACTCTTTTGAGAGAGCATAGGTGTAGAAAGGTTTGTAAAAGTGTATGGAAGCCCCTGCTGAAAGAAAATTAGTGTTTAGCTCTATTTTTCCTATAATGTAGAAAAAGAAGACTTGTCGAGACATCTGAAAACATGTTTTATTCAAAATGATCACAAGATTGCTTAAAACCCTTTATTAATGTTCGGGTTACTCACACCTCTAATCTCGATATGAACAAACATTTTGATTAATCATGAGGAGAAAGTCGACCAATACCAAGGGTTAAGTTGGCGAATTGCGAAGAAAGATTGTGCACATGAGAGGCCATTGATGAGACCGAATTTTTTGGGATTTGAATGTGTTTATGACCGGACCATTTCTGGTTGCCTACGTTCCCCTTAATATAAGGAGCTCAGGTCGTCGTAGTTCGGGCTTGAACTGTGTTTGGCTTTGAAAAAGGGTATGAACATTTGTGGTCCATTTAGTGAAAAAGGGTCGGATGGGAAGCTTAAGTGATAAGGTACGGGCCTTGAGATGTTCCTTGACAAGTCGTTTTTTGACGGCTTCTTCCGTGATTTCATTGCTTCTTGATCATCATCCTTCATTGGGGAGGAAAGATTTTGAATTCAGCTTAAGGGCTTATGATGTGTTTTTGCCGTTGCTTTAACTGCTCCCTTGTTGTCGACAACTTTCGTTCTTCGGACTTTAATTTTGCCCACATGTCAAGCCTCTGATCGGCGGTGCTGGGTCCTTGGCCTCATTTTTTTTTGAAGCTTTTGCTTGAGCTCTCTTTTTTTTTTTTGAAGGCAAGCCTCTGCTCGAACTTTCTTGATGCACGTGAGGCGAAGGCAAGCCCCTGTTTTTTTTTATCGACATGGGGTCAATCTTCCGATGCTGAGTGACCTTTTGTTGTTCTTTGATGCTGCCGCCGTCGTTGACTTGGTCAAGGTGATGATGGGGACATGTTTTGGAAAGTGTATGGCTTGATGGAGGCCTTTGTGAGGTAAGGAAAGTGTATAGGGAGGGCATTAGTTGACTTTCTCGCACCAATTAATTAAAATCTTAATCATTTCCAGAGATTATTTGTTGGGCAATGCGAGTGATCATTTAAAATAAAACCATTTCATTAAATGTAATGTAGGTGTGCAAATAATGTCTCAAGTCTAGCAAGAAAAGAAAAAGACTCTTTTATAGAAAATTTAAGATTAACTACAATGTCGAAGAAAGTACTAGAACCTACGAAGGTTGACTAAAAGACTGTTTTAATATTAAAGGATGGGTAGCCCTTAGTCTAGCTACTCTTTGTTGTTGGACCACATCTCTATCCTTTAGTAGACTATGCTTGCCTTTGGTAACTTCAAGGAATTCCTCGCTTACCGGCCCTGACGGTTACCTTATCTGTCATCAGATCATTATCATCCCATTTACCCTTGGCGTCAGTCGTGAACTTATCGGAGGGCGAGAGTTCAAAGCATTTCACCAAATCCAGCTTTGTCATGGTCACATGCTTGTGGCAGTCAAACCAGCCATTCTCAACATTTGTTGCGACTAAATCATCTGGCTTGCCAAAGTCTATTGAATTCACAGAGCTTGAATCATAAAACTCGATCATGTTTACATTCGTGTTGTTTGGGAAATGATCATCAAGTGTGGTTGAGATCACTGAGGCGCTCAAGTTTGCCCTTCTTAATTAACCCTTGAATTGCCTTTCTCAAAGCTGTACAGTTATCGGTTACATGACCGTGATACTGGTGGAAAGCACAATGCTTGGTGGTGTCCAAAGGGATTTTGGGATCCTTGGGCTGATAGTTTCTCATGGGTTCGAGGAGACCCTGCTTTAGCAAGCTATTTAAAACTTTGCTAAGGGAACACCCAAATCCTTGGGATGTGATTTCTCCTTTGGGGGAGAATGAACTCTTAATGCTCTTTGATTCGAGAATTGGTCACCATTCTGAACAGGGTTGGCCGGTTTTGGTCCCTTGGGGCGCTCAAGCTTGCCCGCTTCGATTAACCCTTGAACCGCTCTCTTCAAGACTGTGCAGTTGTCGGTCGTGTGGCCATAATGATCATGGAAGGCGCAGTGCTTGCTCATGTCGAGGGGTGCATTTGAGCTCCTTAGATGGTAGTCCCTGAGGGGCTCCAAAAGGCCTTCCTTTACTAAACCCTTGAAAATTAAGCCCATGGGCATCCTTAAATCATCAAAATGTTCTCTTTGCCTTAGAGGACCACCATTTCTTGGTTGCTTTTGGATGCCGTCATTTGTGCACAATGCCTTCTTTCCTTTGATGGATGTTGCAGCCGTGTTGGAAGGGTAAGGTTTATAGCGGTGAGACATGTTCCGACCCGTAGTGCTTCCCCGTGCACGAACCCTTTTGATGTAATCATCGATGTAATCGTCGAGATTTGACCTTTTGTAAAACTCATGCGTGTCAGATACACAAGATTGGTATGGTGAGATGGCCCGAGTCGAGCGATCGTCGATACTCTCGTTGCTAGGCTTTTCTTGTACCTTCTTAATTGGTTCTTTCAATAATCCTTTGGACGAGTCAATAGAAACACTGGGACTGCACGACACCGCCACAAGATTGGCATCAGTAAATGGAACCACAGTAGGAAGTACTCTGATGGGAGGGATGACAGTCTGAGCATTAAAAGTGTGACCGTAACCCTCCTCATAAGGCCTGGCAGTTGCCGAAGATGAGGATATATGGCTCGTAATGGGTGGATACCAGGGAGCAGTGAGTGCGGATCCAAAAGGCTGCTGAAGACATGAGGTTTGCAGCATCGTAACAGTAGGACTGACCGTGTCTTGACCACACTGAAGAACGTGACTACAAGGGTAATATGCATACTGTACTTGATGAGCAGGAGCAGCTTGCGTAATAGCCGGGTGGAGAGTTTTATGAGGAGCATTTGACCTTGTCGGACTTCCCAACCGGAGGGGCGAGGTAGAGCTTGGAGGATGTTGTGAACACGGTAAACCTGATGAAGTGGTGATAAGAGCACGGTGGCCCATGTGTGATCTTGCAAGATCATAGGGGCAAGTGTGCTTCGAGAATTGGAGGAAGCAAGCCGGTCCCTTCCGAACCATGGAGCCTCGAGAAGCGAACCGTCCCAAAATGGCTCATGAGCCATGTCAAACCTGCTGGGCTTGAGAAGTCGTGAACTAACCCATTCCGAGATGATGACCCGAACTGCATCGATGTTGTGAAGTAGTAAACCGACCCCTTCCAAGCCGGGCGAAAGCCAACCGATAAAAAAAAAAAAAAAAAAAAAAAAAAAAGAAAGCCAACGATGCAATCCGGTGGTGAGACCCGAGAGGCACCGGGGCAAAGCTGACCTAGATCGGGTTGTTGAGGAGTATCGAGCCGTAGGGGCCGAGATGTACCGAATCGACCACCTGCATCGATGGCCCAGCCGACCGAGGTTTTGGAGTAGCGAATCGACCCATTCCAAGCCGCGGCGTAAACAGATCGATTGAAACCCAAAGGTGAAAACCGAGAGGCGCCGGGGGAAGTTGACCAATATCGGATCTGTCGAGGAGTATTGATACAATGAGGCCAAGAGGCAAAGCCGAGTGATAGGCCGGGGATGCTTGGCCCATTAGTAGTTCCACACAAAAGGGAACAGGGCATTTGACGGTAATTGGCATGCCCGGAGGGTAATTAGTTCCAACCTTCGCATCAACCGTAAAGGTTCCATTAGGGTTGCGAACAATTGCTAGCCCCCGGTTTCGATACCTTCCAATAACTCGATCGATCCGAGCCTCTTGATGTTGTCTTATCTCGTTCCAACATCTCGATTCCACCGGCCGGCACTTTGCGGATTTTCGGGTACGGAGTTGTACGTCCCCACGCTTCTCCTCCGAGTTGGCCATTCTCGAAACTTTGAGCCGAAGCGAAGGAGGAAACTCATGAAGTATCCGACTCCGGAATGACCGAGCCGAGCAAATGATGACCCGGGTCTTGATCCAAACTTTGCTTACCGTGGGAGGCACAAAGGGTGTGGTTCGGACTCGGAGAGCGGAACAGTTGGTGTTTAGGCTTAGTGGCTCATGCAACATGCGATTATTCGTTTAAATTTACTTAAAACATGTTTTATTAAACCTAATCGGTTGGAAAAGATTGCTCTTCTTTTTGCAAACTACTCGGATCCTGGATCGCTGGGCCCCATCACTACGTCTATAAGCCCCTCGTATTCCACCCGTATTTCGACTTCCCAGTGGTGGACACCTGCGAGGGTCCTATAGGGCAAGCGGGTCCCACCGACCGAAAAGAAAAACGATCCTAAAAGTCGGGGTAATCGAGTCTTAACGAGCATTCGATGTAAATTACGGACAAAGCCGACGTCGAAAGTCAAGATCGTGTCCGAGGGCTCGACGAAAAGTCGGCATGATTTGACCGATAAATGTCCACAACCGATCTTGACTCGTCGTCAGCCAGGCCGTAATTAGGCATGGAATAACCGTTAATCCTTGATGACTCAAAGTGTCATGCCGGGAGTCGTTGTATAACTTGTGCCAGCCGTAGTCAAAGTCAAGGCACCGGCCAATATCTTGGTCAAAGTCCGCGGCGGAAAACCAGTATGACTTCGACCGATTAGTGGTCCCCGAAAGATATTGAGTCGGTATGCCGACAAAGGCTTGAAAGGAAAGGTCTATACACGTACAGGGCATGACACGCACTGCACTAAAAACCAACCGGATCTTGGACAAAGTGTGTCACGGACAAGTGCATGGTCGACACGAGGCTCCATGGGATGTTTGGGTAGTCCCGTGCTTGCACCGAGAGGCGTAATAAGACCAAACGGGCCGCGACAGGGATTTCCCCGGGTTAGGGACGTAGTGTGCAGTGTAGGGTCACGTGCGCGTAGTGTGCAAGCAGTCTATCTTCTTTTTCTGAGTAAAATAGAATTTTTTTATGTGTCTTAAAAAGAATGATGCATGATTTTTTTTTGAAAATTTTCTTTTTTTTTTTTGAAACTCCTTTTTTTTTTAAATTCTTTTTTTTTGAAATTCTTTTTTTGAAATTTTTTTTTTGAAAGTAAATGCACACATAAACACATAATTCAAAATTCAAGTCAACGGGTTCGATAGCCAAAATTTTGACTTTTCCGAGGCGGCCAAAACAACACGAAAATGTGCAAAAATCAACACACACAACAAATGATTTTTAATGCCGGGACGGAAGCTTGACCCTCAAAAGCTTTTCCTTTTTTTTTTTGAAAACAATGATACCGGTACGTGGGATTGTTAAACCACAATTTATCCCCGACTCGTGTTAGGAGGCGATAACGGGAAGTTTAATGGTTTCCACCAATATACCAAATATCATTTTTTTTTTTAAAAGCTTATTCTTTCCCCAGCGGAGTCGCCACTGTGATGTACCCGATTTTTGAAATCAAACGGAGTCGCCACGCCATTTTTGTTTTAAGGGCCAAAACTTTGAAAAATGCCCGAAATAAGAGATTTGGGTTCGGAGGTCACGTTACACGCCGGGAAGAACGTTAGTGTTCACCCGGAATGCCTCGTAAAACGAGTCTTCCAAGCATAGAAACCATTTGTGTGTGTTACTTTGGCCAAAATAAATTGAAACTGAGAAAAGTAAAAATTGGGAATTCTTTATTAGACTTTGGACAGATCCCATGATTTTTGGTGTGATTTTTGGGTTGAATTTTAGTACTCAAAAGATTTTTGGAAGTTGGAAACCATTTCTGCCAGAATGAAAAAGGCAGTGGACACTTAATTTTGAAATGGACTTTAGGGCTTAAAAACTCCAGAATCTGGGAAAAGTCTGAGAATGAAAAATGTTAAAAACACCTTAAATAAGATTTCTGTAAAAGAACTTTTCATTTTGGAGATGATTTGAGGACCCAAAACCTTCTGGAAATCTCAGATGTGAAATCTGGACTTCCAGAGACTGATGAACTTACCTTTAAAGGAAAATTTGAAAAAGGGAGTTTTACTCACGAAAAAAATAAAGTAAAAATGTGTCTGGAAAGCTCTGGATGTTGGATACAAAAAGTGTTTTGTAGTCAACATCAAATTCCAAGTTTATCTGTGTCCAAAAAATTAGACCATAGACTGGGGTCTTAGAAAATTGCTACTGGACAGCAACTTCTCAAGAAGGAAAACATGATTTTAAAGGGGGTTTTACATCCATGCTTGTCCCCATTTCCCTAGGTTTTGATTAGTGATCACTTGACATTTTAGTGGTGAATCAACTATATCAAACCATCCTTGGGGTACATTAGGACTAAGCACTTCATTTGCTTAGGAAGGGGAATTTTATCCTTTGAAAAAGAGATTTGATGTATGAAAATGATTTTTAGGGTTTTGAAAATGTGTTTTCTTTGCAAGTAAGTAAGAAAACTTTGAAAATAATGTTGATCCTTGTAGAAGATCATCCATGGAGATGAACTTCCATGGTGATCTTCTTGGATCTAAGACAAGAAGATGAACAAACTACATTTTGGAGTTTGAAAATGCATGCATGGATGAATTAGGGTAAGGAGAGGGAGGTTATACCTATCTTCCTTGTGTTTTGTGTTTGAATGGATTCAAAGGCTTGAATGTGTTTAGGGCTTGAAAGTGTTTAGGGTTGATGATTTGAGTTGGTTAAAGAGAAAACAAGTAGATAACAATGAAGTCCTCTATGTTTTCTCTCTAATCCTCCTCCTAAAGGGTGATTTGAGCTTGGATTGGTGTGTGTATGAGAGTATGTATGAGAGTGTTTTGAAAGTATTTTGAGTGAGTGGGGTTTGGGAAAGATTGAAGAGAAAATGGTGGCAATTCAAGTGAATTTCCACTGTTTTCTCCCTATTTTTCGCCAAGGTGCTGTTGTTGTGAGTGATTTTTTTGTTGTGTAGACTGAGAGAGGAGGGTTCAATTTATAGGCCCCTGTGAACTTCAATAGGATCCGCGCGGAGGGTTATGTAAACGTGCCTGGTGCATTAAATGCTGCTCCAGGCTTTGAACAGGAAGAATAATATTCAAAAATTCCAGCAGTTTGTGTTTTTCAACTTGCCCAATTCGAATTTTTCCAATTTCTTTTGCTTTTTGAGATTCTTTTCTTGGTTTAACTTTAAATGGCAATCCCTAATCTACCCTCACTTTGTTAGAAAGGTTAGGAATTTTTAGAAATGTTAGTAATGTTAGGACTTTCGTTAATTTTCTAACGAGAATACTAACAACTCAAATTGGAGCACTTACAGGTGTGTGTGTGAGAACAAGATCAAGGCTCTTTAAATCTTTGAGATGTAGAGCACAATGATATGGGTTAAGACTTGATTTCTGGGCTGGAAAATATTTCTTGAAGGTTGAAGATGAAGATTCAAAGGGTTGAATAATTTCTGAACAGAGCTTCAGCTTCTTATGAACACAGCACTTTCAATTTTCTCAAGCAATCTTCAAAAGGTGAAGATTGGGGGTATTTATACCCAAGCATCCAAGATATAGCCGTTGGACACCTGCCAAGGACAAGACTTGATGCTTTCCCATTGGTCCACAATATCCACTTTTGTCCTTTGGGTACGATTCTTTGCCGCATAAAGTTGATCAGGCTTCAGCTGCAAGCAATGAGGTTGGGACACCTGTCACCTTTTTAAGATCCTTGCAGATCTTCTCTGACATTGAATCACGTGACAAGATTTAGTGGTTGACTTTTGATATTGCTGACGTGGATTCCAACGGTAAAAAGTGGTTCACTTCAAGTCTTCAATCATTGGAGCGGTTCTGGTGTGTATGCGGTTGATGAAGTTCGGTTTCACCAGGAGGTTGCAAAGTGCAGTTTGTTCAAGGAGTAGATTCAAAGAGGAATTCCACATGCGGTTGCGTGTGCAGTTTGAAACTGCTTGGAACTGCAACCTCATATCCAATGAGTCTTGTGCCGGTCTTCAAGCCTAAATTTAACCTATTCTATAGAATGGACTTAGCTAAAAAATTGAAGTCTAAGCTTCATTATATAGGGTCCTAAAGTCCTTAAAATCAACGGGAGGTTATGGTATCAATCAAATCTAATCTAAAATAGGAGGGTTAAAAATATGCATACCCAACAAAGGTCCTCACTACTACTCAGGTCCACCACGGGCACATCAGGGGCGTCGGTCTGGACCTCGGGAAATATTGTGTTCAAAGGCTCAAAGTCTAGGGGAGCACTCGTATCTTCTGCGGCCATGCATTGGTACTTATTCGTTTGGTCAGGATCCATGAGTTCCACTTTCTCCCGATCGGTTATTACACTAGGGTTATGAATCGCTCTCCTCACCAGTTCAACGGCGTTCAAAACCTGATTTCTCTCTCGGGGAAACCTGCACAGAACCCCCATCACAAAATTTCTTAATCTATTGGTGTCCCCCAACACCTCTACATCACCGTTCACAAGCAATTTCTCCTTGGCCTCCACAACCGGGGTGGGACAAAAGGCCCCCACTGATATTTCTCACAGAAATACTGGAAGCACTCCATAGATAGCCTAGGCCAGGCAAAGGCCACCTTCCTGTATATCCCTCCTGACTGTTTACAAACAACGAAGAGATCTGGAGTGGTTCCATCTCCTAATTCTAAGGGACAAACCAGACCAAAATTACGGGTCATCATCGACATCCCAAAAAGAAGAAAGAGATGAAGAAGAAGAAATTAAAATCAAAATTACCTACGGAAACAGATTCGAAAGAGGAAAACGCTAAGTAGGAGCGACTAAATTTTCTCTCTTTTGCAATTTGAAGGCTTGAAAATGATAAAAGGGTTTTGAGGGTTGAAGGGTTTGTATTTATAGGCCTAGCTATATGGGTTGACCCGTATTAAATAGCCCACAAACCGTTCCCCTCAAACCACGAACTGGCACCAAACGTTTGGAAATACAAAAATTCGTCAGTCGACATTTATTGCGCCTCTTGGATGGGCTGGGACACGTGGCACCCTCGGGTACCTGCCATGCGCTCTTCACACGCCAAGGGCCCCACCAGACTTAACTGTGGAGGCAGAGCCTTAAAGCTTCCACAAGCTTCCCACGTGCCTCTCACATGCGCCTATTTCGCACGGAGGCGCAGCAAAAAAATAAAAACGCCAATACTGGTGCCCGCCCAAGGAGCGATCTAACAGAACCGAGCTTAACTAGTAGCTCCTCTCTCAGACCATAAATAATCATTCACTTGGAGCTAGGGGCCACCTTGACGAGCCCCGACTCGCCCAGACCGGGCCCAAGCTCGGCCGGTCCAAAGGCCCAAGATGACGCATCGTTTCCTGGGACCGCGTAGTCAAGACCGCGGACAGAGAGACCCTCAAGGTCAAGACCACGTTCCTCTCATCCCATCCCAGTCAAGACCGAAGGGATCCTAACCGTCAGCCTGGTGACAGCAGGAGTTATGACCGCCCCATCCGTGCTCGCGTCAAATACCATTGACCGCGCCTAAGATGTTGACCGCGGTCTCACACTGCACTCCGCTATCTCACCGCATTCCTAAGCTAATATCAAAGCTTATTGAGCAAGTTTACTTACTGGCTCTAACAGTATAGTAACCGGCTCACTCTCATCACATTTAATGCGGCTCAGTTAGGCGCCTACTATTGCATTTAATGCGTCGCGCCAAATACACGGCTCCTGTCCCTTTCAGCGACATCTCCTCTGACAGTGAATCTTCTTCCTTCCCTGACAAAGCCAATCAGATGCGGACACGTGTATTCGGTCAAAGACTAAAGTGCCTTTAGGGCTGAACTCATGGCTTACGTCAGCGAGCAGCTTCCCATTGCCTATAAATAGAAGACCTTTGTCCCCTTGGACAAGTTAAGTGTCAAATCTATATTGTAAGCCATATTGCTCAAACCCTAGACACACACACACTCTAAGACATTCCAAGGTCTTATTCTTAGGTTATTATATCCTTCATTGATATCTTATCCTCACACCCGAGGGCCTAAGTTGGATTAACATCCAATTTTGACCTTAACGGTGCTTCATTTCTGTGTTGTGATCATAGGTACCGCACCAAACAAATATCCTGCCAGATTTCCTTCAAACGACTCTGACCTGAAATCCGTGACGTCATTAAGAGAAGAGGCGGGTTTGATTCGACTGGGCAAAGGTAGAGAGAGGATAATTTTTGGAATTGTGGCCGGGGAAGAAAGAAGTGGCCGGTAAAGAATGGCCGGATTGAGACTCATATGGGCTGGGGAGGTTGAGGGCGACGACAAGAGCGGCGTGGGAGGGCGAGACGTCGACGGTGGCAGGTGAGGCAAGAGTGATCGGTGATGAGCGAAGAAAGAGATGATTAGCGGTGGAGGAATTTGAATTTATTAGTATTTTTATATTTGACATAATTATTGATTTTTTTTAAAAAAAAGTAGCATAATTATTTGTATAAATTAAATTGTTTCCGTTTGTATAATGTGTTGTAAATATAAAAAGTAGGAGAATAGTGGTAAATTGAATTTTGTTATGAAATTTATGGATGTGAAATGCAATTTTTCAAAAATCATGTTAGTTTTTCATCCACTTTGTTAAGTTCCATTCAGTTTTTTGAACAGTCATCCAAAATTGATCTATAATGCCACAAAATGACAACATGATGAATGAAATTGCAACAAATGGTGTGTTGGGACTCACATTGCAACTCGTGTGAAACTTTGGGGCAATAATAATGTGCCAGTTGTCCTAACTTTTGGCTAAAAATCTGCAGGTGAATTGTGGATATTTCTCATGGTATTATCCAAAGAAAGATACGTACAAGATCAAATGCAGTCAGTCAGTCAGTCATAAATGGGTGTCTGAAAGAAGAATAAAAATGAGGAAAAAATTGAATAGTGTGTTAACATACATTTAAGTTACTATCCCTTTGTGAATAGTGGCGTAAGGTCACTTGTCAAGCATTTCCAATGGAACCTATATAATCCTATTCCTGGTTTTGACATTACCAAGAAGCTAATGTGACAGCAAGTCAAGCAGCCTGTACGCAAGTATCAGTGGAGATGAGGCTACTATATGGCCATCGCTTTATTGCCATTTTGATATACAGATAACGACACTTACACTTTTGGCATCTTGCCCACCCTACAGTCTATTGGGAGGGAAGGGGAGGAGAGAGAGAAAAAAAAGTCCAAGTTAACTGCACGTAATTATGTAAGAGCATGCACAATGGTGAGCGAAATTTTTGCCCACGGATAAGCGAAATCGGTGTTTGAGCGAATTTTCGCTCACAGAAACTGATACCTGCAGTGGTGAGCGAAATTTTTGCTCAAAATATTTTTATAATTAATAAATAAAATATTTATTTTATTCATAAATTAGTGATATAAATTAGTTTTTTTATTCGATCACATTACAAAATATTTATTTTTTTAATTATATTTTATTGGTCAATAAATGAATGACATCAGGAAGCTGGTTATTATCATGGAATCTAGTTCTTTTGTCCACACATATATTATATAGTCTAATCATTTTTAAAAAAAAAAAATTGGATACTAGTATACCAATAAATGAAAAAACTCTGAGCAAGTTCACATGCGTGGTGTATGATTTGTTACGGTCAACTTTAATTTCAACTCATTTCCATTATTTGTCAAGTCAGGAATCCAATAAATTATAGTTGTTAAAGTTGATTTGTCTTATCCAACTTAATATTTATTTATCAGTGTTTTATATAAAAAAATGCAATTACAATAAAATATAATTTAAAAAAAAAAAATTGAAATGTGAACGAATAAAAAAACTAATTTATATCACTAATTTATAAATAAAATAAATATTTTATTTATTAATTATAAAAATATTTTGAGTGAAAATTTCGCTCGCCACTGCAGAATATCAGTTTTTGTGAGTGAAAATTCGCTCAAACACCAGTTTCGCTCATCACAGAGCGAAAATTTCGCTTATCATTGTGCATGCTCTTACATAATTACGTGCAGTTAACTTGGACTTTTTTTTCTCTCTCTCCTCCCCTTCCCTCCCCAATAGACTGTAGGGTGGGCAAGAGGCCAAAAGTGTAAGTGTCGTTATCTGTATATCAAAATGGCAATAAAGCGATGGCCATATAGTAGCCTCATCTCCAGTGATACTTGCGTACTTGACTTGCTGTCACATTACATTAACAAAATCTAGAAGGTAATAGCACAAAAAGTCACATGACCGGTCCAATCACTACTTTGGAAATAATGAATGCATGAATTATTGAAAGAAGACCACCTCTCTAACTGCATAAGAAACTTCCAAAACCCCATTTAATTGGCAAAGGTCAACTTGCTACTTGCAAATGTACACTACAGTACAGTGAAATGAATCTTTCAACCATGGCTGCTATATAGCTGAAATAATGACTACTCACAATATTTATGACTATTACCACCAAGTAACAAGAAAAATAATTATTTCAACATCCAATCCAAGTAAGAGTTATAAAAAGGGGTCTCCAGATTTGCAGAACATAGGCTTCACTACACAAATTTTTTTTTTTAAAAAAAAAAAAAGGAAAGAGAAGAGAAGAGAAGAAAGAAGCAAATCTTAACTTGCAATGACTGCCTCATCTGCCCACTTTGTGATATTTCCTTTCATGACTCAAGGCCACACCATTCCCCTCCTTTATCTAGCCCGCCTCCTTTCCCAACGCCGGATCACTGTCACCATCTTCACAACCCCTTCAAACTATTTATCAATTACCAACAGTCTAAAGAATGAGCCCATTTCTATTGTCAAACTTCCCTGTCCAGAAAATTTCACTGGCACCCCTCCTGAAATTGAAATCATAGATAAGTTGCCATCTATGTCCTCCTTCATTCAGTTTGTTGATGCTACAAAACTGATTCAACCTCATTTTGAAGCTGCCCTTCAGAATCTCAAATCAGTCAGCTGCATAATCTCTGACGGATTTCTTCCCTGGACTCAAGAGTCTGCAGAAAAACTGGGCATTCCCCGTCTAGTTTTCTATGGAACCAACAATTATTCAATGACTATGTGCAGCATCATGGCTCAAGAACGTCCTCATGCAGTGGTTAGCTCTGGGGATGAGCCCTTCTCCGTTCCAAACTTTCCCAAGTTTGAACTTACCATAAATGACTTTGAACCCCCATTTAGTGAGCTTGAACCCAAGGGTCCACAACTTGAGTTCATTTTTGAGCAACAGATTTCAATGTCGAAAAGCCATGGCTTGGTTGTTAACAGCTTCTATGAACTGGAGCCAAGTTTGAATGACTATTGGAACCGAAATATTGGACCTAAAGCTTGGTGTATTGGACCGCTTTGTCTAGCCAAGCCACCAACATCACAGAATCTCCCAAAGCCAACATGGATTCAGTGGCTTGACATAAAGTTAGCAGCAAAAGAGCCAGTATTATATGTTGCCTTTGGCTCTCAGGCGAAGGTATCAGAGAAACAGTTGCATGAAATCGCTATAGGCTTGGAACAGTCCGAGGTAAGCTTCTTATGGGTGTTGAAAAAAAAGCTAGAATTCTTGGATGGATTTGAAGAGAGAGTAAAGGGTAGAGGTATTTTAGTAAAAGAATGGGTGGACCAAATGGATATCCTTCAGCACAAAAGCATCTGTGGGTTTTTAAGTCATTGTGGATGGAATTCAATGACAGAGAGCATTTGTGCAGGTGTACCAGTCCTGGCACTGCCATTGATTGCCGAGCAACCCCTGAATTCACGTATGGTCGTTCAGGACATCGGTGTAGGCATTAGAGTATGGCCTAGAAACATGTCAGTGCGTGGGTTAGTGGGATCAGAAGAAGTGGCAAAGAAGATCAAGGTATTATTCCACGAGGAGGAAGGGAAAGAAGCTAATAAGAAAGTGAAAGAGCTCCAAGAAGCTGCACATACTGCAATTAAGGAAGGAGGATCATCCTGGTCCACACTAAACCTGCTTATTGAAGAGACCAGCAGAAAAGTTGGGGATTTACCAACTTAGCCAAGTTGAAGGAAGTATTTTCAGCAAAAACTATCTCATGGAACCCTAAATTGTGGAACACTTTTTGCCCACTTTTCCAGAAAAAAAATACAAAGATATAAAGGTTATCGTAGCTATCATGTAATCCTTATGATTATAATAATTCTGTTAATGCAATAATAGAATTGAGTTCAAGTATGAAATAATGCACTGTTCAAGCATATAAATTCACTCAATCTTGTCCTAATTCAAAGAATGGTACTTTCGAGAAAGCATGCATCTTAAACACAAAATGAGCATAAAACAATACAGTTTTCATTAATGATTCTCTAACTACGAAACAAACCAAATGATTTTATTTTTTTGGAAATAATCATTTGCTCCGTATTACTCACCACAAATAACTGTTAGTCTGTTACTGACAAGGATATTTAAACCTCTTTAACTAACTAATATTGATGCGATCTAAAGATACATCTGAGTCTCAAAGACAGGATCTTGTGCAAATATAAGAGATTGCTCGTTAACGAGCGCTCCACAGAAGAGGATGAAAATAAATTATTGAATGTAGGATTCACCAAAAAACAACCAAACTTTCGGAGAAATATTATCTAGTAAATTCAAGAACTGTTAATGTTATCTGCAGGCCTGAACTAACAAATTATGGTAAGATAGGACAATATAAGCACCCATAACATGCCTTGTGCCTTGTGCTCAAGTGCAAGATCTTAACCACGCATCAGCAGATATCAGATATCATAAACTGTGTAGCTCATCATGAAAAGTTCACATGTCTAGACTAGTATCATCATTCTTACATGAGCAGAAAAGATAGCAAAAGCAAAAATCTCGAGTCCGCAAACAAAGCTAAATCATGTAGACTAACTCATTTCTTCTCAGTGTTGTTCTCCAGCTCTCTCCTCAGCTGCAGAGAGAAGTCATCATTGACATCGTCATCATCCCAATCATCTTCCCATTGCTGTGAGACTTCTTTTCCTTCTTCCTTGACATCCCATTCTGTCATTTGTTTGAAAAATGAAAATAGAAGGGTCAAAACGTAGGCACAGCAGTTGCTTCTGCTGCTATATGTTCCAGTAACCAGTAACAACCATCAACAGGAAATTACAGTACAGTACATGGCTTATTTATAAGCCTCATTGGGTTATAGAAAGAAAAAAAAGTGATCAACTCTGCCGTCTGATTCCAGTGTTGTACCCTGACTGGAAATGTTAAAAGCTTTAATCTTAAATACAACCAAGTTTCAACACACTAATTTCATTGTGAGTGGATAGTCTCAATGTGCTACCAAAAGTTCCATGAGACCATATAAATAGTATTCACTGGTCAGGTTGGATGGTTCAGATGCTTCAAGGTACAAGTACTAGTCACATCAGATTATAGACTATAAGTAACTGATGAGCCAAGCTCACGACAGACCACAATTACAAAAAGTCTGGACGTTGTGCACCTTTGCTCACTAACTGAGTTCGGGCCTTAACAGCTGTCCAAATTATTTATTATTCAAATCTGATATGATTGTTTATACTTATATACATCCACAAACTAAGGACACAGGGATGTTAATAATTTATTTGAAGGGGAAGGTCGGGAAAGAGAATGAAATGGGAAATTGTTATTAAACAATTGAAAGAGAGATTTTAGTTTTCACTATGGAAAAAATGCCTATTTCACAGGATGCATAAATCCCTTTTCTAGTTTTGTAAGTGGAGTTAATAAAAAATTGTGGTAAGTTCAGAAAAGCCGAATAATTCCTTCTCTTGTCAAATAGCAACAAGGTCAATTACACCAATAACAAACCAATCTGAAAATCTAGTTGCCAGGTAAAGCAAAATTTCAATGTACAACCGATAATATCCCTGATTAGGTCAGTTTGTCTAACAGCTGATGAATCAAGCTATAGACAAACACAAAGACAATATAACCAATAAGCACATTAATTTTGATTGGACAAGAACCAAATTGATAGTAACAAAAAATCAGCACTATGAAAATTATGAAAACAGTACTTGGCACATCGAACTTATTCCATAAGCCATTCAAATTCATAGATATCTCAAGTTCTAGCCAAGTAAAGACACTCAAAGTAAATGGAATTCGAGGATTTACCTTGATCAACTTCAAACTCTTCAAATTCATCATCATCTTCAAAGAGATCGATCTTTGCCTCTTCAGTGGCTGCTTTCGGCTGCTCTGTTGCCATTCCGAATCACTTTATAAACACCTACAGTGATAACAGAGATTAAATTTCAAGAAAGATCATTTCCACTTCAGAAATCCCAAATTCCTCAAAAGGCGGCGAGGCTAAACCCTAATTATCGCTGAATTAACATTTACACGAATCTCTATGACCAAAGCGCATTAATTTACAAAACTGAAATTCAGAATAAACAACAACGAAATTGACTTACCGGGATGAAGAACAACTCCAAATTCTTGAACAATTTAGAGGGCAAATCTATGAAGACTGAAGGCTCGTTGGCAAGGCTAGAATCCGATGAAGGATTTTATGATGGCCTAATTTACAAGCAAAGACGGGTTCGAACCAAACGACATCGCATGGACCGGAAAAGTACCTTTGTTGCTAATGTTGGAGTATAATTACAACTAGACCCCTGGATGATGTTAGTATTTACGAACCTTGACAACTGATATATTGAGTCATTAACCAGTGTCAGATTATACAAATTACGGTCACGTGCCCAAACGGTTATAACCGTCGATTAAAAAAATCGTTAAAACTTAACTGTTATCTAACCGTTAATCGTGTACTAACGGTTACGGTTATCCGGTTAACGTTTATAACCGATTAACACGGATTATCCGGTTAAAACGGTTAACTCAAGCCTTTTTTTTTCAGATTAGTCATTTTAACGGAATTTTCAACAGTTTCTGTTAACTGAAATTGTTAAAAAATTAACTGAAATTCTAAAAAACTAACTGAAAACGTTAAAAACTGACTAAAATTTCAAAAAACTAACTGAAAACGTTAAAAAATTGACTGAAATTCTAAAAACTAACTGAAATTCCTAAAAACTAACTGAAAACGTTAAAAACTGACTGAAATTTCAAACGGTTATAACAGGTTAAATAACCGCCGGTTTCGATTACGGTTAAACCGGTTAACAGGTTTGACCGGTTAGTTGACCGGTTAAAAACTGCCGATTAGCCGATTCCGGTTAGATTTTGGACACGTCTAATTATACTTGAAATATTAAAGGGTAATTTAATATATTTGATATGTATTGATTGCTTTTCTTATTAGTATGTGTGAAAAGTTCTAAAATTACAAGTATTTTGAAATGGAGGAGTATAAATAATTGGTTCGGTCCAGGGTTCAGGACGTGTATATTTTCTTCGCAACCAGGAACCGACCAAATAATCGGTTACATAGAAATTTGAAAAGTTTGGAACTAGAATCAAATCAATATTATATCTTAGATCCGATCCGATTAGAATCGAACCTTTTTTTTTTTTCACAACCTGGTTGAGACCCGTAGCAGACAGTAACAGAGCCAAGAGTATAAGTGTGTAACACCTGATGTGACAATATTTCATACTTGTTACTCTCTTTGTTCCAAAAATAATAACATTTTATTTTATTTTATTTTATTTTATTTTATTTTATTTTATTAGAATAATTAGATTGATATTAATAATTAATCAAAATTTATTTGTGTTAATCATCGAAAGTCATTTGTAATATGAAAACTGGGGTAGAAATTAGAAGTAGCAAAGAAAGGTGTTTCAAAGAAATATATTGATATTATCAAGGACATGTATAATGGAGTTAGTACTTGTGTACAGACTAGTGTTGGGAAGACTAGAGAGTTTCCTATAAAGATTGGAGTGCATCAAGGTTCCGCACTTAGCCCCTTTCTTTTTGCTTTGATAATGGACGAATTGACGAGGTCAGTCCAAGATGATATACCAAAGTGTATGTTGTTCGCAGATGATATTGTGCTGATTGATGAGACAAGAGAGGGTGTTGAAAGTAAATTGGAGTTGTGGAGACACACTTTGGAATCTCGAGGTTTTCGATTAAGCAGAAGCAAGACTTAATATTTGGAGCGTAAGTTTAACAGAGTTGGAAGTAGGGATGCAGGGGCAGTCACATTTGATGGAAATATTATCCAAGCTTCTATGTTTTTTCGCTATCTTGGATCCATTATCCAAAATGATGGTGAATTAGATGGAGATGTGGCTCATAGGATTAAAGCAGGTTGGTTGAAGTGGAAGAGTGCCACAAGGTTTCTATGTGATCGCGCCATGCCCAATAGATTAAAGGAAAAATTCTACCGTACGGCAATTAGGCCGGCATTGCTTTACGGCACCGAATGTTGGGCCGTGAAACAGTGTCACGTGCATAAAATGAATGTGGCAGAGATGCGTATGCTTCGATGGATGTGCGGTCATACAAAAAAGGATCGATTGGGGAATGAGGTGATCAGAGGTAAAGTAGGAGTTGCACCCATTGAGGATAAAATGAGGAAAAATCGTCTAAGGTGGTTTGGACATGTGAGGAGGAGACATGTGATGCACCGGTTAGGAGGCTGGAACAGTGGAGAAATGATAAAATGACGAGGGGTAGGGGAAGACCCAAACAAACTTGGATTAGAGTAATTGAAAATGATATGAGTTTACTTGGAGTGGATGAAAGTACGGTGTGGAAGAGGCCGGAGTGGAGGGCAAAAATCCATGTGGGAGGTTGATATTTTTATTTTTTTATTTTTTGATTTTTGTGTGTATTTGTATGTTTATTATTTGTATGTTTATTTATTTATTTTAATTTATTTATTTATTTTTAACAACTTTTTTTCACGATGACATATGAGGATTCATGTTAGCCGACCCTAAATTATTTTGAAACTAAGACTTTGTTGTTGTTGTTGTTGAATGAGTCCTATGAATTACTAAGTAAAATTTATTATTTTTGCAATTGCATTGTATTATGAAACAACTAAAAAGGAAAGTACAATTTATTATGCTAGGTGGGAGTATGCATTTTCATTTGTTTTCTTATTAACATACATCCTCCATTTTTGTTTTGAGTTGGTCTTATAAAAAATTAGTTTTTCCTTAAGATAAAAAAAACGTGTTTTTCAAAAGCGGACATTATTATTCAAAACAAACGGTGGCATTTTCGTAATTAATGGTTTTCCCGTTTGTGCCAGTGTCTGTTTAACAAACTGCCAGTGTGATAAAGTGCCAGTGCATGTGTCACAAAATGCCAGTGAAAAAAGTGTCAGTACCAATTTAACAAAGTGCCAGTGTAAATTGGCACTGGCACTTTGTTAAACTGACACTGGCACTTTTATACGGGCACTTTTATATACATAAACTGGCACTCTTCACACTGGCACTCTGTTACACTAACACTGGCACTTTGTTACACTAATATTTTTGCTGGCTCTCAAAAACACAAGCACTGTCATTCAAAAAAACATGGACTGGCATTCAAAATCACATACACTGGCACTCAAATACACATACACTGGCACTCAAAAAATACTGGTAATCATTTTTTCTGACATTCAAAAAATCATGGGTGGCATTCCAAAAAACATAAAGCGGCACTCAAAAAAACAAACACTTGAAATTAGTATACACTAGAGCTGCACATCAAATCTCCCAGCTGACCCCGCCGCCACAGCACTCCTAAATACATGAACTGACACTCAAAAAAACAAACAATGGCATTAGTTTACACTATAACTGGCATCTAAACAAAGCCAAAAATCAATCACCCCAAAATCAATCACCACGCGAGACGATATTGATAGAAATGTCTATTAATCGGTCTGGTAATCAAATAAGTAGAAGGCGACGCCGGAAAACTCCGTTCTTGAAATTACAGGCCCTTTCAATACAGGTGACGACAACAAATTCTCACGGCGAACTCAACGCCTTTTCAAACACACAAATTCAAATCAATTGTTGGTCGGAATAGTAAAAACTGAATCAAATTTGTATCAATCGTTACCAATAATGAGGTAGTGTCGCCAAACAGGGAGCTCGGAGGAAGGCGATTGCTGTGTTTGGCGTTGTTGGGGGCGGCGTCGATTGGGATAGAGAGAGAGATGGAAGCAACGTGATGAGGTAGTAAAAACTGAATCAAATTTGGCGGTGTCGATCGAAATAGTAAAAACTGAATCAAATTTGTATCAATCGTTACCAATAATGAGGTAGTGTCGCCAAACAGGGAGCTCGGAGGAAGGCGATTGCTGTGTTTGGCGTTGTTGGGGGCGGCGTCGATTGGGATAGAGAGAGAGATGGAAGCGACGTGATGAGAAGAGGATTGGGTCACCGGTGAGAGCTCCTCTTATGAGGAGGAAGACGGTCGCCATTTCCGCCTGAGAACTCTAGTTTGCGTTTAGTGAGAGAAAGTGAGAGAGAGAATGAGCGCCCGGTTTTTTAAAACACGTTTTTTATTAAGTTAACAAAAAACGCGTTTTTTACAAGTTTTTGGCTTTTGTTTTTCTAAATTAAATAAAGTGAATAACTATTTTGGGACATATAATATATAGTAAAGGCCCGTGTTCGAGGATACGTGGTATTTTTTAATTAAAAGTGAGGGTAAAATGAGAAAGGAACAACTTAGTGAGAGTAAAATGGGAAAATAAACTTTTGACATTTTTTAATTAAAAGTGAGGGCAAAATGGGAAAGAGACAACTTAGTGAGGATAAAATGGAAAAAAAAATTGGCACTATTCATACAACTATTCATCCCACTTTCCTCATTTATACTATAGATAATAGTATTTTATAACTTCACGCTCCATCTGACAAAAAGTATTGTTCCATCTAAGACTATTTTTTGGTCAAATAAATAAACTCACTCCGTCACTCAAAAATAGGTAGAGAATTTAACTCGAATGATTCTTTTGGTACAAATCAATTTCTTGCAAATTTTTGCTTAAATCGAAATGATCTGAAAATTCTTATGCAGCAGTATCTTATATTGCATGCAATGTTATATAATATTGCTATTATATTCGCTCATTTGTGAAAATTATAGAAATAATACATGAGGAAAAACTTATCATACATTATGTATTATGTATTTTATTTTTTTTTTTAGAACTTCACGACCACTCTCCCCTCAATGTAACAATTCTCAAGATTCACAATATTGTTGAGGAAATTGCATTTTGGGCCCCAAAGTTTAGAAGGTGTTCCGAAGTTAGGCCATATTATCACTATTTACAATTTAGACTTCAAAGTTGTAATTCTGTTTGCATGTTAGATTTTTAACTAGTTTTGTTAGAAAAATCCTTCAAATGATCATGTACAAGTCAAATGTCATTTAACAGATGATGTTTTGAAATAACTATTGCCAAATTGAGGGATCAAACAAGTATTTAAAATTAAAGGGTTAAAATACAGATATAGATATGTAGAATTATTACGAAACAAACAAAACCGATTTAGCCCCCACTTCTTTTTTTTTTCTTCTTCCCTCTTCCCCCCACCACGATCTATTCACCTTCCCTCCTCTATTTTAGTCCGTCGTCACCGCTGTCGCCGCATCTCCCCTACTTCGTCGCTCCCTCAACCTTAAACCTTAATCGAAACTATCGGTTTCCATCTCCTCCACTCTCCCCTGCCTGTTGTTGCTTCCCCCTCCCCTCGTCCTTTCTTAGTTGTTGTCGGCGTTGACCACCTTTCCAACGTCGCCTCGCCCGAATCTCGGCCTTCTCTTTACCTTCTTCTTCGCCCCACCGTTTGCTTCCTCTATCATATCAACGCCCACGCTCAGATCTAAGAATATTTAAACATTTGGTTATTTGATTTGGATTTTTGCTGAACCAACACAATATTTTGGTTTTGATTTCGGAGTCTCATTGCTTTTTATTAACGAGACTGATTTAATTTTTTATGTGGGATTACTTGAAAGGTGGTGGCTAGGTGGTAGATGGTAGAGGTTGTATGACATGGTGGTGTTGGACAGTGGTAAAGGGTGGTTAGCAGTGGTGATTGGCGATGGTAAAAGGTGGTGGTGGGTAGATAGAAGGTGGTTAGCATAATAGTGTTGTAAATGTAATTATGTACAATAATTTTTTTGTATTTAGTGTTAGTGGCGTCGGAATGGTGGTGTCGAATTGATGGTGTTGGACGGTGGTGATCGGTGGTTAGCAGTGGTGATTGGCTGTGGTAAATGGTGGTGGTGGTGAATGGAATGTGGTGGTGGGGGTTGGTTATGGTGGTGAGTTTGAATTTTAAAGAGAAGATGATTGTTGGTTTGGACATTTAAATCAAATAAAACAATTGTGCATAATAGTGTTCTACATATAATTATGTAAAATATCTTTTATTTGTGTTTCAAGAGAAGATTTTTTTTAACATTTTAATTAGTTAAACATCATCACATATAAATAATTTTTAACATAATTATGTATACATAATTTTTAATAATATACACTAATATAAATATTAGGTTTTTAAATAGATTATTATTATCTCTTTCAAAAGAAAAAAACAGATTAATATAAATTGTATTAAAAAATAGTTTTTTCAAAAAGATAATATTTTTTTTTTGCATTTAATTGTTATTATAATAAAATATCATTTGTTTTTATATTTAGGGATATTAATATTTTCTTTTTTGGCTATTCATTTTCATTTAATTTGCATTAATACAACAATGAAAGAGTTTTTGTTCAAAAACATCATACATTAAATGACACGTGACTTACACGTGATCGTCTAACAAGTTTTTATAACAAAACTCTTTAAAAACCCTAACATGCAAACAGAATGACAACTATGGTGCCTAAATTATAAATAGTGATAGAATAGGGCCTAACTTAGAAACGCCCCTAAACTTTGGGGGCCCAAAATGCAATTTCTCCCAATATTATTACAAACTTTTACCTGTATTTGTTCCTCTTATTCATGTCACAAGCAACAACAAACCAAAAATGTATTACAACCAGGCTGGATTAATTAAGGGAGTAACAACAGCCTTCACTTGCAAATAGTTATGAAGGCTATAAATACCCTTTTCCCTCCCAATCCCACTCATTTTATACCCTCCAAAAGGAATTGCAGCATCAAATACGTCGAAGCAATTCACCCAAACCGTGCCAGCTCTTAGTGCCCTTGTCAAAGTGTTAGCTGTGTCAATGTTCTTGGTGAAAACTCCTGCTGCTAGACCATATTTTGTCGAATTCGCTCTCCTTATCACATCATTAATGTCACTGAGACGGAGAAATAAATTATGATCAGATAAGAGATATGTTGAGATTATTTTTTCAGCAAATTTGATCATGTTATGCAACTTACTTGAATTTCAAGATGGACTGCACAGGGCCGAAAATCTCTTCCTTTGCTATCAACATATCATCCTAAAGTGACAACATTTCGAGTTATGTTATTTTGCTCGATTTTAATAGCATTTTGCTAGATAATGTTAATTCCCCCGTCCCTAAATGAATGTCCAAATCTTTGAGAAGTTATCAAATCCTCCCTCATTAATCATCATGTTCTAGATCACACTTAAAATGAAGGTGTTATATAGTGAGGTCCTTGAGGGTGTTTTATTTACTTGTGCTCTTAAAAGTGCTTGAAAACTTACTTTCTCAAATGTCCCTCAAAGTGAAAAGTGGACATTCCTTCCGGGACGGAGGGAGTAATTATTAGGAGAATACAGTTTAGATAATACCTGAACGTTAGAGAAAACAGTGGGTTGGATGTAATAGCCTTTGGAACCTAACCTATCACCCCCACATTCAAGCGTAGCATTGCTCTCAATTCCAGATCTTATGAACCCAAGAACCTTCTCAAATTGTTCTGTATCGATCTGAAAACATCAAGAAAGATGAGTTCAACCCTCTCATGCTCACTTAATCTATCACTTTCCATTATTCCTCTAAACTTATTCTTACTTTCCAGAAACATATACGAAAAACATGTACTCCGTCCCTAAATGAATTTCGAAAAAAGTTTCAAAATTTCTCTTGATTAAGAGAAAATTTGAAATTTTTTTCGAAATTCATTTAGGGACAGAGGGAGTAACATAAATCACTTCCAAGGAAATATACGGAAGAGAAAATAAATTCTTATAATAGTTCAAAATATTCCTTTAGGCGGGGAAGGAGAGAGTACCTGAGGGCCTTGTTCAACACCCTTTTTAAAGGGATCACCAACAACACGTCTCATAGCACGTGCTTTTGATTTTTCCAGGAATTCATCATATACACGTTCATGTACGTATGTGCGTGAACCGGCACAACAACACTGACCCTATATATAGTCAAAACATTTTAATTAGTTCATTATGTCTAACCAAAAGTTGGTCAAGGTTTGGAAGAATTAGCTGCACTCACTTGATTGAAGAACAGAGCAAAATGTGCTAGTTCAACGGCCTTGTCAATATCAGCATCCTCGCATACGATAAACGGCGATTTTCCTCCAAGCTCTAAAGTCACAGGCTTAAGATTGCTTTTTGCAGCTAATTCGAGTATTATCTTACCCGTCTCAGTCGATCCTGTGAAAGCAAGCTGCAAAGCAATATACAGATGGCCTTGATAAGTGGGGCAAGTAGAAAATGAGCATAGCAGAAGTTCACAAAAAATATAATACTCCCTCCGTCCCAAAATGAATGTCCAAAAAACTTTCAAATTTGCTCTTGAGCAAGAGCATATTTGGATATTCATTTCAGGACGGGGGAGTAGTACAAACAAACAAGTCGTTACAAGTACATCTTGATAATTAAACTCCAATCTGAAAAAATTAGGATAAATTGAGATTTAACTATATTTCAGTATCAGTATAGGAGATGTAAGCTAATATAGTACTCCCTCCGTCCCATAATAAATGTCACACTTTCCTCTTTGTTCTCCCAAAATAAATGTCACGTATCTAAATAAGGAAATAGTCTTGGTGCAATTTTACCATGTTTTACCATGGTGCAAGCAATGTGCAAACAAGTAAAGCACATTTCTTTAAAATGTTGACAAGTCAAATGCGACTTTTATATGGGACGGAGGGAGTAATATACCTTGTCGACATCCATATGACTAGCAAGGGCTGCACCAGCAGTTGGACCGTATCCTGAAACAATATTCAGAACACCAGGTGGAAGACCAGCCTGAAGCAAAGAAGTGCATTATATTACAACTAACAGAGAAAGGGGTGGGGGGAATAAAGAATAAAAGGACAAAGAAATGGTACGGAGTATAAAACTACCTCATGTAGTAGCTTTGCAGCATATAGAGCTGTCAATGGAGTTTGTTCAGCTGTCTTTAGAACAACAGTATTACCACATGCAAGTGTTGGCCCAACTTTCCAGGCAAGCATAAGAAGTGGAAAGTTCCGGGGAATAATCTGCTCAGCAACGCCAATTGGTTCATGCAAAGTATGGACATGGTAAGGCCCATCAGCGGGAACTATGAGCCCATGGATTTTATCGGCCCAGCCTGCAATTTGAGGATATAATTGTATTACAATTTAGCGCATTTTTTTTATATAGAAAGAGGATATTACATGAATAATCAAATCACAGAGCTCTTAGCCGTACCAGCATAGTAGCGAAATAGTCGTGCAAGCATGGGTACTTCAGTTTTGGCTGCCTGTGTATAAGGCTTTCCATTATTCCACGTCTCTAGAGCAGCAAGCTCATCGTTGTGTTTCTCAACCAAATTAGCAAACCGTAACAGAACATTTGACCTTTCCTGTAATTGAAATAAAAGAAATAAGAAGGGCAGAGATTTATTGTGAGCAGTCTTAGATGCAGAAGTCAATCACAAAGTGATTGGACTGTTTTGCATTTTTATCACATTTTCTGCAGTAAAAGATTATAGGGTTTTTTGTTTATTTTCTGGAAATTTTTTCCAACAATAATCTAAAAAAATGAAACAACCACCAATAAAGCAGTAAATGGGCTTTGGGAATAGAAGTATAAAATGGAAACATAAAAAGATTTGAGACACAGAATCTAAGGAAAAAACATAAAAAGCAGAAAGTTCATACATAAGCAGACAATTTAGGCCATGGTCCTTCATCGAACGCCTTACGTGCAGCAGAAACTGCACGATTAATATCTTCTGCATCACCTTCAGCTACCTGAGCAATCACATCCCCAGTGCGTGGATCTAACGTTGGAAACGTCTTTCCTAAAACCAACATAAAGTAAATTCAAGACTTCAAACCCAATGCCTATGATTGGTAAAAGATACTAATCACATAGATCATTTTGTTTATGGATCGTATTTGATTACCAGATGCGGAATCAACAAACTTCCCATTGATCAAAAGTTGGGTGTAAGCAATTTGAACCGGGGGAATAATTGGTTCCTCAAGTGCTGCAGCGGTGCTAAACCTAGAAATCCCCCTTCTCAAGTTGGAATTTCTACCTGGGGATTACATAAACAAGTTGGAATTCGAAACCAATGAAGCTGAATTGAAAATGCACGAGTTTAAACTGGAAATCGTCCAAACATTCAAAACCAACCAATCAATGACAATCAAACTTAGGTCACTTGTATTTAATGACATAAACACATCAAGATTGACTTTTTCTTGTTAGCTTTCTGAAAAAGTAGATCTCTCATACTCTATAATAGAAGAACATCAGTAAAATTGCAGCATATACCCAAAAAAAGGTTGGAATATTGAGTTAAATGTAGTAAAATACAAGTTCAAATCTTATGAAACAAGTAACAAGAAAAAGTGAATAAATTAAGCAAAAGGGTTGGATTAGAATCATCCAAAGAAGATACCTTTTAAGCTAAAACAAACCCAAATAAGGTAATTGATAGGATGGATCATATATGAAGAGTAAATTAGAAAACACAAAAAGACAGAGAGAGAGAGAGAGAGAGAGAGAGAGAGAGAGAGAGAGAGAGACCTGGAGAAAGGATAGAAGGAGCAGGACAAGAAAGAGATAGAGAACGAGAGAGCAGGTATGAAGATAACCGGCGAGCAACTGCCATTTTTCCCGGCGGGAGTGATTGTCTATCTCTCTACTATCACTCGCTATCTCAACTCCCTCTTTTCTTTCTTATCTGGAGTAATGAAATTAGGATTAGGAGTAGGAGTAATGGATTGTGACTCACTTTTCATTTACCAACATCCAATAATTAATTTATTTCAAAAAAAAAAAAATCCAATAATTAATTTGGTCCTGACGTGGACCGATCTCGATCTTTTCCAATACCAATGCGATTAAATCAATTTTTATTTAGTCGACGCTTGTCTTATCCGGATAAACAAAGGCGGGAAGGTGACATACAATTTTTTTTATATACTCCCTCCGTCCCACCTTAGTGTAGACTAAGGTGATGAACACAATAACTAAAAAATATTATTAAGATAATGAAAATGTGTGGTAGAAAATGAAGAGAGAGAATGAGTGAAGTGAATAGTAGGTTGGTTGAATAAAATGTATGGTGGAAAATGAAGAGAGAGAATGAGTGGGTGGGTTAGGGAAAATAAAAAATAATAAAAAACTTTTTAATTTTGGCAGTCTACACTAAGGTGGGACGGACGAAAAAGGAAAGAAGTCTACACTAAGGTGGGACGGAGGGAGTATATACTAGCAGTACCCCGTGCGATGCACAGACAGCTATTAAAACATATTGACGAAAATTCATACAAATATAACAGGAAATATAGAAATGTTTGTGTACATTGTAAAACACTTTTTTTAAAACTATATTATTAGTACAAATATCATATTGAAGGTCACTAAAATAAATATATATTTAAGGCATAGTTAATTTGTCCGAACATTATAAACATTAATTTTTACAAAATAATACTACTTCGGGTAAAAAAATAAATTAATATATTCATCCCAAGGAATAATTTATAAAATATTACTTAATATGTTTAAAAAATTAATGTAAAATTTTGAAACGAAAGAAATAACATTACAAACATTAATTTATATTTAAAAAGTAAAATTATGATTATTATTATCATCATTTATAAGAAAAATATATACTTCACACTTAATTAATTTGCACAAAAAAGATATTGAAAAATAAAAAAGAAAAATTAAGAAAGGATAATTAATAAATTTATATTTAAAAAAATAGTGATATTTTTTTTTGTCCAAATTAAATGAAATTAGTCTCTAATTAAAGAGGAAAAAAAATTATGAATTTTGGTGTAAAATTTTTTTTAAAAAAAAAAATTTTTTTTTACAAAATAATTGAGGTCAAAAAAATGGGATGAAAAAAAAATCTGAAAATTATGATTATTATTATCATTATTTATAATAAAAAAAATATATTTCACACTTAATTAATTTTCACAAAAAAGTTATTTAAAAACTAAAAAGGAAAATTAAGAAAGGATAATTAAGAAATTTATAATTGGAAAAGAGTGTTTTTTTTTTGTCCAAATTAAATGAAATTAGTATCTAATTAAAGAGAAAAAAATGATGAATTTTGGTGTAAAATTTTTTTAAAAAAAAATTTTTTTTTATATAAAATAATTGAGGTTGAAAGAAGGGGATAAAAATGAAAAATCGGAAATAAAACGGACCAATCAGAGATCGCCACGTGTCGTGGGTTGTTAAAAAAAACAAAAGAACCAAAGCATACCCGGACACGCGCCTTTGTCGGCGCGTGTGGTACACGCGCCAAATCAACGCTTGACACGTGTCTCCTCCGCCTAGTTAATTACAACTTCGCCACCATGTGAAATTACCAAAATGCCCCTGGCTTTTTGGCTCCAAGGTTGTGCTGCTTTTATATTACTTTAGATTTATGATAAAAATTAATTAATTTTAAATAAATTATACTCCCTCCGTCCCACCAATTGCTTCACCATTTTCCTTGGGCACGGGAATTATGGTAATGAGAGGGAAAAAAAATGTTGTGAGTGTAATTTGAAAATAGGAGAGAGAATTAGTGGAGGAAATAATAAATTATAATGGTGTTGTGAGTATTAAAATAATGTAGGAGAGAGAATGAGTGGAGGAAATAATAATATTTTATGTCCAAAAAAGGAAAGGTGAAGCTTCTAACGGGACGCCCTTTTGGGTAATTGGTGAAGCTTTTATTGGGACGGAGGGAGTACATGGATCAAATTGATTCCGATCCGGGTAACTACATGACAAAGGCCAATATTAAATACACAATTTTTTTTTAATAAAAGGATGGATGAGTTGGCAATTTTACTTCCTTCAATTCAAAATAATAATTATTTTTTGAGTTAAAACAATTCAAATTTCTATTTTATTCTCGCATTGAAAATTGTTTTTCTTTATTAATTGGGTAGTTGTGTTAAGTAATGTAAGAGAAAGAAACATTAAATAAAAGACAATCTTGATATTTTTATCATAAAATTGAGGTAATAATTGATTTTCTTAAAACCTGTGAAAAGTCTCGATTATTTTATACCAGAGAGATGATTGAATTGATTATAGACCCTTCATACTCGAATTAAAATCTAATTAAAAGTATCAATAAATCATAACATAAAATAAATCAATTATTGTTCACTTAAATATGTACTTAATAAAAAATAAACGGGACAGTGAGAATATAAGGCTCCGTTTGTTTGGGAAAAAATGTTTTCCGGAAAACATTTTCCCCATTTTTCGGTGTTTGTTTCGCACCGAAAAATTGAGAAAATGTTATACGCTAAACATGTTTATCTCATTTTCCGAAAAATATTTTCATTTTTCGGAAAACATTTTGCAGGAAATCATTTTCCGGAAAATGTTTTACGCTAAACAAACGGAAACGGAGCCTAAGCTAGTTTTGTTTTAGCAAATTGATGGGCTCATTCTAAGCCACAGTAAAAAATCACTTGCTGAATCGAACTTAATGAAGGAAGAGAAAGAAAGATGAACTTCTGTTGAAGCTGACCGATTTTTCATGGCAATACAAATCCTATGAAAAATAAGTACAAAATTGCTCTCATTATTTTTGTACAGTTTATTAATTACTCTACTTGTTTTGTACCATCGTAAAACTGTATTAAGACGATTTCCTTATTTAAGCTCAGTGATCGTCTGAAAAATTAGGCTCATCCGGCTTAAACAGCTTTGGCATCTTTAATGTCCCCTTTTGAACAACCCCTTTCTTAGTATTAGCAGCAAACTTTGAAGCCAACATTGTAGCTCCAAGATTTTGGGAATGGCTGTCCGTACCCCTACCACCATCCTCATCACTCATATCCTCCTCATAATCTATGCTCGTATACAATCCTTCTCTTCTTGCAAGCTCTTCAGCCAGCTTCTTCCTCTTATGCCGCCTCCATGCCGCTTGTATAAAGCAAGCTCCCCATGTCCTCCATTGATGTGAGTAGTACCGGAAAGCGTGCTGCAATTTCTTGCTGTGAAGACGTTTGAATTGTTTGGCCACGAACTTGAGGTCTTCCGCTCTAAGAGCAAAGGCTTCTACTTCTGTTAATGCTTTTACGGTTCTTGTTGAAGATGGAAGGTTTAGGCTTGAATTGGGCATTAGGGCCCATGTTAGCAATTCTTCCCCACAAAAGTCGCCGGCTTTAAGTGTTATGGAGTTGAAGAAACCCGATCTTCCACCGTTGGTGGTCGTGCTGTCTAATTGACCTCTGATCACAAAACTCATCTCGTTTACTGGATCACCTTCGCGAAGAAGGCACGTGCCTTTTGTGCTTAATGATGGAACCAAATGCTCACATATTGCATCTAATAGTTGATCATCATCCATTTGTGAAAAGAAAGGAACCTGCAAAAAAAATTAAAAAAATGAAATGTGTAACTCTAACAACTGCCAAAAAAAACTATAACTCAAGTTGCATCTGGTATCCCTTTCTAAGGTTTCAGTTAAAATACACTTAATGATTGATTCATGTGTCTTCTAAGATGACTTACACGTCGAACAAGAGCAAGGCAAAGATGCCTTTGAATTTGACGCTTGAGATCCAAGGGTAAGGCACGTAAAAGGTCTTCTTCATCTACTCCTCTTGTGGCAAGCCATTTATATTGGACAAACCTACGAATACGGTCCTGCAAATCTTGAGGTAGTTGTCGGTGCGTCATCCATTCTTCTGTATCCCTGTTTTTAACCCTCCATTCCTCAAGTCTTGCTGATGTAGATTGCAGATACGTCTTTATATCATATATTTCAGATTAATTAAGTACTATAACAGAGAAAGTCTAAATGAAGAAATTTACGGCAGATTCCTTTGTATGAATACCTGCATGTTACCAATCAGTAGAGAGAAAAACACCAACCCCGAAAGGCAAACTCCACAGCTAAATATTGTTTCGCCAACCTCTGTACTCGTGTTCAAATTCTGCCCATATGCACTTCATATCACCAAATATTCAAAGATCATTAGCATTCGATATCAAAATGCAGTAAAGGACTTTAGAGAAAAGAAAAGAAAAATTTACCATAGACTTCTCAAACCCAACCAAAGACAGTAGAAATACTTTTCCGAGAAGGGGGCAGAAGTAACTTGCTCTTTGAAGGCATCAGCGAACATTCCAAACTGAAAATTAATAGGACTATTTTCAGTACCACAATTGGTCAAAACCTTAGTGACTTTTAACCATGCGTCACGACCTTCTTCCATCAAATGATCACAATCAAAAAACAAGCGATTACAAGACGGAGAATGGGTCCCATTCTGCCACACATTCTGCTCCTTTGAACATTCTGCTTTCCAGCAAGTATATTGACGCTCAATCGACAGCACATACCACGAGGCTCCAAAAACCTGCACTGACATTTATAACAATAATAATGACGATAGATAATAAAAAACTGATCAAAAAAGTCAGCAGGAACAGAAAGACGTGTGGAAAAAAGGATGAAAGGTGTGCTTACATGACTAACTAGCATAAAGAGAACTAGATAGTATGCTGCCCCGGCCCAAGCAGTCTTGGCCACAACCCCCGTGTTCTTAATAATGCGTTGGTTCAAAGGGAAAATGGCAAGGAGGCGGGGAATAAATTGAAGGATAATAATCAGAGAAATGTTGTGGTTAGCATGAGTAGCTGATAGATTTCGCATTGCTGGTATAATAAACCAGATGAAAATCTGCAAGTTAAATACTCGTATAAAGAAATCAAGTTGCTGAAATCTAAAGAAATAAAACTCAAACATATTCAGTTGAATCATTTTTTAAGAGATTTGCAGCAAATAGGAAACATATACTCGCTACGTTACAAAATAAATATCCATTTTACTTCAAGGGAATTTTGAAAAAAATAGCTTTCAAGCAATTTTAGTAGCATGTTTACATCAATATCCTTGTTGATTCTAATAGATGACATTATGATTGTAATTATATATTAGGACATGATGATTGACGGTAAAAGATTTAGTAACTTTACAAAATTAACATTTATTTAGGTTTTTTTTTTTTTTTTAATGGATACTTATTCATTTGACCTAACAATAGGGAAAATCAAGAGCAAATTTGAAAATTTTGGTCATTCAATTTGGGAAGTACTACCCTCCGTCCCATTACAATTCACACAGTTTGTCAACTGTGTTGGTCAACTGTATGAATCTTTGATCAATAATTTTATGAATATCTAGATATTTTTTTGTAATTTTAAAAATTGTTATTACTTCACCATTAGAAATACTATCAATAACATTTTTTAGAATTGCAAAGAGATATCTAGATATTCATAAAATCATAATTGATTCAGTTGACCAACTGTGTGATTTGTAGCGGGACGGAGGGAGTAATTGTTTTGACCTAGAACACAAAATAAAAAATGAATATACCTGAGGGAGGGGAAGAGCCGCAGCTAGATCAATGGCAAAATCGGTTTTCAAGTAACGAATAGCAATCTTATTTGGATCATAAACCAAATCGCCCCTACCAAAAACCCTAGAATTGGGCGCTACATATGCCGTACGGAACTTCATGCCAATATGCAAGAAGGAAAACAAATCGACAATGGACCGCCATATCGTAATGACGGCGGCCAACTCATAATCGTTGCTCATACAATTGTCCTTTCGAATCTCGGGGACGAGAAAGTAGAGAGGGTCGACGAAGAGAGCGCTGAGACATGAAAAGAGGAAAATATGGTTCCATTTGCTGACAAAGTCGCTGCCGGGATCGAGGATTTGGCGCCACCATGGCTGATGACGGTGGTAGATTAGAGCGGCGGGTTTGGGAATGTGGAGGAATTTCTTAGAGGTGGATGCCAGATGAATTGGGTTCATTTTCCATGTCAATTTTGATTATTCTTACAGAATCCAATTATGGCAGTATGGCACAGAGGCGAGAGGAGAGAGAAAGCTATGGAGGAAATTAAAACTAGAGGTTTGATTGAGTAAAGCTGGAGAAGTTGCCGGTTGATCACAAGAAATTCCAATTTTTTGGCGCATTAATTTTAGGAATTATCTATAGTATAAAATAAAGGGGTCTTTTTTTGAACAGTAGTATAAATAGTTTTACTTGCCAAAATTCTCATTTTGCCTTCATTATTTTGTTTCTTTCTCATTTTGTCTTTAAAAAAATTTATTTTTTTAAAAAATTTAAAGAAATAAAAAAAAAAAAAACAAACAAACAAACAAACAAACGTGGCCTTGAGCCGATGATGGCCATTTTGGGCTTTGCTTGATGGGACTCGGCAAGTAAACCCTTCGGCCCGTGGCTTTGTATGGCCGTGTCCGGCAGTGACCAAGCCGTGATCCGGCCCGCCTATATTACGGACCGGAGCTTTTCAGAGGAAAAGGTGGACGGAGCGGGCTAAGCCGCGGCTTCCAAGCCCGACCAACTTTATCCAGTTTGGCCCTTTTTTTTTTTTTTTTTTTATAATTTATACTTAACGTTTGAATAATTAACACCAAAGTCATTGTGTCCAAGTGGTAAGTTTGCTCACTTATTCCACTTCACCCGTGTTCGAATCCCCTACCCCCGCACCCCAGATTTTGAAAAAAAGGGCAAATCGTTTGGCAGAGTGGATCGCTTGATCCAGGGCGAGCAGGCGAGACCTTACCATGGAAAAAAACGGACGGGCGGGCGGCACGTGCCCGTCTCCCTCACGGACGGGCCGGGTTATGCCCGTTTGTCAGGCTTGTCCGCTAAATCGACGGGCGGCGGGCCAGGCTACCCGTTTGGCCTTCATCACCTTGAACGGACATTAGGCTAGTTTCTTATACATTAGGACACATCATTTTGTTTATTTCCCTTGGATCCATATGGGGGATGTTTACTCCCCTAAAACCCCCATTTCACTTTATGTATTAATGTAAATCCTAAACTACCCATCCTACCCTCACCCAGTCTAACCCTTAAACAACACTCACCCTCCTATCACCTAGAGCTGTCAATTCGAGAATACGGGACGAGACGGGACGAAATTATGTTGTCCCAACGGCAACGGGACGAGACGGGGACGGGGCAGGACTAAAATGCTCGGAGTCCACGTCCGGAGTCCCATTTTGCGAGACGCGGGATCACAGTGGGGGCAAATGCGGGACCCGACCCGGCCGGGAGGATAAGCGTTGTCTGGCTTGCTTCTTTTTGTTGGAATTTTGTTGGAATTAATGCTTAATTTGTGATTTTACGGTTTGATTATTGCCTTTAACACGGAATTAATTTCAAGCGTGTGTTAGTCTCTGTGTAAGAAAAATGTTCTTGTATTACTTTGTGCGTATTCTTCCTATACGTGTCATAAAGCTGTAGAAATGTGGATCGGAGTTGGTGTATAGATCCAAGTTTATTTTTGAAGCTTTTAGAGCGAAATGATGGAAGTGATGTGAGCTCGGAGAAAATGGGGTCAGTGTTGATCTTTGAAAGTTATTACAACGTTCTTAGTGTTTTGGCGGGGGTATTTGGTATTGTTTCAGAAGTTCCTGAAATTCCACGAAGTCCAGCAAAAGTAGGGCTGGTAGGAAGGTTGATGATGAAAGATGGACCCGAGCACGGATTGAGATGAAAGGAGCGAGTCACGGGGGTGGGGGGATTTTTTGAATACTGTATTATTGTTGAAAGGTCAGGAGCAGTTGTTGTGAGTGGCTTTTGTGGGTTCTATTATGAGTATTGTTCTTGCGTTATTCTTGAGGATTGTATGATACTTGGTTTTGAGGGGGCGTAGTCCAAATTAAATACACGGAGGCAAAGCGGCTTCAGCGTCCGGCAACTCAGCTGAAGCCTTCACGCTTGAACATCGCGGAGACGGGGAAGCGAGGATGGGCGGGACCGCACTATGTTTGTCCCGCGATGGGAGCCGGAGAGACGAGGCAGCGGAGTGAAACGGGGCGGGACTAAAATACTCCGTCCAATCCTGTCTTGAATCTGTGCGGGGACGGGACGTCAGCGGGGCCATCCCAACTTGACGGCTCTACTATCGCCCCTCATTTTTCTACCCCCTTTCTCTCTTTACTATCTCTCTCTATTTCACCGTTTCTCTATCCATTACGTTTCTACGTTCATCCTTTCCATTTGTTTCTCTCGCATTCTCCTTGACGCCTCACGAATTTCGTTCCTTCTTCTCTTTCTCTCTCCTACACCATAACCGACGTTGCACCTTTAAATCTTCTTGATCTTGCCAAAAATATCGTGGATGGTTGCGCGGGAGCGAGAAAGGGGATCGAATACTTTCAGACCGCTTCTTTCCTTAGTTGGTTTCCTACACACAAGAAAACACGTGAACTAGGCGGGGGTGACTCGGCGTGAGAGTAAGATTCCCGGCACCGAGGTGGTGATGTATCGATGGAAACCACAGTAGAGAGAGAGAGAAGTAGAAGAGAGGCATTACCCATGTCTGTCAGCGCTATTCATCTTTTATACTCACTAAGCCCCACGTATTGCCGCACGTGAAGAGGGACGCTGTCGATAAATCGAAGAAGGGTTCCCCGGTGACCTCCCGAGTTAGTGGGATTTCCTTGTGCTCACAGCCAGCATCAATCGCCATCCCATGGCGGCTAGGGTTAGGGCGCGAGCGCGCCAGCCGAGGAACTAGGCCCCGGGAATGCCCAGTGCCCGTAGCTGCCGCTCTAGCGACAAACGGAAAGAGGGCGACATTCTAGAAGGTCGCACAAGCCCGATGCCCGCAGGAAACAGATCCCCCCTTATACACATAATCATAATAAGCTGCAACCATTATACTATGTTTCTCGCGCTGACCACTATTGCGTACGTGGTTGTTCTCTCACGCGCCTTATCGTTGCCTCATTTAAGCTTATGTCGCCCATTCCTTTAATGTCGCTCCGCCACAATTCTTTTAGATGGCCCAAGTCCAGTGGGCTCGGCCCATTACTAGCTAGTGGGCCTAATCCCTAGTACTCGGGCCCAGTCCATTTTATACGATCGCATCACTTCTCTCTGTGCTCTCTATCTTCTAGCAACCATCACTCTCGGTCCCTTCCCAAATTTCCTTGTCGCATCAATAGAAAAACGAAATATGTCCATCTTGCTTTAGAGATCTCTTCTGAGCCTTGATCCGGATATGTCAACAATTTCACCAAGTTCTTGCATCAATTAAATACTCGTAAAGGTTAGTTAGCATCAAAGTCAAGGCTTATGTTCTGAAATCGACATTACCATTGGTGTAGGTAACCTCCTTGTGCTAATGCAGATCTACTCAAGCTCGTCTAAAGACCCGACTCGTGATAGTGGAGAGTAGGAAGCCAGGGGACATAGATTCTATGTTGTTGACATGGAATAGACATGCATTGAGGCTGCTCAGACACAAGGAAGAATCCGACTAGTTCCAATTTTGCAGAAATATTTATGTGTATTTTTGTTTTATTGAAATTAGGTTTGAAAGTGGTTCAAACCCGGCCCGCCTCGCCATGCCCCTGTTTCTCTATAATATAGAATCTATGTTGTTTCTCTATAATACAGAGTTTGTTTGGTCGACCTCCAGGCGACTGCAGCTCCGCCTAAGGTGAAAACATACCCCGTACAGCCATAACTCCCGGAGTTATAGGCAATCCAGCTTGCATCACTATATCCTTCAAGAACAGAAGGGTATCTACCGTAATGCAGCCCAAGGGAAATCGTTCCCTTCAAGTACTTGAGAACTCTATCAAGAGCTTCCCAATGTGCTTTATTTGGACATTGAGTATATCTAGCCAACCTAGTAACCGAGTAGGATATATCCGGTCTAGTACAATTGGCAAGATACATCAAACTTCCAATAATTTGAGAATATCTCAACTGAGCCATCGGTACTCCACTTTCATTCTTAGTAAGTGCGGTGAAGGATCATATGGAGTCTTAGCTACTTTGCAATTCTTATAACCAAATTTCTCAATTACACTTTCGGTATAATGAGATTGCGATATGGTTATGCCACTAGTTGAACGAGTCAACTTAAGGCCAAGAATCACACTAGCTACTCCCATATCCTTCATCTCAAACTTACTTTTCAAGAATTCCTTAGTAGTATTAATTATCCTCATATCCGTTCCAAACAACAAGATATCATCGACATACAGACATAAGACAATACTACTATCACCAATACTTTTGCTATAAACACACTTATCAAACTCATTATTAACGAAGCCAAACGATGAGACAATTTTATCAAATTTCTCATGCCCTTTGCTTAGGGGCTTGTTTGAGTCCATACAAGGACTTAACAAGTTTACAAACCTTTCTCTCATTGCCGGAGGCCTCAAAACCTTCGGGTTGATCCATATAAATTTCTTCCTCTAGATCGCCATGCAAGAAAGCGGTCTTAACATCCATCGATGGATAGGAAGATCATATACGAGAGGCCAATGCTATAAGCATTCGGATTGTAGTCATTCTAGCAACCGCGAATAGGTATCGAAATAGTCTATTCCTCCATTTGCTTGAATCCCTTAGCCACTAACCTAGCCTTAAACTTGTCAACGGTTCCATCCGGTTTCAGTTTCCTTTTGAAGACCCACTTACATCCTATCGTGCTACAGCCGGGAGGGAGATCGACCAATTCCGATGTCCCATTAGAGACAATAGAATCCATCTCACTCTTAACGGCATCCTTCCTTGCTTGGCATCGAAGTGGCCATAGCGGCTTTGAAGGTTAGAGGATCACCCTCGACATTGTAAGTGATGAAATCACTTCCATAGTCCTTGGTGGTCCTTGCCCGTTTGCTCCTTCTTGGTTCAATCTCATCGTCGAGAATGAGTTGCCTTTGGAATCAACCCCCACATTTGTCGGCTCCTCTACTTGAGCGGGAATGGAATTAGTGGTTGGGTTAGATTCCTTAGGAAGTCCGTCTTTCATAGGAAACACATCCTCAAAAAATGTTGCATCACGTAACTCAACTATAGAGTTCACATCTATGCCAGAAATTTCAGATTTTATAATAAGAAATCTCAATGCATAACTTGTTTGAGAATAACCTATAAAGATAGCATCAACGGTTTTAGGTCCAAGCTTTTTCCTTTTTTGTGTGCGGGTACAAGTACCTTTGCAAGGCACCCCCACACTTTTAAGTGTTTCGGGCTTGCACTGTCGACCTCTCCAAAGTTCAAACGGACTTTCCTTTCTATGTTTAGGAGGGACTCTATTCGAGAATATGGCAAGCCGTATTCAAAGCCTCTCCCCACATATATTTGGGCGATCCGAACTTATGAGTAAGCTTTAATCATATCGTAAGGGTTCTATTCTTACGTTCGGCAACACCATTAGATTGAGGGTGTAGGGAGGAGTCTCTTCATGTACTATTCCGTTTTCTTGGCAATAATACATGAATGGGTTAGACTCATATTCACCTCCTCTATCGACCTTAACCGTTTAAGTTTCTTGCCGGTTTGTGTTTACGCTTCATTCTTAAATATAATGAATTTATCTAATGCTTCATCCTTAGAATTAAGCAGATAGACATAACAGTATTTACTAGCATCATCAATAAAGGTGAGAAAGTATTTCTTTTTGTCTTTGGTCAACACGCCATTAAATTCACAAATATCAGTATGAACTAAATCTAGAATTTCAGAATTTCTCACAACCGATTTAAACGGACCTTTAGTAGATTTAGCTTCAACACATACATGACACTTAGAATTTTTATCAATAGCATGTTTAGGAATAATATCTAAATTCATCATTCTTTTCACAGAATCATAATTAATATGTCCTAAACGACCATGCCAAACATTTGAAGATTCAATGGAATAAGAAAACGGGATAATCAATAGAACTAAAATTATTGTGCGAACAAACATCAGTTTCAACTCTAATTTTAAATAAACCATCCGAGGAATAACCTTTCCCCACAAAACTACCAGAATCCAAAATTATGACCTTATTACATTTAAATGAAATCTCAAATCCTTCCCTAACTAAACTAGAACCACTAATAATGTTACGACGAATATCAGGAACGTGATACACTCGATGCAAGGTAAGAATGCGCCCATTAGGAAACTTCGGGTCCACGCGTCCGAGTCCCAAGCACCTTTGCGGCACTAGAGTTCCCCATCGTCAGCGATCTACCACGCTCGCGGTAAGACACAAATAGCAATTTATCGGCACAAACGTGCACATTTGCCCCGTGTCAACTAGCCACTCGTTGGGTTCATAGACGGTAAAGATTTCGGGATAAGAGGTTACATACTTTGTAACATTGCGGGTCGAGCGTCAACTCCGGGTGCGTCGAGTCGGGATCATCATAATCCTTCGGACCCAACACCATGTTGACGGCGGGATGGTCATCGGCGAGCCTTGTGGTCCTTTTCCTTTCTTGGATGGGCGAGTCCCTAGAAAAGTGTCCACCTTCTCCACAATTCCCGATTCGGTTTTGCTTTTGGATTCTTAAAGTTATTTTTCTTGACTTTAATCTTATCATGGTTTTCTTTATCCTTAGAGTGAGTTTTCACACCTTTTCCTTTAAACTTGCTTTTACCGGTTACCATATTAGCGGCGGCCTCCACAGTACGCTAGGTTGGTTACCATTATGCACCTCTGAATCGCAATTGCATTCATCGGCTCATTGAGTGTCAAGCTTCCGGTACGATGCTTGAGGGTCATGCAAATTCCCCCAAGATCGAGGAAACTTCTCAATAATAGCCATGACGAACTTATCGGGAAGTCCCATGTCGGCATCCTTGAGCGATTGCAAAATGATTTGGAGTTCGTGCACTTGGTCGGTAACCGACTTTCCCTCGCTCATGCGATAATTCGGGAACTTACCCACTTGGTACTTTTCCACACCGGAGTCATCGGTGCGTACTTTGTGGAAAGCGACTCCCACGGTGACGCACGGTGAGAGGAGCGAGCAATAAACATCAAAGAGTGCATTCGACAAAGGCGACGGAATGCATCCTCGAGCAACATCATCGTCTGCTCCTTCCACGGTTTAACGGCGGCCACACTAAGCTGGATCATCGGCTTTAGGCGGGACATTTGGATGTCGGCATACCGGGCATGCCCTTAATTGACGGCCCGGATCTTCATGCGTTCGGACCAACGCTTGAAGTTC